>CM072512.1:67628263-67943263 GCA_036898135.1 Oncomelania hupensis | reverse complement strand
TTTTAACTATCACAACCAAACTTGGTAAGATGGTGTGTATCCATGAGACCTCATAAATGATCACTGAATGAATTAATTCACTTCAAGGTCGTCAAAGAGTCAACAACAAAAAAGACAAATGTTCACAAAATTTTAGTTTTTTTAAAAATAGGTTATTAATATTGATTCTTTGAGGCATGATAGATATCATTGAGACACACATACTCTGTAAACTTGGTCAACGCCGCTCCAAGGTCAAGGACACTAGAGCTGTCCAGTCGGTTAATATAGGCACTTTGAAGTTACCTTGACCCCAATTATGACGGATATTAATCCAAACGTGTTGTATATAGATGATAGATTCATCTTTCATATATGTTACGTTTTGGCGTTGATCTTTTGAAGGTCAAGGTATTTTTAGGCCTTGATAAAACATTGTAAAAAAAAAAGTTCATCGTACAGTACAATGGCTTTATACTTAACCCATAATAAGCAGCAACAATGGGATATTTGATCATACATGAGAGGTCAAGTAAAGGTCAAGGTAATCACAAGGTAAATTTTTTGTGTACATAATACAACGTCTGCTGTAGTTTATTTTATAGTACATGAGTGTTTTTGGAGCAGAATGTCAAGGTCATCTCAATGTTAAGACCATGGAAAGATCAGTCATTATTACTTTGCATTTAATGCCACTGTTTCATATTTTTGTCTTTTCTGGGCACTAATTTTTATGTTAAATATTGCGAGTTCCAAAAGGAGTTCGAGAGTCATGTGGGCTTTGCTTTTCTAGTTAGATATTGAGTGCATTTGTTTAGTGATTCTTGAGATGTGATGTCCAACGGACCGAGACACCCACAGACCGAGAGAACAGTTACCTCGTACTGGTTTCCGATTATTTCAATTTCTAGATAATTGGGGAAAAAAGAAGTAGAAAGACTGTTTATAGCAAAAAGTATAATAGAAAAAAGTTGTACCAACAGAATGGAAAGGCAATTCAAAAACATTTCATGTCAGATCTAGCCCAAAAGCTATTACAAAATTTATAATTATTTGCAATAGAACAAAAATATTGTTTTATTTCAAATATAATAGTGACAGAAACCCACAAATATTTTAAAAACAAACTCTGTATTCGTTTTCCTAAACGAAAAATAATACAATATGATTCTCGCAATATCCGAGCGGCTAATAACATTTTATTTTAATTGTTCGAATAAAAATATCATATTAAAATGGATGGTACGTTTTTTTTTACAGATGCAAATTTGTAACAACGGCATTCTAGATCTTCCAGAAGATTCTAGATTTGACGAAATCACTCAAAATATACTTGTGATTGCACGAAACCTTATTTTTATACAACCACTAATTATTAATGGTTCGAAACAATTGTGTTGGCACTTTTACATTTTTGTATCTACAGGATATAGCAAAAGTTTTTAAGAGTCATGGAGTGCTTTTTCATGCGGTAAATATCCTAAATGCTAATTTGGCCCTCTTTCCCCACCCTCACCCCCTCCCCCCCATAATAATAAAAGAGTAAGCGTGACAAAATAATATTAATAATTTCCTGAGAAAAGATAAAAACTTCCTTCTCAATTGAGTTTGAAAAAGCATTTGACTGTGAATTGGAATTACATGCATAAGGTCTTTAAGTTGTTTGGCGTTAGAGATCAGCCTTATATACTAACATAAAATCCTCTGTGGTTTTAAATGGTAAAATGTCTGCTAGTTTTATGATTAGTCGAGGATGTAGACATGATGAGCTCCATATTTATTTATTTTGTGTCAGAATGATTGGTAAATAAGATAAGGGAAAACAAATAAATCAAAGTAATAATTATTTCAGAGACAAAATTTAAAGTGAGTCAGTTTGCCAATGATACTTCATTACTTCTAGAAGGTGACAAAAATAACAAAAATTCTTACGAAAAACTATTTAAGACGTTAAATGATTTTGAGGACATTTGAGGCTTACAGTTGATTTGTGAAAAAAATTAATGTATGGCTTGGTAATAAATAAAATAGTGGCATTACATTTTGGCCTAAAATAAAAATGACTTGGAATCTAGCACAGTTTAAAATCCTATGGCTCTGGTTTACAAACGATATGACCAAAATGGTATAAATAAATGTAACACATACATTTAATGAGACTAACAAATTATTTACTATAATTTTGGCCAAAGATATATCCAACATTTTGAAAAGTTTCAGTACTTAAATCTTTGATAGAGATATAAGTAAACGGGCAATAGCGATTCATAGTGTACAGAACGAAGGTATACATTTGCCAAATATAGAAAAACAAATGATATCCTTAAAACATAATTGGTTGAAAAGTATTCAAGAGTATAATCCTAAATGGAAAGCAATTTTGAAAGAAATATGTCCAGAGATATAAAATGAATATGGCGCAGGTGTGTTAAAAACTTGGAAATTATTCTGTAAATCATTTTCTGAAGGATGTATTTAATAGCTACAATAAGATACAAGATACAAGAAAACTTTATTTTCTCACTCTGAGAAATTAAGACATGTTTTGCAGGCAGTTAAAGGATGTCATCAATCAATAAAATGAAAACATAACACCCGTGCCCTACACAGTTGGCACTTCACATTCTTATTTTGCTTCTTGCTTATATTAATGTACAGATAGCAGGTTAAAAAGTTAATTACATTAAAGGAAAAGAACATTCATATTGTATTTTTAAATGTATCATACAAATCAATTCTAATCACAGAGATAATTACACAAGCAAAGAAGGGAGGGCTTATATTTTACAAAGCTGTCATTGCACAAATTATCACCACAAGTGATTAAATGATGAAAAGAAATAGTATAAATAAAGGCACTCTCTTTTTCTTACACACACGCACACACCTACACCTCCACACACACCGTCACAGATTATTTATACTTATTCAGAAGTTCGATCGACTTTGGTACAAAGCTGCATTTGGTTCTAACAGTGGAAAATTTAGGCATTCGAAAACGGCGAGCAGATGGTAAAAGTGTATAATGCTTTGCAAGGACGTGTTTGGTGTCTCTCGCAATCTCTTTAGTCTTTCGCATTGCACGGCACTCATACAAGTCAGACTCTTTTGTTTCTCTCCAATCACTTTCCCGCACACTTTCACCACTCTGTCAAGCACATTCTTGTTCATCACATTTAGACATCCATACCAGCAGAAAAAGCCAAATGTTAAAACAGATTCGATAAAACATCTGTAAAATGTACACAAAACAGGCTGACTGACGCCTAAGGAACGGAGTTTCTGTAGGCAGTATAATCTTGACTGACATTTCTTGTGGATTACAGCAGGATTTGAATCAAAAGTGAGTGTTATCCAGTACTGTTCCAAGGTATTACTCGCACGCTCAACCTTCACACCATCAATGTACGATAAAGTGGACATTTGTACTGATCAAGAGTTTTTAATGGAACCATTCTTTTTTTATAAAAGGTTTAAAATTGACGGTGAGATGTTGTATTTTGATGACTGGATCAAAAATTTTTTTTAAGGATTTGATGAAAAATAACGGTGCTTTTTTCTTTAACAGTACGAGAATTTAAGAGCAAATGTATTCTTGATGTCCCATTTTATGATGCATTTTGGATGTGTTTATTCCGTTATAAAATGCTTGAAGGGAAATAATATTCAGCTAATAAATAATGATTGTAGATATAAATTCTAATAAAACCGATGATGAGTAATTAAGGAAGCCAAAAGAAGCAAAATAATTAAATGAAATATTACTGGGCAAACCTTTGCAGTCAAATGCCTCTAAAAATTGGGAAAACATGTTGGAAACTGAAACCAATAGCTCGAAGGTTTTCATGGCAACAAAACTATTTAAAGAAGTAAAACCGAAATGGTTCAAGTTGAAAATCAACTATTATTGTAACTAAATCTATTTTGAAACCAAATAAGTTGTGTACATGATTTTGTAATGAAGAAAAATATTAAATTTTTCAATATTTATGGAACTCCGTGCTTGTTCAAATGTTTTGTATGTCTGAAGGACAAATGTACTTATAGCAGATTCGCACTGAATCCGGTTTTAGTACTTTTTGAACAGGATGGCAAAACGAAAGTTGATGAAGGTTTTTTTATTTTATTGCTTGCAACTTTTTTTTGGGTATCCAAATGCTAAATGAACCAAACCAAACCATTATCGCAGGTATTTTTAAGAATCGTTGTTCAAACAAATAAAGTAGATACATTTGTTTTTCAGATTAACATGAACTATGGCAAGTTCACACAAAAAATGGACAGCTTACAAACAACGTAGAAAAAATAGACCATGGAACATGAATAGAGTGCAATTGAACGTAATGTTTATTATGCTTTTGAAACTGTTGGCATATGTTTTTATTTACTCGATTTAATGTTTTCTCTTTATGTACAAGTTCAATGTATGTTAAATTTCTGCCCAAATTAAATTTTATAGGTTCTTTGATGTAACTCTAACTTTGCAATTCGACAGGTAAATATTTCCAAAGGTTCTGTGTAGCGAGGCGATACAAAGAACTGTCATTACACAATTATTGCATTCATTCAAGGTCGTAGCTAAATCCTTACGATGACGATATGTTGTTGTCACTTTCTAAAATATTTTTATAGTTGACTAACAGTATGCCTTTGTAACAAGACAGGACAGGATAAAGATTAAAGAGTCTCTCATCCAGAGTCCAGTCCAAATAAGGAGTTCGGGTTATCCCCTGCTATATGTTTATTTTTCGAAGATGTCGCAGGGATCAGTTTACTAGCGCGCCCTGCGCCATTGACGCATAAAAATTAAAAATGACCCATCTACAATTCTTGCCAGGGGCCGAATGGCGCTTCGATTTTTGGTACTAGTGCGCGACCACAAGAACAGTGCACTGTATTGGAGGTGACAAACGTGCTTTTAAGGTGGTGAACTGAAGAATTTCAACTTCACAGCTGCTGTAGAGAGGTGGCGTGCTGAAAAGCGACGAGCTATATTCTCTTCAAAAGCACAGTAAACTGATCCCTGTTCTGGTTAGTGTTTTGTTGGTAAACATGCTTCACAACACAATGCACACTCACAATAATCTATTTTGTTTTAATTTCTGTAATAATATCCCCAGGTTATCTTTTACATGTACGTAAATTACTGCTGAAATCATGGCCCATTGAAATTTGATCTGAGGGGCCCAATGGTCCATAGCTTTTTTGTGTCAGGCTGAACCCTGATGTCGGATAACAATTGTAAAGAAAGATGAAAGATGAAACCCTGAAACACACAACATAAAATCCACGCTCACTACCAATCTCCATTCTGTTTCATTCTCACTATTCTCAAAAATATAACTATCAATAATAATTCTATATTTTTCACATTAATAACGGATTAAAAAAATATAAACATTAATAGGAAATAACTATAGACTATATTACAAAAAAGAAAATCCACAAAACAATTATTTTAAAAATGGCTACAGTGAACATGTTGATGCTCACTCATACTAAAGAAAATCCAATGACAATGAAAAGATATAATTATTGTCCCAATAAAAAAAGGTAATTATATTTTACAGTACAACATTAATAACAATAATAATAATAACAACAACAACAATAATAATATAATAATAATAATAATAATAATAATAATAATAATAATAATAATAATAATAATAATAATAATAATCTACATGTATGTTCTTCACATAGATGAAAATAGTTGACTTACCCTATTTGTGGAACAAGGGCTACACAATTCATAAAGAAGTCTTGCTTCTAATGTTATCATAGCAAAAGTCCAACAAATATCTCATTACAGAATATATATATCCTATTCAAAACTAGTGTTCAACTTTCTCCCAGCAATAAAAATAACCGGTTTATACAACTTACTAATATGAACAATACTCACAATATGATTAGAACAATAAAAATACAACCAAGAGAAATAACCAAGGTAGCTCAAAAATAATCTTAGTCATACACTTTTTACTTCCCTCTTCCTCATCATCATCATCATCTCTCTCTCTCTCTCTAATTACCACTAAGGCACATCAGACAAAATAAAGAAGAATAAAGGGAAATAACCCATTAAAAATACTGCTGGTAACATATACCCCTCTGATAAAAAATGGCGTCCTCGACATTCAAAAAAGAAATTTCGCAAAGACTATGAGAAGAAAAACAATATAACATTTCAAAACTCTTTCACCAAATTATATATCAAAAAGATTATCCGGACAACTTTGCGTTTTCCCGATGTCTACATGAATATTCCTAATAAAAATGTTCAATGTGAAAACCATGAAAGTTACCCAATTTAAACTACAAAACAACAAAATATAATGAACCAAAAATTAAGAAGTAACAGTCTTTTTGCTTTTGATTTTTCTGTCAACGTTCTGATGCACAATTAGTTAATGTCTCTATGCCTAGCACTCGATGGACTACTGCTTTAGCCATCCAATCGGGCATGTCTCTTAGTGAACTGGACTCTTTGATCAAGAACTGAACACCCTGGAACCATTCGGGTTGGCAAGAATTTAAAGTCATTAGGTAATCTCCTGACTTCATCCACGGTGGCTGCTGCTTGGCTCTCAGTGACCGACGAGGTGGAGGAATCGGAGCTGCCCGAACCCTGTCGTCGGCGTTGTCACTCTCATCACCATCGCCATCCGTATTAGCTACGTCACCCTCTGGTACAGGTTCCACAACCTGGTCTACAGGCTGCTGCAGACCTTCATCGCCTTCCGGCTCCTGGGTACCCGTCTGCTCTGCTGGCTGATCGGCAAGAGGTTCTGGCTCTTCATGCTGATCTTCCTCCTGCATGTGGGCGTCCCCACTGGCATCAGTTGCAGAGTCACTCTCGGATGTAGTACGTACAACTACATCATCATCTTCTTCTTCCTCGTGTTCTTCAGATTCAGATCTACGATCCAGTATCACCATTGGTTCTTCAATGCTGCTATCAGTCTCTGTCCCTTGACTGCTGCTGCTGCTCCACTGCCTATGTTGCCTCCGGCGTCTGGCATGGAGTCTACTGGCGTCATCTCTCATTGGTTTCTCCTGCTCTGACACCATTCTCTCCACAGTATCACCCAGTGGCAACAACAGGTTGCGGTGCAGCGTTCTCCTCTTTCCAGTTTTGTCCTCCCTCTGCACTACAAAGACAGGAATGTCCTTGTTGGGTTGGTTCAACACCACATAAACACTTTCCTCCCACTTGTCAGCCAGCTTATGTTTGCCGTCGAAAGCGACGATCTTCACCAAGACTCGGTCACCGACTCCAACATTGGCGTCTCTGGCCCGACGGTCATATTGTTTCTTCTGCTTGGCCCGTGCTTTGTCTGCTGCAGCAGTCGCCAATTCAAATGACCTATTCAGGCGTTTACGCAAGTCTGCCACATACTTGGTAAGTGGAATGCTGTCAGCTTCGCCTGTGTCGATACCAAACGCTATATCCACTGGAAGACGGGGATCACGGCCAAACATCAAGACAAACGGTGAGAAACCGGTCGACTCATGCCGCGTGCAGTTATAGGCATGAACTAGTGGTCCGATGTGACTCTTCCAGTCTGCTTTCTGCTGTGGTTGCAGCGTTCCCAACATGGCGAGCAGCGTCCGATTAAACCGCTCCGTCATCCCATTCCCCATCGGGTGATAAGGAGTGGTTCTAGACTTGACGCAGCCTGAGATGTCGCAGAGCTCTTTGATGGTTCGGCTTTCAAAATTGGCACCTTGGTCTGAATGCAGTCTCTTAGGCATGCCATAATGCACGATGAAGTGGTCAAACAGAGCCTGGGCCGTAGTGCGTGCCGTCAGATTACGTGTTGGAACTGCTTGGGCAAACCTCGTAAAGTGGTCCGTTATAACCAACACATGATAGCCGCCCTTGGATGTCTCCAGTGACAGATAGTCGATTCAGACCAATTCCAGTGGTTCAGTGGTTACCACGTTGACTAGTGGAGCCCGAGTGGCGGTCATTTTGCGGCGTCGACAGCGGGAACACTTCTCGATCCAGGTGTCTATATCTCTGGTCATACTTGACCAGAAGAACCTGTCTCTGACCAAGCTCAACGTGCGGTCTCGTCCTGGATGGCCGGAGTCGTCATGGAGACTGGTCAGTACTTGGCTGATGTAACGAGCCGGTAGCACCAACTGCTTTCTTGGCTGCTCACTGATGCAAGTGTTTCTGTACAGTACACCATTCTCCAGCTCCATCTTCTGCACCCCTGCTGACTGACTGCCACTGCCAAGCCCGTCAATCAAGGCCTTCACCACAGAGTCTTGTCTCTGCGCTTTCTGGATGTCGCTCGCAGTGAAAGTTGTCAGGCTCTGACCCGCTGGCATGAAGTCGGTGTCAATGACATCTGCCGATGCCGCCAAACACTCCACGTAAGACACTGGTTGTTGACAGTTGCAAACGGCTCGGACCGACCCTGCTGGTACATGTAGGAGGGCATCTTCTGACTTCTGCAACTCCGGCAAGCGTGACAATGCATCAGCATCAGCATTACTCATTCCTGGCCGGTACTTGATGTCAAAGTCAAAGGAAGCGAGTGCAGCCAACCAGCGATGACCAGTGGCGTCCAAACGAGCTGTCGTAAGCACATAGGTGAGAGGGTTGTTATCCGTGTATACAGTGAATGTATGGCCGTATAAGTAGTCTTTGAATTTTTCTGTTGCAGCCCACTTGAGAGCTAAAAATTCCAGTTTGTGAGCTGGATAGTTACGCTCACTCTTGTTCAGACCACGGCTGGCATAGGCAATCACTCTCTTGACATTTTCCTGGTCTTGACACAGCACTGCTCCACACCCTGAACCACAGGCGTCAGTGTGAAGCTCGAATGGCCGTGTGTAGTCAGGAAAGCCTAGGATAGGAGGCGATGCCAGACGCTTCTTCATCTCCTCAAAGGCTGCCTGCTGTTCTGCGCCCCAGACCCACTTGACTGCTGCCAGAGAGGATTTCTTTCTTCCCTGCTTCTTTTCTTTTGGATTGGGCATGAGGTCAGTCAAAGGCTTGGCTATCTTGGAAAACCCTTGGACGAAGCGGCGATAATAGCCAGCAAAACCAAGAAACTTGCGGACCTCTTCCGGTGTCCGAGGTACTGGCCAGTTGACGACCTTTTCGCACTTTTCTGGGTCTGCTTCAATGCCTTGGGCAGAGACGATGTGGCCTACGTAGCGGACTTTCTCTTGGCAGAAGGAACACTTTTTAGGGTTGAGCTTCAAGCCGCACTCCTTCAGGCGAAGCAGGACTCGCTCAAGGCGCTCAAGGTGTTCCTCAAAGGTGTTGGAGAACACGATTACGTCGTCCAGAAACACCAGGCAAATGTTCAGATGCAGATCTCCAAGGCACTGCTCCATCAGTCTTTGGTAAGTGGCAGGCGCGTTGACAAGACCCATCGCCAACCTGTTGAACTCGAAGAAGCCCAATGGTGCAACAGTGAAAGCTGTCCGTTCACGATGTTCTTCCGCAATTTCAATCTGATGGAACCCGCTTTTCATGTCCAGCACCGAGAAATACTTGGCCCCAGAGAGGCTGTTGAGCAACTCTTCAATGCGAGGTAGGGCGTACGAATCTTTGACTGTCCTCGAATTCAGCTGACGAAAATCAACACAAAGTCTCAACGTTCCGTCCTTTTTCTTGACCAGTACAACGTTGGACGACCATGGGGATTGGGAGGGTCGGATTACTCCACTGTCCAACAGCTGTTTCAGGTGGTTCTTCACATCGTTGTACATGCCGGGTGGGATGAAGCGATGGCGTTCCTTAAACGGCATGTCGTTGGTGAGGTGAATGAAGTGCTGTACTCTGTCGGTGTGACCAACATCGGCATCATACTGCACGAAGCTATCTGGGTGCGCTTTGAGCAAACTTTCCAGCTGACGTACTTGCTCCGGTAAAAGTTCTTCAGTAGATATAGTCACCTTACCCAGGTGGGTCTGCTCAGTCTTTACTTTGCCAGCAAGGTCCTCAACACCAGCCAGACTCACCGGCTGCATTTCGCACAAAACAGCTCTCGGAGGAACAACCACAGTCCGAGTCGTAATGTTAGAAATGTGTACATCTACATAGCCTGTCTTCTTGCCTTGATAGTTGACGATTGCCGGTGCGACATCAAGCAGAGATAAAGAGGAATTGCTGGAAACTGGCTGCAGGATAGCACAGGTAGGCTTATAGTCTAATGCATGGTCGACCATCCCATGTAGAACGCAGGTGCTATTAGGCTCTATGGTGATGCTGCAGTTTCCACCATTCTTCACAATAGCGAGACGATTTCTGTTCTTGGTCAACTCTCTCTCCCTGAGTGTCATGCATCTGAATGACAAGTACCACTGAGTGTGCAACCTGGCTACTTGAAGGAAGCGACTGCCATGCTGCTTGCGTGACATGTCCATGAACTGTTCCAACACGTTGGTCCCCAACAACACTGGCACTTTGCTACTATACTTGCTGTCTGGCACCACCAGCAATAGGCAGGGGCGACCAGTGGTGTCATCGAGTCCAGCCCCTGTGGTATTGTAGAGGCCTCAACATATCCAGAGTATGGTAGGTACTGTCCATCAGCACACTCAATACGAATGAAGTCGGTCAGAGGGTGGATGGGGAGATGGGCCAACTTGTCTCTGTGAAATGTCTCTGACACTGTAGACACTGTAGCACCAGTGTCCAACAGAGCTGCTGTAACCACGCCTTCAATGGTGATGGTGACGTTGTTACTGCCTCCCACCAAGTTGCTGTCTACAGTCGGGCGATGAGGTTGCGCGTCTACAGGTTGCCCTCTGCTGCAGACTGCCTGGAGTTTAAAGGGCGACGTAGATGGTCCAGACGCGCTCTACAGCCAAGTTGTATGTGTCCTCTGCCACCACAGCGGTAGCAGGTAGGTCCTTCTTCAGACCAACCAGGTCGCTGATGCGGCTTGCCAGCCTGACGTGTATCAGAATACTGCTGAAAAGAGCTTCGGTTCTCTGGCGTGATGCCACCAGTACCTCTTCCACTCTGACGTCCATAGTGCTGCTGTTTTCCAGACTGCACTACTTTCTTGAGTGAAGCCATTTCTGCCGTCAACTGCTTCAACTGCGCTTCTAGGCCAGTCTCTTTAGCAGGCTGTGCCGCCTTCATCACTGCTGACTTTGTAGGTTTCAGGTTGTAGTCCTGTTCAATCTGTCGAATGGCCAAACACAGCTTGTCCACATCGGAGATGGAGTCGTACTTATGTGCAGAGCGTTCTTTCAGCTCCGGGCGAAGGCCCAGCCACAACATGCTGTGCAGCATTTCAGGTGCCTTGGAACTCTCCACCTTCCCCACCTCAATTGCCTTGTTGAGCAGATCCTCCAGTCGACAGCACCACTGTGTCACGTCCTCATCAGCCCTCTGCTTTGCGCTGTAAAAGGCGGCAAGTAGAGACTCTTTCATCTGCGCTGCCCCAAACACGCTGTCGAATTTAGTGAGAAGCTGATCAAGTTTCACACCAGGTCCGAGTCGCATGGCAACAAGAGCAGCCTCACCACGAAGAGAACGTCGGACGGCCTCCAAGATGGTGGACTCGGAGTGCGAAGGGTCAGCACGCAGACAAGACACCTCATACCTCCACAAGTCGTAAGTAGCATCTGAGTCTTTGCCTGTACTGCCGGTAAATGTGGAGACACGGGGCTGACGTGGCCACATGATGTTGGGTATGGCAGACTCTCGACCACCGCCACCTCCAGTCTGTTGCTCACTTGTGTGATGCAACGGCTCTTCTTTGACAGGTGACCCCATAGTAGTCATGACCTGCTGTTTCATCCATTCCATCAAGTCGTCTGCAGTGTCGGCCTTCGGCTGAAGACCCAACGAACGGAAAGCCGCCAACAGTTTCTTCTCTCCCTCTGATACCTCCATGATGTGAGCCAGATGTCGCCAAGCTCAAGTGTCAGTAGTCAATAACTCCTGCAGTGGTGTGTAACTCTTCTGTATCTTCGATGCAGAGGCCCCACGTTGGGCGCCACTTGTGACAAGACAGGACAGGATAAAGATTAAAGAGTCTCTCATCCAGAGTCCAGTCCAAATAAGGAGTTCGGGTTATCCCCTGCTATATGTTTATTTTTCGAAGATGTCGGATAACAATTGTAAAGAAAGATGAAAGATGAAACCCTGAAACACACAACATAAAATCCACGCTCACTACCAATCTCCATTCTGTTTCATTCTCACTATTCTCAAAAATATAACTATCAATAATAATTCTATATTTTTCACATTAATAACGGATTAAAAAAATATAAACATTAATAGGAAATAACTATAGACTATATTACAAAAAAGAAAATCCACAAAACAATTATTTTAAAAATGGCTACAGTGAACATGTTGATGCTCACTCATACTAAAGAAAATCCAATGACAATGAAAAGATATAATTATTGTCCCAATAAAAAAAGGTAATTATATTTTACAGTACAACATTAATAACAATAATAATAATAATAACAACAACAACAATAATATAATAATAATAATAATAATAATAATAATAATAATAATAATAATAATAATAATAATAATAATAATAATAATAATAATAATAATAATAATCTACATGTATGTTCTTCACATAGATGAAAATAGTTGACTTACCCTATTTGTGGAACAAGGGCTACACAATTCATAAAGAAGTCTTGCTTCTAATGTTATCATAGCAAAAGTCCAACAAATATCTCATTACAGAATATATATATCCTATTCAAAACTAGTGTTCAACTTTCTCCCAGCAATAAAAATAACCGGTTTATACAACTTACTAATATGAACAATACTCACAATATGATTAGAACAATAAAAATACAACCAAGAGAAATAACCAAGGTAGCTCAAAAATAATCTTAGTCATACACTTTTTACTTCCCTCTTCCTCATCATCATCATCATCTCTCTCTCTCTCTAATTACCACTAAGGCACATCAGACAAAATAAAGAAGAATAAAGGGAAATAACCCATTAAAAATACTGCTGGTAACACCTTTGTATTAGATGATACTTGATCCATTCACGTTACATGAAGGTCAATATCAATTTTAAGTCCAGATCCCAAGGTTATTTTATCTAATATGTAATTTCATACTTGTTACAATTTTTGTGGGTAAGAGACATTCAAGGTCACAAGAGGGCAAAGGTCATCTGAATGTTAAGATCTGACCAAGGTTACTGTTTGCCTGGTACTGTATCTTTATTTCAATAAAGGAGAACTTCTTGACTCACATGCATAGCAATATGAGTCTATGTATTCACCAAAAACAACAACACATTTTTTATATCTGTGAAAAAATTCCTGGGTGTCAAGAACAAAAAGAACAAGTTAGGCCTGTCACTTTCTGCCAGATCTAAAAACTAGTGGCCTTTTAAACTAGTAATTTGCAAAAAAAAGGGTTAAGATGTAACATGCCCTAAAGCATGTGCCTCTTTCTACAGACACCTGAATGACAAAACTGCGTTTTTACGTAATTTTCGGCGAAAATAAGAACAACCCTGGCAGGGATTTTGTTTACGTTCAGTTAAAGCGTTGTTCGCTGAAAGCGTGTCCGTTAAGCTAGCGATACACGGTAAGACTAGATCTTATGATACCCGCATATGACTACGGAAATTCCCGGATCGGTAGGAATTGTCGTCAAGTCTTATCGATAGAGCATGTTCTATTTTTTCACGGCGCGATACGACAGTGGAGGTCAGACAGCCAATCAAAACAGCTATTTGATTGAACTCCGAGGTGAAGGTCACTGAAAAACCGCGACCTACAAGCGACAGGCTTATGACTCATACCACAAGTATATTACAAGTTAGTATCTATCTTCTATGTCTCTATCGACGTGCGCGTACAACCGGTTGCTTCCCTTTACATGCTTTGCGCTCCATAAAGCGTCGTCGGCCTAAAATAACTTTTTAGAAACTTCAAAACCCAGGGGAATTATGGGTAGAGAAATCCTTTTCTGAAATGACGTCGGCCAAATCCTTCTTTAGTTTCTTAGTTCGAGCAAAGGCAACCTCATAGGTATGGAGCACTTCGTCCATTATAACTCCATCGCTGATAATACTGCTGACAAGTTTCTGCCTTTGTTCACTACCAGAAATATGCAGTTCCTCTCCCAACTTTCGTTTCATTTCAGCGAGCACATCTTCGCGAGAACAGATTTCCCAGAATTCTCTATTCTATTTTTAGGTTTCGGATATCCCCGTCTCAGCTTGTGGCTAAACGGGACCACCGCACGTCGACTGGGGGCAATGCGAGATACTAACTTGTTAGTTGATATACTTTTGCTCATACATACCGTGTATCAGCAAAGACATCAGATTTGCAGCGGCATACGCGGGTATCATAAGATCTAGTCTTACCGTGTATCGCTAGCTTTATACGCGTTTTTGGCAAGTCACTGTTTAAGAGTATAGGCCCTATGACATTTTTAAATTTATTACATTCATACAAGCCACTGTAACATTTTATTTAAACATTTAATAAACTGGGAGGGGATGATTATAAAAAATAAATAAAGAAATAAGGAAATAAATAATTAAAAAATACATGAAGAAATTACAAAAATAAATAACATAATATGAAGGAAAAGCAATGTGCAATTCCAGAAATCGATAACACAAGAAATGGAGGTTGGGGGAAGGGGAGGGGAGGCGGGGAGAAGGGAGGGGACAGGCAATGCTATTAAAATAGTTTACACAATCTAAAACATAAGAAGGACTTATGTAATCATGCAACCACATAACAACACAAGCCTAGCAGTTTACCTCAATCGAACAATTTGTTATCAGTGTAATCGGCCAAAAGAGACCTGATGAAATAAGATGAAACACGTATAGCTAGACCATTTATTTCTTCCTTTAACTGCATCCAATACCATTATTAAAGGGAGAGAGGAAACTGGTACCCTGAAAAAATCCTCGACCTGAACATATTTACATGTCACATAATTTTTTAGATACAACGATGAATTTTGGCAGAAATGTAGACGGGTAATATTATTCTAGCTAAGGGGGTCGGGAAACTTCTTTCTCACTACTAGAAAATGCACTTCCAAGTTTATAGCCTGGAGGAAAAAAAGGAACACTTTGAGACGCCGAATTTGATCCGTACAAATAAAATTTGGAAGCTAATTTTCTCTCCTATAAATTCTGCATTTCAGAATGTATGTTTAAATGGCTCTTTGCAGCCCGCTGGCCCTTATGCACAATGACTAACTAAATAACTCATTTGTGGAAATGAGTGCGTTCCGCACGAGCATGAAAAAAGGACCTGTTCACAGCGCAAACTTGACATCGCTAAAAATTGTGACTGGTCTAGCGAAGAATATAGTCAGGTAGATTGATAGAACATAGGAACGAGAAAGAACAAAGGAGAAAGACAGCGACAGTGAGAATTTAAAGCACTAAATTTCCAGTGTTGGTCATTGTATAAGAAATGCATTTAAATAGAATTGTATCACATTTAAAAGACTCCCCGTGTGAGTGCCGGGGGTTTCTGTCTAAATAGTATCCCCATTTTCTGGAATGTGTGTTGTCAATTCAACATACACTTTGTGAAAGTGACCGTCTGAAAATTAGTAAGATTGAAAATGTGCATGAACACTGACATGGATACAATTTTCAAAACTGAATTTCGGGTTGTACATGATAATTCTTACATTAGGATGCAATGCAAATGCATGGTTAAAGCATGTGCGTTTTGTCCCATGTTTTGGCCTTTTTACTCCACCTATGGGCAACACTCCGCCCGAAACTGTCATCCGTCCTTTGCATCGTGCGCTTTGTTGTTTACTTTTATGAGCGAGTGCTTCTGACATTTTGTAGTCTTATTGGGCCTCGACAATATGCTTTGAAATCTCTGGGGGATTCGTTATCAGTTCAGCCGCATATGCTTCGTGTCTTGGCCCCACTTGCCCAGACTGTGCGCTGGCTTGTGCGTGTGTTTGACCAAGTATGCTTTTTTCACGCGCGCATGTATCTGCGCGTGCGTATGTGCGATTGCATGTGCGCGAGTTTGCGTGCCTGCGTGCGTGTGTGAGAGAAGGGGGAGGGTGATGTCGTTTTACATTCAAGCCAGAATCCTCAATAATGCTGTCTGATGGAAGGGGGTAAAGTATTCCGTTACTCCGGTGTAAAAGGAAGGAAAGCATTAAAATGCAAGTGAAGCAGGAATTGAAATACCACCTCTGGTTTCTGGGCAGTGTAAAAATGAAAATTGCAAGCCGACGTGTTCGAATAATCTTAGAACTATATTAGTCTGACCTATAAGTGTCATAATTATATTGAAATATGGCAAACACAAATGTCTTTAGATTAAAGATGTAGTGTTATATCTGGAATCCCTTTTATTTATTCATTTATTTATTTTGTTGTTGAGGCGGCATTGTTCTCATTTCTTATTTGGAATCTGTCATTCATGCTCTACTGTAATTTTGACAGTCTTTTGAAGTACACTGGTTTATGTTACAGGTTCTGATTCCTCAGTCATACAACCTGCTTTACCTTGTCCATTAACTGCAGCTCAGGCCTACGATTTCTCACTCACTCCCTTGTCAAACGTTACAGTTAGACACAGCTGTGAACACAAGGGGCATACTTCTAATCGAGAGAAATCAATGACTTTGTTGCAGCCGCAGGTGAGAATAAAACATATATTTTTGACTCGCATGCGTGCTACATGAGTTCAGGTATTCACTATAAACAAACAAAAAAAGCCAAATTTGTTGCAAAATTGCGCGAGATGAATTTTAAATATTCCAAAAATAGTGTTCTTCCAAAATGTCCGTCCATCTGTATAGGAAAACTAACCATGTTAGAATCTAATACAGCAATTAAAACGAAATCATGTGCGCAAATGTATCGAGAGCTTCAACATTATTAATGACTAGTGGTTTTTGTACCCTGGCAAGAGTACACAGGTTGCTGTTTAAAATGTAGACAGAGAGACACCTGTTGTCTGCGAGTTTCATTTGGACGATGATACCTCCCCATATCCCCCTTGATACCTCTCCATGCCCCCCCCCCTTGATATCTCCCCGTTCCCCCCCATGATGCCTCACCATACCCCCTTGATGCCTCCCCGAACCCACTTGATACCTCCCCATACCCCCTTGATACCTTCCGTACCCCCCTTGTAACCTACCTGTACCCTCCTTGATACTTCCCCCTTGATCGTTTCGCAGGTATGGATGAAAGGAATCGACCATCACCATACCCCCTTATATATACCCGTATCCCCGTTATGCCTACCCATGCCCCTTTAAACCTACCCGTAGCCCCCTTTTACCTACACGTACCACCCCATCCCGATCCTTGGTAATAATAATAATAATAATAATAATAGTAATAATAATAATAATAATAATATAAATAATAATAATAATATAAATAATATAAATATAGAATAATACCCAAAAAAATCATAAAATCCACCAAGGTTTTAAAATAAAATTTGATATAAGATATAATAATAATAATAATAATAATAATAATAATTATTATTATTATTATTATTATTATTAGTTTATAAATACTACTACTACTACTACTACTACTACTACTACTACTACTACTACTACTACTACTACTACTACTAAATAAGTTAAAAGTAAAAAGCCTACATTAA
Source organism: Oncomelania hupensis (assembly GCA_036898135.1). Lineage (NCBI taxonomy): Eukaryota > Metazoa > Mollusca > Gastropoda > Littorinimorpha > Pomatiopsidae > Oncomelania > Oncomelania hupensis. Next base: position 67,925,654 of record CM072512.1, on the reverse strand, counting down.
AAAGAAAAATATCCATATTGTAGTGTAACATTAAAAAAATATGGCCCGCGGGAGATTTGAACTTGGGTCGCCTGCACGGTAGGTGAATGTCTTACTAAGTGAGCTACCAAGGCTTTGTATAAAGACCATCAATTTTTTGGTCTATATGGGAAAACATGCCGAAACCTCGATTCGATTTTTAATTAATCAAATTTAATTAGTTAAACACAAAATTTTGTAAGATTGGTGACATGAGTGCAAAAGTATTTTGAATGGAAATAAAACAAAATTTGCGGTATTACGGAACGGCACGTTCTTGACACGGGTTGAATCGAAACCGCGCGCGGAATGAGGCTATTGCAGTTTGTGGACATTTTGTTTATTTATTTATCTCAGAAACGGTTAAACGTTCGGTAAGGAAATGTTGGCTATAACGATTTCGCGGGTTTTGAGCGCACAGCAGGCCGATCCGCAGCGCCCAGCACCTGCCCAGATCAGCGTCCATACCGGACAAACTTTACAGTGGAGGCGAAGAAGGACTTCCGGCTAAGCAATTTATATATATAGACTAGTGGTTTTGTACCCTGACAAGCCAGGGTACACAGGTTGCTGTTTAAAATGTAGACAGAGAGACAACTGTTGTCTGCGAGTTAGCATTAAACATTAAAAATGCACTGAAATGATTGCAATAGTTTACTTGCAGGGGTCGAATGATGAAGCACGGCAAAACAGAGTAGATTAAAAGGTACATATTGATGTTCGACGAGCAATGCATTGAACTATTTTAATTTAAAATGATAATTGCAATGTACTGCAGAACAGAGTATAGGTGCATGTTTGAGTAATGCACTAAAATATTTTATTGTAATTTAGTATTTATGTTAGGCAACGTATTTTTAAATGTCATACCTTTATTTAAAAATATTAGGCATGCAAGTAATCTCCCTTGGTAACATAATACTTCCGGTATATTTGTATTCGCGGTAGCGCATAGGTACTGCATAAACAGTGATTTAGTTAGAGGGAAGTAACCGTGTTACAACTCTACAAACATGGTTTTCGTCAGCACAGATCTTGTATGACACAGTTGCTTCAAGTAATGGAAGATTTTATGCAAATTGAATTTTTGTGCGCATATAAGTATGGATGAAAAATAAAGTGAACAGGTAACCTTCAGCTGTAAGATTGGTGACATGAGTGCAAAAGTGTTTTGAATGGAAATAAAACAAAATTTGCGGTATTACCGAACGGCAGTTCTTGACACGGGTTGAATCGGAAGCGCCGCGCGGAATGAGGCTATTGCAGTTTGTGGACATTTTGTTTATTTATTTATCTCAGAAACGGTTAAACGTTCGGTAAGGAAATGTCGGCTATAACGATTTCGCGGGTTTTGAGCGCACAGCAGGCCGATCCGCAGCGCCCAGAACCTGCCCAGATCAGCGTCCATATCGGACAAACTTTACAGTAGAGGCGAAGAAGGACTTCCGGCTAAGCAATTTATATATATAGATTAACGTTTAATGTCACAGAGTAAACAAAGATTGTCAATTGCCCTCCCCCCAAAAAAATAAAAAAGAAAGAAAAAAAAGACCCTTTTATAATACATCTTTTATAAGGCGCGTTTCTTAAAATCAGCTTAATGCGCTTTTTAAAAGAGGTATAAAACAAATACAGAAACAAACAAAAGTAGAATACTCTTACCATGAGGGAAAACCACAAAAAGAATACATATTTAAAACTCTCTTTCTCTCTCTCTCTCTCTCACACACACTCACACATAGCCACGGAAGGAACATATAGGTTACATTACATGATTATTGCTTTAGGTCCAGCGGACTGCATTTCTGGCTTGCTCCGCCGAAAAAAAGCTTGCAGTTAGTTATTCATTGTTTATAGGAGGGGTGTGTGATGATATTCTGGGGAAGATACGTTTATCTTACTAGGGGGTAGATGGGCGATGTGCTACCACTATCGATCGTTCTTTTACCAGAATTCCAAAGCTGTGTGAGAGACTGATCACTGCGCTTTGGTCACATAAAATTTATATTTGTTCTCGGGAGTTTTAGTATCATTTGGCTCAACTTGAGAACCGTTGATTACTAATCAAAAGACTAGATTATTATGTCTCGAGAGAAGAAAACTAATAGCTACACAACAATACAAATAGAATGACACCAGTCGTATGTATGTAATTTCTCGTTTTATATATTCAACACAACTTTTACATGCACTTCATTAAACAGGTAAATTAATAATTCTAAGAGTTCGATGTGCTGGGAAAGTTTGTCAGCAGGTCTTTTTCATCATATGCTACGCGAATATATTCATAGTTCACTAAATGATCTAGTGGTCGATTATGTTTTTTCGAGGGTACAACTCAGTTGCATTTGTGGGTGACTTAGCTGCTCTGTCGTTGAGAGTGCTTGGGTCCTTCTGAGAAGTCTTGCCTCTCAGGTTGAGCGGGTGAGTCGTTTCGCTCTTGTAGCTACGAGGGTCGGACGTGGAGAGGTAGAATCTTGGTTGTTCTCCTTCTGTACCACGGGAGCAAGCGTCATGCGTTTGTCCCCACAAACCGCCTCAGAGCTGACCTGTAAAAGTCGGAGCTCTGGCTACAATATTCTCGTTAGATATAAGTGTGCGGTATCCTCTGCAAAGTGTCCATAGCATCAGACACCTGCAAGGTTCCCATATGCACGATTCGATTCGAATCTTAAGGCTAAGATACATCAATCCACATGCATACTGTCTCAGAAACAATAGTCTGTTTCTGTAAAAATATATATATATATATATATATATATATATATATATATATATATATATATATATATATATATATATATATATATATATATATATATATATATATATATATATATATATATATATATATCAAGAACATATTACTAATACATGGCAATCAATATAAAATAAGCATACACATATCAAAACTACTAATGTTATCTTACTTCTAGACTCTGGGATCCGTGAAACCGTCTCTAGTCTATGTGATGATAAGGCTGAGGATAAGCGTTCACTGCAGCTTGTTCCTTGGTTTGACCCTCACAGCTTCGTAGGTAAAAATCGACTGACGAGCTAAAGTTGGGTCCAATAAGGATATGCAGGGCTCCCTATAGTCTTCTGACCAATCGTTTAACTCTCGTTTTAGTTAATCTCGCAATTACGGGATTATTCGTTTTTATTTGAATATTTCCCACACCTGCCCTATTTACCAGACACGTAAAATTATCCTTAAATTGGAGTGTCAGAGGTAGAGTGGAGGATAGATCCAATCGCGATAAGAGGCGGATGGCTAGTTAACGGAGACGACGTTCTGGTCAGTTTTGGCAAGTAAGCTATTTAAAATTCCTTGTTTAGCCAAGTCTGTCTGCATGATTGTCTGGAGGAGGTTAATTTAACATATGTCTGCTTTCCTTTAGGTAACTGGTGAATTAACGTCAAGTTTCATTCGATGCTATCTATTTTGCGCTAAGCTAATTCCCTACATTTTGTCGTCACTATTTCTGCTGTTACAGGGGGAACGGAGGACAGATAGACGGACTAACGGACCAAAATTTGTTGATGCCATTTTTGGATTATTTAGGACACCTCCCACAGATTTTTGTTGGGGTGGTGGTGGGGGTTGTGGTGGGGTGATAAACAAAAAATTAAACATTTTAAAGATGTAAGACAATTTAACACGGATATAAACATTGCTTAATTCGATAAAATACATCACAGAGGGAATACAATAAAATACACTGACAACATCGATCCAGATAGCGAGCAACATGGCCGCATGGTCCTTGCCTTGCCCTCAGGCTAGAAACCAATGGCGTCTGACATATGTGGGATTGATCCTGCTTCTGGGCGTTTTCTCCGAATATTATTTATTTCCGATTCGGGCAACGTCTTGGGGGTTTCCTCCGGGTACTCCGGGTACTCCCCCAGCAAAATAAAAAAGTAAAAAATATAAATACAAACTCAATTAATCTTAGGTATAGGTTGGGTTTGGCGCGCCACAGATTGCGACTGCGCTTTCTCAAGGGGAGGCGTCCCAGAATTTCCCAATAAAAAAATAACAATAAAGTGTCCCCCCAAAAAAATTAAGAAAAAATTTAATGTTATTTATTTTTTTGTTGTTGCTACAGTTTATTATCCCTTTCTATCGGGAAACTCTGGGCCGCCTTCCCCAGGGAAGGCGTAGTCGCAGCCAGTGGCGCGCCCAAACCCTACCTACCTAACATTATTTGTGATTTTTTTTAAATTTTTGCTGGGGGAGCAAACCGGAATACCCGGAGAAAACCCCCGAGACGTTGCCCCAGTCGAAAGTAAATAATATTCGGAGAAACATAACGCTCAGATGCTGGATCGAACCCAACCTGTTAGACGCCATTGGATTCTGGCTTGTGGACAAGGCAAGTTGGTCCCGCCTTAGCCCACTTGGCCACAACGCTCGCTCGGTATGTTAAGACATTCTGTAATGAAATAATTAACATTGCCTAATTTCATATAGGCATTTAAAATGACCTTGACCTAACCAATGGCTTAAACTTGATTTATAAAGAGACCATAGAGTGTTTTGTTTTAAAATTTGTGACGTTCAAGCATTAACATTAAAAGTCAGTCTCAAAGGTCAGTGTAACAGGTGACAAAAACATCGGTATTGTGTCATACAGGAGGTATTTTAAACTGAATTTTGACATGAAACATTGAAAGATTTTGTTGTCAAGTTTTAGAACTTAAAATATTGAACACAAAAATGCTAATATTTAGTCTGAATGGACTTTAGTTCCGGGTGAGTACATTGCTGCGCGCATTTAAATAAAACAAAATGTCGCTCAACATAGCATGCAGTATCGCCGTTAACCGAATTCCTTTTTATTGGCTCAAATGCATAGCAATGTGAGTATGTATTCACACACCTCCCTCCCACCCACCCCTCTCGCCTCAAACCCACACAATTTTTTACACAGATTTTTGACACCACCAAATATAAAATCAAATTTAAAATTCAAGATTATAGAAAATTTGTGCGAGGCAAGTTCTAAATAGTGCAAAAATGACATAAAAATCGTTTGTTCGTCCGTCTGATTCCAAAAATGTTTTTTTGTCCCTCTGTCTGTTCGCCGTCCGGCGTCTGTCTGTGCAAAACTGGCCAGTGGTTTAATATTTCAGAACCCATTTCAACTATCATATCTAAACTTGATAAGATGGTGTATATCCATGAGACCTCATAAATGATCAGTGAATGAATGACTTCACTTCAAGGTCAAGTTCACAGGGTCAAAATTACCCTTTTCCAAAACATTTAACTTTTTTTCTGTTAATATTGAAAATTACTCGTTGACGCATGATATAAAAAAAGGCACACATTCTATTCAAATTCGATCAAACTCACTCCAAGGTCAAGGTCACTGGAGCTGTCCAAAGTCCGTTAGTATAGGTACTTTGAAGTTACCTTAAACTATCAGAGATATAAAGTCCAAACTTGTTGTCTTTACAGATGATAGACTGATCATTCATTTATGTTCCGGTTTGCGTTGATCTTGAACGTCAAGGTCATTTTAGGCTATGCAAAAATATGCCAAAATTAGATCATCGTACACATTTAACCCATAGTATGCAAAAAAATGCATGAGTTTACGTGAAGGTCAAGGTCATCCCAAGGTAACTTTTTTTGGCATAACAACTTTTGCTGTAAGTAAGATAGTAAGAGTATTTGGAGCTGGAGGCCAATGTCAGCTCAAGGTCAAGAGCATAGAAAGATCAAAGTCGATATTACTTTGCACTTTAATGCCACCGTTTCATTTTTTGTTTTTTTTTCCTGGGCATTTTCGTGTTAAATATTGCAAGATCCATAATGATCCATATGGGATTTGCCCTTGTAGTTCAAAATCTGTGCAAGATGAGTCCTAAATAGTCCGAAGATGACATTGAAAACAATTTTTTGTCCGTCCTTCTGTCCGCCTGTGCAAACCAAAGTGGCATTCTGAACCTTTTTTATGTGTCGCAAGCAAACTTGGTAAGATGGTGTACATCCTTGAGACCTCCGGGGCTGGCCAAAGTTGGTTCCTATAGGTGCTTTGAAGTGATCCCAAACTATGACAGATATACAGTCCAAACTTCAGAGAATAGATTGATCTTTCATACGATTCGTTGTCGCGTTAATCTTGAAGGTCAAGGTCATTGTAGGCCTTACAAAAACGTTTAAAAAATTGGTCATCGTACAATGAAAAGGCTGTATATTTAACCCATAGTATACATTGGATTATTTGATCACATATGAACACCAGAGGTCACGTGAAGATTAAGGTCATCTTAAGATCAAGGTCACCGAAGGTCGAGATCATCCCAAGGTAATTGTTTTTGGGGGGGAAGGGTGGGGAGAAGGTGGACCATAATACAACCGTTTCATAAAATGAAATAAATATAAAATTCAATAAAATACAATACAATACTTGTTGTATCCATTTTTATTTATCAGATTAACATAAGTTGTACTGATACAATACAATACAATGTGTCTAATATCACCTAAATGTGTGAACAGACATTAAATTAAAGATTGATTGAATACAATACAATACAATACAATACAATACAATACAATACAATACAATGGTGTTGACAAAGTCGAGAAAAAAGGTTGAACTTCTGCACATTTAGGCTATAACTGACAAGACGTCTTCGTACACATTTACGCGACGATTAGAAGACGGTTGTCATCTTGATTATAATACATCTATCACTAACAACAAATGTTCTGCTTGTTATTCTTGTAGACGAACTATGAATCCGGGAGCGGAATGGTGAGCCAGCACGTCGGCCAATTGGGCAGCGCTGGTGGTTACAGCAGCAACGTTACTCCCCCTACAATCATGACAGATATTAATATCCTGTCTGCGTCTTTGTCGATACCTCTTCACGACTTTCACTCAAATGTACCTTACGGCCATGAGGATTTATCGTCCGAAGGATTTGGGACAACCTACGACAGTTCGGGCGCCAGTCTCTTCCAACCTCCGGCTGATGGTGCGACCACACAGGCGTATGTCGACACATATAGCTTTGACGGCTACACCAATGGCGCCACAGAACGAGATTCCACCAAGAACCTACAACAGCATGTGCATGCGCACAGTTTCATAGCTGGTCAAGGATTGTATTCGGAACACGGGGCTTCTCCGACACTAGAAACAAATGGTTTGAATGAAAAATATCACGCCTCACAGAACGGATTTGAAAACAGCTACCACTCTTTTGTAACATCAAATACTGCAGCTGAATTTTATCCACAGCGGTTTCTGGAAGAGGGTAAAAGACCGGTTTATGACGGTGGTTCAAACACGGACATATTGAGTAGTAGCGGTTTTCATGTTGGCATTGAAGCAGATCACAAGCAAACAATTTACCACCACACTATGTGCCCGTACGAAAGTCCAGTATCCTATCCATGCAGCACGGATCCTTCTATGTACCCAGGATATCACAACGCTTACTACGGCGGTCAAGGTGTTTCGCAATGTTCGTCCGTGTCTCTGTCTTTCTCACACACTGTCCCTGCGACTTACCGCGCCGACCTCAGCATTCAAATGACGCCACATCATCTTCATCGCAGGTCATCTATTTCAATTTCAACACCATCGACACCAGACGGGTAAGATTGCAGGTTATTTTTTTATTTGATAGTAACCAAGAAAATACAATGAGGTAAAAAATTTTTTATTATGAATGCGAGTTATACAAGCAAGAAGTAATTTTGTTCATTTGTAAACTTGTTTAAATCGAAAGGTAAACAAAATGAGCAACTTTAGGATAGTTACGAACTATCCCATCCTGTAACTCGAAAGTCGTTTGGGCACCACAGATGATCCTTTAACCAGCGTACTCAATCATTCTCTGTCCTCAGCAGTCCTCATGGCTTCACTCAGTGTTAAGCTAGTCCATTTTCGAATGTTGTCTTTCCACCTCTTTTTCTGTCCCCCTCCTTCTGCCTCCTTGCGCCGTGCCTTGCAAGATGGTCTTTGCAGGGCCTGATGCTATGGTGCTGTGGCCATACCATCCGAGTTTCCGTTTCTTCACCACTGTGATCAAGTCACCGTGTTGTCTAATGGCTTGTGTGATGATCTCTCGGACTTCGTCATTGGTGATGTGCTATAGGAAATGCCCAGAAGTCTTCTGTTGCACCTCCTCCATGTTTTGTATTCTTCGTTGTAGGTCTGCTGTAAATGTCCGCGTTTAGCAAGAGCATTGGAAGATGGAGATGACAAGGGAGCGCAGCAAGCGTACCTTGTGTAGACTGATGGTCCTGTCTTTCAAACGGGCTTCAATCTTGTCAGGCAGCATTTGTTTGTGCTATCCTGGAGAAGACTACCTTTCGGGACTCACTGCCTAATACAATTGCTCCTAAATATTTGAAGCTGTGCACCGTGTTGAGGTATTGACCTTGGACTGATGTCCGTGTTGGTGCCATTGACGTTGTTGGTCAATTGGTCTTCTCTGCGCTTATTTCCATTCCAATGGCTCTGAAAGTTGTGTCCAGCTGTTCAAGTTCTTGTTCCTCTTTAGCCGATCCATCAATGTGATCCGCAAAACGGAGGTTGGAGATTGCTCTACCATCTATGATGACTTTACCATCACGATCTGCAAGGGCATCTGACATAATGTTGGAGTGTTGGAGAGAGTATGCATCCTTGCCGCACGCCGTTGGTTGTTCTGAATCAGTTCCCGAATGTGCTGTTGTGGAGGAATGCACTGCTCGGCTTTTGATGACTCAGGGCTGATTTAGCAAGCCAGGCTAAGGAGCCAGCCGGGCTCCTAACCTGGGAAGTTGAAGTTGCCAAAATATTTCTCAGGTTGCCAGACCCCTTGATTGAAAGCACGGTCATTTTTTTAAACTGTATAACTATTGCAGCTAATAAACAAGATAAATTTCAACAACAACACTGTTTCATTTTTAAAAACAAGCACTGTATAATTTATTCATCATCGACATCCTCCTCCTCAATGTTCCAAAACTTGAAGGAGCTTGGGTGTGCCTTCTTCAGCTGTTTTTTTTCTTCTTCGGACTTTATTTTTTTTTGTTGGAGGCTCCGAGACACCGCTTAAAAAGCGCCACATCGTTCGAGATTGACAAAAGACTGAGAATGGGGAATATCGAAAGTACGGCAAGTCTCGCGTGACTCATCAAGGAAGTCAGAGACTCGTTCCGATACACGCAAGGCAGCAAGAAGGCTAGGATCTCGCAGGGCAGTAGCGTTTCGCGGCGAGGGAAAGAAGAAAGTCTCGCGAGAAAAGGCTATTTTTACCTCGCAAATCCCTCGCTTTGCTAGCGTTACCTAACTTCCTAGCATGCATCGGAACGGGTCTCCGGTGCTGACTGCAGAAGCGGTTGGCGCGTGTTTTGTTTTACATTGCAAGTCAAAAGTCCGTGTACAGGTACAGAATCTCTACCACTGGCGGTATTTTCAAGTCGCCAGCCGGGCGAATGGTACCCCAAATCGAGCTCGCCACACACTATTTTAGGGGCCATTGGCGAGTTGGCGAACGTTAAAGCTCAGCCCTGTGACTGTAATAATGTTGGGGCTGAGTTGGCCTCCTTTCCGGACTTTCGCTTTCGCTCTGGACTCTGATTGAGTTCAACCAAAGAGCATAATGATAGAAAGAGGGGGAACTTGGAACAGAAACGCGAGACGAAAGGTACGAGATATGCTCCCTTGTCGACATGCTGAAAATGGCTCGTGGCAGAAAGTCAAAAGGCGACCGAGTGAAGCAGGGCGGTGACTTTTGCACAGCCATCAATTGCCAAAATGCCAGATACAAGAAAAGTTGTGTTGGCAAGTCCTTTTTCAAATTTCCAAGAGGCAAAGACAAATTGCAATTGAAAAACTTTTTTGTGTTTATGTAGGCCTAAACTAAGACCGCTGCAGTGTTGTTAGTGTTAAAACAATCGGAGGGCGGCTTGAATGATTCATGTTATACCTATGTGCTAAATCCAAAACAGTTTGCTTGCTGACAGTTTACGTTCAACAGGTCGCTCACTGTTTACGTTATTGCTACGTTGTTTGACTATATTTGTGCTTATATTTCAAAAGTAGATGTCAGATTGGCAGTTTGGCTTCGTCAAACTGCTTATGTTAACAAGTTAAATTAGACTAAGTCTGTTTTCTGCTCGTGATCAAATACTGTGCAAGATAACCCCTTACCTAGGCACAAAAATGGTCCTTGATCTGTTGTAATCCCTTTTCGTTTGAGTGTAAACGGGAAAAAAATGTAATGTAGAAACTCAGTCCTTGTTCTGATCTGTGAATTTCTGCGCATTAGATCTATATTGCGTGGAATGTTGTAGTCTAGGTTCTGATTGTTCTGTCTGATTAATTAATTATTTTCCATGAAGTGACTGATGTTATTAAGCCAGTGATGTGGGAGATGAGAGAGTTGGGGGTAGGGGGACACCTGATATAAATTAAATTCACACTATTAGTGAAACATTTTGTTATTGTGCTTTATTGTGATTAATTGATTGAATGACAGAGCTCTCTTCCCCCAACCCTCCCCCTCTCTCTCTCTCTCTCTCTCACGATTACGGATTTACACAGTTTCGGATAAATGAAACAGTCTGTCATGCATATTTTAATTTTAAAATATCTGTCGTTGATTAAAAAATAATAAATTCCAGGGCAGAAAACGAACCTATGACATACACACATAAGCAGCATAAAAGCACCTAATAAATGTCAATAAGTAAACATAAAAAAAAGACAGCAGCAGCGGAATGTTAATAATAATGATGGTTAAAAGTTTGGTTTTTGCAAAAGTTGCCATAAAAATGTTCTTTTGCAATGGCATAGGCTCAATAAGTTACCACGCACAGATCATTCATAGATATAGCAGATGATGAAGTATAGCCAGCCCGAGCAAAGGGAAATAATCCGTGAGAGCGTCTCGCATTTTTGTATAGGACATAATGGAAGTTCCCTCTCTTTCCGTAATAAGCTCTTTGGTTCAACTATTTCGGCCTGAGCAGGAACTTCTTGCCCCGCGATGCGCTGACATTTTCTAGTTTCTCACCGCGCGAAACGCTAAATGACAGTTTAGTTTGGCCTTTTTCCATCTTCGGGCACTTTTTGGGAGGCATTTTAAAATATCACGATTCACGACTCTGCAGACGGCAAGTGACATAATGACATCTTCGCCTTCTAAAATTTGGGATCGGAACTAAACTGAAACTAGTCTCGGCCAATCAGACATTCGTGTACACTTTGCGTTGTGTCAAAAGCAAGCAGAGACTGTATGGTTACTTATTTCGTTTCACTTCGGCAAGTTATTGTTTTAAAAGACAGTTCGTTAGCCTAGGTAAACCCATTTCTGTTTTCTATTCATTGTTTTGGATGAAAACTTCGCTCAGAAAATATAAGGATATAAAGATATCAGACACAAATCTGGAAAGAGGAGGGAGACCCCACGATTCATCACAAGACATCCGAACCAGTGGTTTCTCCTGCTGCCACTAGGGCAGAGTAGAGTGCAGTAAAAGACCTTGTACACTCCCATGAATATGAAACAGGTCTGATAGCTCCTCTCTGGCAGCTGATGAAACGTCTGCATGGAGACGAGTTCCCCAACCTCATTAAGCTGGCTGCACTGGCCATTACACGTCCAGTGCAGACTGCTGACTGTTAGAAAGGTTTCTCAGCCCAGAACCGCATCCTCACTGGGCTGAGAAACAGACTAAATCCTCAAACACAGAGCAAACTTTTGTCAGTGAAGCTGGGGGAGGTGGACTTGATGAGGCTTGGAGGGCTGCAAAGCCAAGATGCCTCCTGACACTAAAACAAGCCCATAAGCCACCCCCAGCTGCATGTAGTACTGAGTAACAGTTGACAGTTCACTTCCTTCAGTGGTAACTGATCGAGAGAGAGAGAGAGAGAGAGAGAGAGAGAGAGAGAGAGAGAGAGAGAGAGAGAGAGAGAGAGATGATCTCAGTTCAACAAATAAAAACCGTTAATTGTCTTTGTTCGTGTTCAGTGAATAAAAGTCTTTTCCCATGGCGTTGATATCACAGCATAATTCTTTTTAAGTATTGATTTTAAAAAGGACTTATTGATTTTTTGATCATTCAGTTTTTTGACCTATTGATTTTGAAAATGACCTATTGATTTTCTGATCAATCAGTCATTTACCTATTGACTCCCTAAACCAACTTGATCACTGAAAAACTATCTTTTTACCATCAGAAACAAGTTGTGTATGGAGGTCATGGATCTCTGCCAGAAAAGAGTGTGATATCTTTCTCGTGGAAAGAGCCTGGAGTGCTGACAGTGAATCAGACATGATTAAAAATGAGGTTCTTTTGGATTGATAAACCTGTTTTAGAGCTAGATGAATTGCCTTGAGCTCAGCTGTATAAACAGAACAAAAATCAGGTAGACGCTGTTGCAAAGGCTGGTCTAGATGTCTCCCAGAGACCGACGCAGCAGCAACTGTGTCGCCTTTCTTTGACCCATCTGTAAAAAGTTTTTCATATCCTGTATATAAAGCACACTGTTCTAAATAGAGCTGGTTATATACGGTTTCTATTGTTTTTGAGGAAAGCGGACAATTGCCAATTAATGTTTGGGGTACATAATTTCCATGGAGGAGCTTCAGTCCGAAGCTCATCATCGTTGATGGAAGCAACATTGATGCCTACTTTTTCCAAATGAGCCTGCATTCTGATGTCAAACGGAAGAATTGTGTTAGGTTTGGCTTCAAATTTCTGAACAAAATCTGGGTTGAAAACACAGTCATAGGCAGGGTTCATGGGATCAGTTTTTAATTTTTAAATAGTAATTCAGTGACAATTTTGTACGTCTCAGCTCCAGCGAGTGTTCGTTAGCTTCCACGTAAAGGCTTTCACAAGGGGAGGTGCGAAAAGCACCCAAAGCAATGCGTAATGCCTGATGAGCAACTGGATCTAACATTTTAAGATAAGATTTTCTAGCAGAACCATAAACAATGCAACCATAATCTAACTTGGATCTAATTAAAGAACGATATAACAGCAATAAAGTTTTCTTGTCAGCTCCCCAGTCTGTACCATTGATAACCTTGAGCAAGTTGCAGGCCTGTTGACATTTAGTTTTGAAATCTTTCAGATGAGGAAGGAAGGATAGCCTTTGATAAAAAAAAAAAAATAACACCCACAAATTTGACTTGTTGGACCGTCTTTATTTGAGTTTTATTGAGGGTAATATTAGGGTTTGAATAATTCCCTGGTGCTTGGAAAAGTGAATACATTCAGTTTTTGCTCCAGAAAATTTGAAACCATTTTGTAAAACCCAGTCTTTAACGGCATTGACACATAACTGTAGCTGACGTTCTGCGGATGCCAAGGTTTTACCTTTGGCTATTAATGCAAAATCGACAACAAACAAAGAATTGTCGATTCCCCGTTTCACTGAACGAACAATATTATTTATTTTAATATTAAACAGGAAGGGAGACAAGATACTACCCTGAGGCACCTCCATCTCCTGTTCTCTCATATCTGATAAAGATCCTCCAACCTTAACCTGAAAAATTCTATCCGTTAGAAAATTGAATATAAACAGAGGTAAATGTCCCTTCAAACAAATTTCTTGTAAATCTAAAAGAATGCCATATTTCCATGTGGTATCATAGTTTTGCGGATGACATTGATGGATTGGTTGGAGAGGAACAAAAACTTAAACAGCTGGTACAGAGGCTTGACACCACCTCCAGAGCCTTTGGAATAGAAATAAGCGCAGAGAAGACCAAAATGATGACCAACAACACCAATGGCATCAACACAAACATCAAGGTCCAAGGCCAATCCCTCGACACGGTGTACAGCTTCAAATATTTAAGAGCAAATATATCAGACAATGGGTCACGACAGGATCTAGGACGTCCTCTTCAGATTAGCACAAAAAAGATGTACTGGCAAGATTGAAGCCCATTTGGAGAGACAGGACCATCTACATTTGCTGCGCTCCCTTGGCATCTCCATCTTTCTTTGCGAAACATGGACCCTCACAGCAGACCTACAACGAAGAATACAAAGCATGAAGATGTGCTACTGAAGACTTCTGGGCATTTCTACTCTCAGCAAATCACCAATGACGGTTGGACAGGTCATCACAAAAGCCATTGGACAACACGATGACTTGCTCACAGTAGTGAAGAAACGGAAACTCCGATAGTATGGCATCATCACCAAAGCATCAGGCCATCCTGCAAGGCACGGTGCAAGGAGGCAAAAGAAGAGGGAGACAAAAAAAGAGGTGGGAAAACAACATTCGAAAATGGACTAGCTTGACACAGTGAAGCCATAAGGACTGCTGAGGACAGAGAAAGATGGAGTACGCTGGTTAAAGGATCATCTGTGGTGCCCAAACGACTTTCGAGTTACGGGATAGGATAGGATAGGATTTAAAATATTTGCAAGCAAAAACTCCAAATTCAGTTCAGGAAAGTTTGAGCTAAAACACAAAATCTTTTTATAATACATTTGATTTCCGAGACGTTGATCTTTGAAAAAGAGCAAAGGGTGTCTGACACCAAGGGGTGAGTTACAATATTAAAAAAGCGGTCGTCTTAGTATGGCAATACAGTGGAACCTCTCACAACGAACCCCCTCTATAACGACTCCCCCGCTACAACGACCCATTTTATTTTAACCGATGTATTTCCTTATATTGCTGTCATCAGTATAGCGACTCCCTCGCTATAACGTCTAACGACCGATCTTTGCAGACCGTATAGCGACTTTCTCGGCATGACTGCACAATAAAAACTGTCTACGATCTTGTTCAGCACAGTCAGACAGGTAGGTAATGTGACACGCCAGCCGATAAAGTAATCTTCTATAAGTTTGACGTCATCTTGTAACGTCACATTCTAGATTCTACTCGTTTGGGGTTTGCATTTCACTTTATTCACATCACGAGCGCGGCACTGAGAAGAAGCAAAGAAAGCGTGATGGGATGATGGAGTCTACAAAGAAAAGACAATTTTTATCTCTGGAAGATCGAGTTAATGTTGTAAACAGACACAAAAAAGGAGAGACTGCCATTGCGATCGCAAAGAGTCTTAAAGTTGGAAAAACACAAATTCAAGGAATTATCCGAGACAAAGATGACATTCTTAAAAGGTGGGAAAGTGGTGATAATGCCGATCGTACGCGATCAAAACGGAGGAAGACAACATACTCGGAAGTAAATGAGAAAGTTTGGGATTGGTTTCTGGATGCTAGAAGAAAGAATATTCCGATCACTGGCAAATTGATTCAAGAAAAGGCCATTATGCTCTCTGTAAAGACCCCTCTTTTGTCAACATTTTCAAGGTCGTTGTAGAGAGGTTCCACTGTAATATATTTTGAACAAACAATTGAAATTCGGCGCGACGGTTCGACCAACCGACCGACTGATCGATAACCTTGGTCATGACATGAAGTACATATATTCCCCAAAATAAAAAAAAATAGGTTCGGGCGGTTTTAATACAGCAAAACGCGGAGACTGAATAATTATAATATATAATGTAGGCCTATATAACAGTGTCTACTTGGTTCTAGCTTTATAACTATCTTGGGTTCTAGGCAGGAAATGGGGAATGCTATTATTAGCCTACTGCTGAGAACTAACAAAAGCAAATCAATGGACGCAAATATTAAATATGGTCCATAATAAGTATGCTTATCTTAACAAAGTATACCGTTGCGAAATGCTAATCTGTGTATATCGAACAGAATTAGAAGCAACAGCGATCATTTTTAATGTTTAACTAGTCATAGTCATGCAAGCATCATTTCGTAACACATCGGAGAGCTTCGTTCGACTTCGGTGATTGCCTTTTTCGGCGAATGACTGGAACTAGTTTGGAAAAAACAAGTTTGCTACCGGATCGATAGTCGCCCGGGTCATAAAGGAACACACCTTCCGTTGGTCACCAGAACGGAGGTGATAAGTGTGTTACTGATGGACACCTTAGCAACATCCGCACGAGAGACAACATCGTTATAGGAACATGGAATGTCAAGATCCTAACTGCAGAGGGGAAATTAGAAGAGCTGACCCACGAGCTGGACCACTATCGATGGAACATTTTAGGTATCAGCGAACTGCGCTGGAAAGGACTAGGTGAAACAACGACCAAAGGCAATAAGCTTTATTTCAGCGGGAGAGATGACAGGCACGAACACGGCATTGGATTCTTGGTCCACAAAGACACTCTAGCCACTGTCATGGGTTGACGCCCAGTCTCCAGTAGACTCATTACCATCCGTATGCGGGGAGCCCCTTTCAACATCACCAGGTCTATGCCCCAAATTCAGACTATAACGACAGCGAAGTCGAGGACACTGGCAAACACGCTTTGTTTCCACAAAAAATCCAGACCATGGACTTGGCACAGTCCTAGCGGGGGGAGGGGGGGGGGGTCCTTCACAACCAGATTGACTACATCAGGGTCAAGATTAGAGCTGGGTACAGTGGATCAAAGTCGTATCGGTATTACCGCGGTAATTTTAGGTCGTATCGGTATTTCGTACCGGTATACCGCGATTTTAAGTGTTACAATCAAATGGGATATGGCATTGACAGTAGTGACCGACGCAAAAGAAAGATTGTAATACACTTCAAAACTGTTTCAAAGAACCACATTTCCATAGAAACTGAAGCTTTATTATTGCTTGAACGCCTCAGATGCTTAAAACGAAAAAAAATCACTATTTAAAACAACAGCAAACTTTAAACCACAAAATCAAAATAAAACAAAAACATTCAACGGGAAAGGTCTTTAAGAACTTTAAGAATTCGGAAGGATTGGCAACTGGTACTATGCTCAAACACGTGAATTAGCTGCTGTTCTTATAAGTTCTTCTTCAAGAACAGCTGCCTATCCACGTTTTTGGGCTTCAGACTCGCTCTCTGGGCGGACAAGATGTCGCTCACTGTCGCGTTATGTGTTGTCGAGATTTCCCAGTAAACCGACCTTGGACACCCGCACCGGTATACCGTACCTTCGCGTTTCCGAACCTGAATACAATTACGTATCGGTAAAACCGTCCAGCCTTAGTCAAGATGCGCTTCAGATCAAGCGATCCAGGAGCAGACATCGAAAGTGACCACGATCTCGTGATGATGTCTTTCCGGCTCAATTTCAAGATAGTAAACACATCGCAGAGCACCAGACTGAAGTTACTGGACGAACTGCAAGACCCGGAGGTGGGAGAAATATTCCAAGCCACACTTGGAGAGAAATTGGCACCACTGCTCATTTTGAGAGCTTGTGAAGTAGATGTCAACACTATGACCACCACTTCAGCTGGGTCAGATGCCGCCACTGAGATTTTTGGCAAGCACCGCCCAAAGAAGAAACCGTGGATCACACCCGAACTTTTGGACTTGTGTGACAAACGAAGATAGATGAAACAGAAAAAGAGCACCTCACAAGGAGCTGATGCCTACCGAAAAATCAATATTGATATCCGAAAAAGCATGCGCACAGCAAAAGAGAACTGGATAGAAGATCAATGCCAGGAAATAGAGAACAGTCTGAACGAGAACAACAGCAAGAAAGCCTACGAGACTGTGAAGCGGCTGACAAGTGTTAAACAGCCCAAGACCTCCACGATCCAAATCAAGTCTGGCGTATGTCTTACAGAAGAACAAGAAGTCTTGGATCATCTATCCATCAGAGCAGTACTGTCCTTTACAATCACACACAAAACGGAGACACATCAGTTCTAGCATGTCCCCAGAACAGAGAAGGAGAAGAAATCGTCCCAATTCTCCGAGAAGAAGTTGAGGCAACAGTGCAATGGCTAAAGAAAGGGAAGTCAGCAGGAGTGGATAACATAACCGCGAATTGCATCAAGCAGGAGGAGAAGCGATGATTGACGCCCTCACCATTACTTGGAACAAGATCTGGCAGAGTGGGGAGTGACATACACCATGGACTTAGTCGCTTGTCATCACTCTTCCCAAAAAAGGTAACCTTCAGGAGTGTGAAAATTACCGCACCATCAGCCTCATCAGTCATCCCAGCAAAGTCCTCCTGAAAATAATACTCAACAAGTTGAAACACCAAGGTGAACAAATCAGCTGAAGAACAAGCAGGGTTCAGGGCAGGGCGAAGTACCACTGAACAGATTTTCAACCTCAGAATAATCTGCGAGAAATACCTACACCACAACATTTATATCATGTGCTTGTAGTCTTCAAGAAAGCGTTTGACCGAGCCTGGCATGCAGCTCTTTGGGCAACTGTTACATGGTTGTTATTTTATGAATTGTTGATTCAGCCCCGATGCTTGAATCTTGATAAGTGTAACAGATTCGTTTATCCACGCAACCTGTTCACTCAGCAACAAGGCAGGAGTCGTCGTATGAAGTTTTCCAACTTTATTCAGCATACATCAACAACTACATACAAAATCACTCAATCGCTTTTTCCACTATTTCAAGACGACACAGTGCACCGCTAATATAGTCCCTCTATAATCCAGAGAAAGTTTGAACATTCCAGCGTGACGCAATAACATCCAATCAGAAATAAAACTCGTCAACGGAACTATGCACTGTTTTACGTCATATAACTTTATTTAGGTTAGAGGAATCTCTTAGCTACCACTAGATTTATCTACATGCTTCGATCGATAGTAAACAAGTAATTCTATAAAATTCTTCAATAATATTGACCACATTATCAACATGAAACAAAGCTTCTTCTAATCACAACGCAAAATCAAATCAAAGGTAAATACACTCTGTTGTTGCATGCTTTGCAAAACAAAACGATAGGATCTATCGTGCGTGTCTAAACGTAACAAAAAAACAAGAAAAAATTTACTTAATTTATTTCAACAACGTTGAGACGCAATGCACGAAGTCCATAATTAAAACTTGTTTCAGTCTGTCTGAATACTGTCAATGTTCTTTCCGCCGCAAGGAAACGGCGCCCTCGTCCGTTACAGTTGTCATCGGTCCAGAGTCAAAGACAGTGATCTCATGGGATTTCCTGGAGTCAGTGCATCCTCTATTGCTTCTCAAACAATTTTAGACAGATGTCTACAATATATTTATGTTCAAAGATGGTTAAAGTATCATCATAATAAAACGTTTTAAAATCGTTTGTCAGATAAGGCAAAACAAGTGTCTTGAACACAAAAAAGCGAAAATTTGGATCGACCGATAAATGGGACTTACTGAATGGCCATGGATTTTAGTTTCTGTATACCAAAAATCACAAAATTAACCCAGGCAATGTTCCTATGAAGTTTGGTCAGAATCTTTTCAGTTCTTGAGATATGGCCAGAGACGGACATAGGTACAAATGGATGTAGATTGGTATATATGGACAGACCGATCGAACGACATTTGCCTCATATTGATTCTAGAATATTTCAAAGTAGTTCCTTAAATTAGCTGGAAATACAAAAATGTCGTAAATCAGTAAGTTTAAGAGTGCGTTTCAAATAATACCAAGTCAACTTACGGACCCCAACATATTACCCTCCTCCCTCAATTCACTTTCACACACCTCTCTCTTAAAAATTGCAATATAACAAGTGTGCTGTATGGGTTGTGTTGGTTTGTGTAGCGTTGAACTACAGAAGTATCATCTGCAATCACCTGCTAGTCCACCCTCACATGGCGGCTCGAGGTCACCTTCCGCCCGCGATGGACACCAAAAAGAAAGCCTGCTGTGTGCAGTGTGTGGAGACAATGCTGCGTGCCAACATTACGGAGTCCGGACCTGTGAGGGCTGCAAAGGATTCTTCAAGGTAAACATATCATCTTTCGTCATTTGCGATAGTTTTATATTGGAAAATTAGTATTTTACGAAGTAGAATCAGGTATTATAAGTAAAAGTTGCAATTCCTCGTATGCTTTTCCTCCCTTTCAATCCACAGAATACAATTTTAATATAAAAAGTTAAAATGCTACAAAGTCACAAGAATATATATGCACCGTAACTCGAAAGTCGCTGGGGCACCACAAATGATCGTTTAACCAGCGTACTCCATCTTTCTCTGTCCTCAGCAACCCTCATGGTGCAAACGGTGCAAGGAGGCAGAAGAAGAGGGAGACAGAAAAAGAGGTGGGAGAATAACATTTGAGAATGGATTGGCATGAGAATAACATTTGAGAATGGATTGGCTTGACACTGAGCGAAGCGCTCAGTGTCAAGCCAATCCATTCTCAAATATTCTCCCACCTCTTTTTCTGTCTCCCTCTTCTTCTGCCTCCTTGCACCGTGCCTTGCAGGATGGTATAAGGCAAGGCCTGATGTCAGAGTTACCGTTTACTTAATATATAAAGTTAAAATGATACAAAGTCACAAGAATTATATATATCTAAACATTCATCCTCTGCACAGCAGCACGCAGCCCACTTCAGTATTTCCGTTTTTCAAGCTTTTGCCGCTTAATTCCGGCTTCATCAGGAATCTTATCTGCAAGACGCAAGAATGCTAACATATATTACAAAAAAGAGTAAATATAAATAAAATAAATAAATAAAACAATTTAAAAAACTATAAGATAAGATATATAAAATAAACAATAAGAGGGGTGAGGGGTTTGTAATTTTTGTTCTTGATATAGATGTATTGTTGGTGGAGGAGAGGTAGTTGGGGTGGTTGAAGAAGGCAATGTTTTTAGGCGTTAATATTAAGAGGAAGAGGTTACTGCTGTTTGGTAGAGAGAGATTGGTTATGACTTTTAGTTTGTGGCGGGGGCAGAAATTTGTGGTTTGATGATGAGTAGGTTGTGGTAAGACTTTTGAGGGTTATGGGTTTCGCGGATGTTTTGTGAAGTGTTTTTGTTAGTAATTAGTTATGTATATGTGCAGAATGTGTATGAGTGGGTTTATAATAATGCGTATATTTTAGATTGTTTATTTGGTGTAGTATTGTTTGCATTTTTATTTACTTATTGTATTTACTTATATTTCTGTTAGTACTCTGGCGTCTTGCAGATAAGATTCCTGATGAAGCTGGAATAAAGCAGCGAAATACTATTGGCCTGTTTGCTGTTGTGCAGAGGATGTATGTTATACATTTTATTCCACTGGTTTACCTGGCTTTAACCTCATGCACAACTTAGCACAAGCACCTATACTTGTGTGGAGCCAGCGTTCTTACAGTGTGAAATGTTTTGACTGCTATGTACTGTCATGAATGCAGCTAGCAGTTTGAATGCGATGTTGTCTGAATGCTATGTTGTCTGCAATGCATTTTTAAAACTTGTAAATTTAATTTCAGCTTCCATTATCATGACAGTACACAGCAGTATTTCATATAGTAACATAAAAATGACGACATGGTAATACAATAACATTTGGATTGATTTTGAATTACACAAGAAGAATGAAAAAAGGAACGACGAAGAAGAAGACGTCAACTTTATTATCTCTGAAAGTTGTTACTGTATACATAATATAAACAGTCGTAATATAAACAGTCACATGGACCAATATTATTAGCAAAGAAGCAAAACGGAAGCAATGTGAGTCTGTGTAATCACCCAAACATATTTCTTTTTTTTTTTTTATATTTCACAACGCCCCCCCACAATTTTTCCACGAATTTTGCAAATCTGTGCGAGACGAGTCCTAAATTGTCCAAAAATGACGTTTTAAAAAAATGTGTCCGTCCGTTGGTTTGTCTGTCCGCCGTGCGTCTGTGCAAAACTTGCAAGTGGATTAATATCTCGGAACCTATTTCAACTATCACAACCAAACTTGATAAAATCGTGAATATCCACGAGGCCTCGAAAATGATGGGAATTATCACTTCAAGGTCAATGTCACAGGCTCAATAAATGTTAATACAAATTACTGTTCATCACAAATATTAAAATTTTTGCTGTTATTAATATTGAACGATTATTTGATGCATGATAATCAATGAGACACATACTATGAAAATTTGGTCAGGCTCGCTCCAAGGTCAAGGTCACTGGAGCTGTCCAAAGTCGGTTCATATAGGTACATTGAAGTGACCTTGACCTAAAATGCGAAATATATTGTCCAAACTTGTATTTATAAATAATATATTGATCTTTCATTTAAGTTCAATTTTTTCGTTAATCTTGAAGGTCAAGGTAATTGTAGGCGTCGAAAATATTTTTTGGTTTAATTTTCATCGCTCTATAGTTAATGCATAGTAAGCAACAACATAGGGTTATTGGATCAAACATGTTAATCAGAGGTCACGTGAAGGTTAAGGTCATCCCAAGGTTAAGGTCACTGAAGGTCGTCATCCCAAGGTCATTGTTTTGTTTTTATAATATAACTTTCTCTGTAGTTTATTTTATAGTACATGAGTATATTTAGAGGTCAAGAGCATCGAAAGATTTATAGTTAAAGATGTATTACTTTGCATTTTAATGTCACCGTTTCATTTAGTTTTTTTTTTTTAATGAGCACTCATTCTCATGTTGCAAGTATTGCAAGTTCCATAAGGAGCATCATTATGCATCTTATGTTTGCCTTTTCTTCTCTAAAGGCACTTTGAGCGGTATCTAAAAATTGCCTGAGCCGATTTTGATAATGTGTTTTGCGTGCGGATAGTTCAAATAGTGGCCTGCCATATTTTCCTTTTGCTTTTTTATGATAAAGCGGAGTCACAAAACCGCCAAGAAAAT
Source organism: Oncomelania hupensis (assembly GCA_036898135.1). Lineage (NCBI taxonomy): Eukaryota > Metazoa > Mollusca > Gastropoda > Littorinimorpha > Pomatiopsidae > Oncomelania > Oncomelania hupensis. Next base: position 67,903,019 of record CM072512.1, on the reverse strand, counting down.
TAACTTTTAAAAATACTCACTTTATGGGCTATGTTTGTGAGTGGAAATGTGTTCAGTCGCAAACTGCGCAAACTGTCCCCTGGGGGACCATTAAGTATCACCGATCGGTTCCCCGGGAGACTGGGACACAGCCAGAATGTACCCCATGTACTGCAATGTGTCCCTCACCAAACTAAAACCGTCCTCCTTCTACTACTATACCTGTGACTGTGATTCTGCATGAGAAATTAGTTGTTTTATCTGTTTTGTGGCTATGTGTTTGCAATGGTGTTGATGCGTTTGTTGTTGTAGTATTATTGATGTTGTATTGATGTGTGTCTTTTTAGGATATGCGACGGTTCTGCAAACTAGGGTCAATAACTTTATTTCTTTAATGCACAGTAATACGCCATACAACAAAAACTTTAATGCTTCAAAGTACAGTAATACGCCGTGCTACTTCCTTTGGGTGGATACGGATGGATAATAGCCTTAACGTTCTGCTTATTCAAGACGCTGGAAAGAATGATTTATTCCCGTTTACTGTGGTATCTGGAAACAAATAATATATTATCCAGCACTCAGTGTGGCTTTCGAAGTGGTCGAAGTACTGTTGATCACCTGGTGCGACTGGAAACTTTTATGCGTAACGCGTTCGTCCAGGGTGAACATGTCGTTGCCATCATGTTTGATTAGGAAAAAGCTTATGATACCACATGGAAATATGGCATTCTTTCAGATTTACAAGAAATGGGTTTGAAGGGACATTTACCCCTGTTTATATCCAATTTTCTAACGGATAGAATTTTTTAGGTTAAGGTTGGAGGATCTTTATCAGATATGAGGGAACAGGAGATGGGGGTGCCTCAGGTAGTATCTTGTCTCCCTTGCTGTTTAATATTAAAATAAATAATATTGTTCGTTCAGTGAATTCTTTGTTTGTTGATGATTTTGCATTAGTAGCCAAGGGTAAAACCTTGGCATCCGCAGAACGTCAGATAAAGTTATGTTTCAATGCCGTTGAAGACTGGGTTTTAGATTTTCTGGAGCAAAAACTGAATGTATTCACTTTTTCAAGCACCGGGGAATTATTCAAGATCCTAATATTACCCTCAATAAAACTCCAATAAAGACGGTCCAACAAGTCAAAATTTTGGGGTGTTATTTTTTTTTATCAAAGGCTATCCTTCCTTCCTCATCTGAAAGATTTGAAAACTAAATGTCAACAGGCCTGCAACGTGCTCAAGGTTATCAGTAATACAGACTGGGGAGCTGACAAGAAAACTTTATCACTGTTATATCGTTCTTTAATTAGATCCAAGTTAGATTATGGTTGCATTGTTTATGGTTCTGCTAGAAAATCTTATCTTAAAATGTTAGATCCAGTTGCTCATCAGGCGTTACGCATTGCTTTGGCTGCTTTTCGCACCTCCCCTTGTGAAAGCCTTTACGTGGAAGCTAACGAACCCCCGCTGGAGCCGAGACGTACAAAATTGTCACTGAATTACTATTTAAAATTAAAAACTGATCCCATGAACCCCGCCTATGATTGTGTTTTCAACCCAGATTTTGTTCAGAAATTTGAAGCCAAACCTAACACAATTCCTCCGTTTGGCATCAGAATGCAGGCTCATTTGGAAAAAGCAGGCATCGATGTTGCTTCCATCAACGATAATGAGCTTCGGACTGAAGTTCCTCCATGGAAATTATGCACCCCAAACATTAATTGGCAATTGTCCGCTTTCCTCAAACACAATACATCTGAAACCGTATATAACCAACTTTATTTAGAGCAGTGTGCCTTATACCCAGGATATGAAAAACATTTTACAGACGGGTCAAAGAAAGGAGATTCAGTTGCTGCTGCGTCGGTCTCCGGGAGATACTTAGACAAGCCTTTGCAACAGCGTTTACCTGATTTTTGTTCTGTTTATACAGCTGAGCCCAAGGCAATTCATCTCGAATCAATCAAAAAGAACCTCGTTTTTAATCATGTCTGATTCATTGTCAGTACTTCAGGCTCTTTCCACGAGAATGATATCACACCCTTTTCTGGCAGAGATCCATGACCTCCATACACAACTTGTTTCTGATGGTTTTTATGTGGGTCCCTGGTCACATGGGCATCCGCGGCAATATTGCAGTGGACAAAGCGGCTAAAGATGCTCTGCATCTCGATTTACCTCCAGAGATTTTCCAGTTTGTTCCCTACTCTGACCTACGTTGTATGACTGGATCTTATTTTAAACGACTGTGGCAGACTGACTGGTCTAACCATATCAACAACAAATTATTTCAAATTCTTCCCGATTTGTCAGCTTCTTTGCCTAACTTTGCATCCACTCGCAAAGAAGAAACAGTTTTGTCTCGCCTTCATATTGGGCATACTTATGTCACCCACAGTTTCCTTTTAAAAGGAGAAGAACCACCATGGTGCTTTGCATGTGATCAATCCTTTTCCGTTCGCCATTTCATGTCTGAATGTGCTGATCTGACTGAGGAAAGAGAAACATATTTTGGTTCAATACCTTTCAAAGAGATTTTTAAAGTATGTAATGGTCAACACCTGTTTCAATTTTTACATGATGTTGGTTTGTTTTATCGCATATAAATCATATCGACATGCTTTGTTTAGTTTGGATTTTATTGATAGGACTGAATTTAGTGATTTGATTGAAGAAAGAGAACATATTTTTAATACATCAGTTTTAAAGAAGACTTTTAAAGAGGTGTCATGTGAAAGTTTGTTTGAGTATTTAAGAGTAACAGGCTTGTTTTGTAAGATTTGAAACATTTTATAATATTTTAAGATAACGTCTCTCTGGTCCTGATTTGGCTCGGAAGAGTCCGCTGGACCTAAAGCAATAATAATGTAATGTAATGATCTTCTAACCAGTTTGTTTCTGTGCGCATGCCTTTTCGGATGTCATTGTTGATTTTTCTGTAGGCATCAGCTTCCTGTGAGGTGTTATTTTTCTTTTTCATCTCTCTTCGTTTTCACACAAGTCCAAAAGTTCAGGTGTGATCCATGGTTTCTTCTTCGGGCGGCACTTGCCAAAGATCTCAGTGGCGGCATCTGTCACATCTGAGTTGATGGTGGTGGCCAGGATGTTGACATCTACTTCACTAGCTCCCAAAATGAGCAGTGGTGCAAATTTCCATCCAATTGTGGCTAGGTGTATTTCTGCCACCTCCGGGTCGTATTGTCCAGGTCGAACTTCAGTCTGGTGCACTTTACTGTGTTTACTCTCTTCAAGTGGAGCCCGAAGGACATCATCTCGAGGTCGTGGTCACTTCCGATGTGTGTTCCTGGAAAAGTGCGTGTCCTGCCAATGTTGATGCTTCATCTGAAGCGTTTCTTGACCACGATGTTGTGATGTTGAGATGTGATGTGATGTGAGGTTGTGATGCTACCCGCCATGTCCATCGTCGATTTTTTTGTGGAGACCAAGCTTGTTTGCCAGTACATGTATCAGATTGTTGTATCTGGCAAATTCCAAGAGTCTCAGATCCCTTTCATTTGTCTCGTTGTTGCAGTGGGGTAACAGTAACAGACACCATGGCATTCCAGTTGTCTGAAAGATGAAAAACTAGATGATTTCCTAAAAAGGGCTTTTAAATAAAGAACAGTATTGTTCAATACTTTATATATTAAAACAGATTAATTGTAATTTAGGTGTTTGTAAGAGAAGAGAATGCCAGCTATTTATAATGTTGAATCAATTGTGATGGAAGTATTGGGGTTAACTCATTTTGCAGCTGCGATTAATAGAATTAATCTTGTTAAGGATGTATCTAACACTATATTAAATCTAAAGAAAAATAAAGCTACTGGCCCTGATATGATTCACAACAAACTCCTAATATCTGCTGTTCATATTCTTTCGAAACCATTATCCTCTTTTTTCAATAGATGCCTAATAGAAAATACCTTCCCTACTAACTGGAAACTAGCACATGTGACCCCGCTTTACAAGAAAGGAGACCGCGATTCGTGTGCCAATTACCGTCCGATTTCGCTGCTCAGCTGCGTCGGAAAAGGTCTCGAACGATGCATTCACAAGTATATTTACGATTTCTTTAAGTCCAACAACCTTATTTCAGCAGCACAATCTGGCTTCCTAACCGGTGACTCTACAATAAACCAACTGCTTAGTATATACAACAATATGTGCACAAACTTTGACCAGGGCACAACGACGCAATCAGTTTTCTTTGACATATCCAAGGCCTTTGATCGCGTCTGGCATAAAGGCCTAATTCACAAATTGAACGCTATAGGGATCCGAGGAAACCTCCTTACATTTCTTGAAAACTACCTCAGTAACAGACACCAAGTGGTTGTCCTTAAAAATGAAAAGTCGCAGCCCAGACTTGTTTCAGCTGGGGTTCCTCAAGGGTCGGTATTAGGACCATTGCTTTTTTTAATTTACATAAATGACATAGTTGAAAATATTACATCTATTATGAAGCTGTTTGCAGACGACACAAGCAGGTCGCACAGCGATACAAATCCGAACAGATGAGCCGAGATTTTACAGTCGGATTTAAGAAAAATTGAGAATTGGTCGCTCACTTGGAAAGTTAAATTTAACCAAACAAAAACCGAACTTCTCACAATCCGACGTGACAAAAACATAATACCCCCTTTATTCTTTGATAATACGTTATTATCAGAATCAGCGCATCACAAACATTTAGGTGTAATGTTACAAAACAACTGTAAATGGGACGAACATATCGCAAACATAGGAAGTAAAGTAAAACTACTATTGAATTGTCTAAAATCATTTAAGTATTCCCTAAATAGAAAATCACTTGAAATTATGTACAAATCATTTATCCTGCCCATTTTTGACTATGCCGACATCTTATATGATAATTGTACACAAGCCCAAGCAAACGTTTTAGAAAATCTGCATCTTGAAGGGTTACGAACAATAACTGGTTTAGTGAGGGGCACTAGCCACGAAACTCTCTATATGGAATCTGGTTTTTGTTCCTTAAAAGCTCGTCGAGAAAGACATAAACTAATAATTTACCACAAAATAGTAAATAATTATGTACCTCCATACTTGCATAATCTTCTTCCACCTCTTGTTGCCAGTACCAATCCGTACCACCGACGTAGACTGCTTGATAGGAATATCCCTCGTCATAAAACTGAAATTTTCCACACTTCCTTCTTTCCATCAACCTCTGTGCTGTGGAATTCTCTACCAGACAGCATACAGCAAACCACATCAATAGGAGCATTTAAACGTTATCTTCACAAATACGACCCTTGCAATCCTCCGCATTTTTACATTGGAAAAAGGCAAGACCAAATAATACACTGTCGACTCAGAAGAAATATGAGTGATCTCAATCACGATCTGTTCACTCGGCATTTAACTAACAACCCCTCATGCTCATGTGGTTTTCAAAATGAAACTGTCGAACATTTTCTCTTTCACTGTCCCCTCTATACTAACATCAGAATAACTACTATCACCACCCTCAAGCAAGAACAAGTAACGTTAAATAACTTACTGCACGGAAACCAAACCTTTTCTCTATCTGACAATCAACTTCTTTTCAGTACCACTCAAGAGTTTATCAAACAGTCAAAGCGTTTTCGTTAAGTGAAATTCTCCGCTTCACCGCACAAACGTCCCGGCTTCCTCTCTCTCTCTCTCTCTCTCTCTCTCTCTCTCTCTCTCTCTCTCTCACAGGATCGTGTTGCTTTTTGTAAACTGAGGAGGGAATATAAAAATATGTTGTTTAAAAAGAAAAAGCAGTACAATAAGGATATGATGGATAAATTAATGAAGTCAATTAATAAACAACATGAATTTTGGGACACAGTTCATAATATTATGCCAAAGAAAAAAAGCACTAGAAATCAAATAACTGTAGGTGAATGGTTTGTACACTTCAAAGCACTGCTTGAAAAAGATGATCTTGGGGATACGTTTATCGCCTCTGATGAAAGAGCCGAGGATGATGATTCTGAGTTTAATAGGCCTATATCAGGCGAAGACGTGTTGTTTGCAGTGCGTAAATTAAAATCTAAAAAGGCCGCAGGACCTGATGGGATAATAGGAGAGCTTTTTAAAAATGCTGGTCAATTTATTGTGCCGTTTTTTGTTAAGTTTTTCAATGTTTTATTTGATAAGGGGATATTCCCTGATTTTTGGACTGAATCTATTATTTTGCCAATATTTAAGAAAGGGGATGTAAACAGACCGGGAAATTACCGTGGTATTAGCCTCTGTGACATTAGCAGTAAACTATACAGTACAATTATTAACAGAAGACTGCAGTTATGGGCGGAAGAAAATAACCTGCCCGGTGAATACCAGGCTGGCTTTAAAAGAGGATATTCAACGATAGACCATTTGTTCTCACTTTTGACATGTGTACAGAAACAGTTTAATTCTAACCGTAAGCTTTATGTTGCCTTCATTGATTTTGAAAAATGTTTTGATTCCATTAACCGAAATTTACTTTAGCCCGTGTTATTGAAAAATGGTATAAAGGGGAAACTGTTCCAGTGTATTAGAAGTATGTATAGTAGTGTTAGAGCAAGAGTAAGATGCGGCGCTAAGCTTACAGATTATATTAACTGTTCGGCTGGTTTAAAGCAAGGAGATGTCTGCAGTCCGATTTTATTTTCCTTATTTATTAATGAATTAGCAGTGGAAGTAATTAATTGTGGCAGACATGGAGTAAATTTGGAGATTGAGGTTTTTGAACTGTTTATTCTCCTGTTAGCAGATGATGTGGTTCTCTTGGCAGAAACGGTTGTAGGGCTGCAGAACCAGTTGAATAACTTACAACGCACATCAGTTTCATTAGGCCTTAAAGTAAATGCAGACAAAAGTGACATTATTGTATTTAGGAAAGGCGGATATTTAGGTGCAAGAGAAAGGTGGATGTTTGACGGTAATATTATGTCGGTTGTAAATGCTTATAAATACTTGGGTATTTATTTTTCAACGAGACTTAGCTTTCAGCCGCATGTAAAGATATAGCTAGCAGAGCTAAAAAAGCACTTATTTGTGTAATACAGAAACTAAATGCATTTAACAACAAATCAGTAGAATTGTTTTTGAAGCTTTTTGATGTTCAAATACAGCCTATTATGCAGTATGGATCTGAAATTTGGGGGTTGGAGAAAGCAGCACAAAATTGTGAAAAGGTTCATTTGTTTGCATTAAAAAAGTTTTTGGCTGTAGATATGCGCACACCTAATGACCTTGTATACGGAGAACTTAACAGATATCCTATCTCTATTAATTCTGTTGTTAATTGTGTTCGTTATTGGTTAAGATTAACACAGATGGAAGCGCATAGAATTCCGAGGAAAGCTTATTTAATGCTGTATAATTTAGATGCTAGAGGTAAGATTACTTGGGTTTCTAAGGTACGATCATGTCTTTGTGAGAATGGTTTTGGCTATGTATGGATGAACCAAAGTGTTGGTACCATGAAAGAATTTTTACGTGCGTTTAAAGGACGCTTGATTGATTGTAGGTGGCAGAACTGGAATGAACATGTTAGTAATAGTGATAGATTTGCATTTTATAGAATGTTCAGTCCTTCTATGCATTATATACCAGTTTATCTGCAATCGAATATAGATAAGCATATGAAATTTATTTTGACTAGATTTCGTTTTGGTGTGTCAGACCTAGCTGTGCATCATTACCGCTATCGGCAAGTGACTGATAGTGAGTTATTATGTCCCTTGTGTAAAGAATCAAGAGAGGACGAAGTGCATTTTGTATTACGCTGTCCATTTTTTGAAAATTTGAGAAAACAATTTATTGCTACTAAGTTTATTAGAAACCCAAACGCATTTAGCTTTAATATTTTGCTGTCATCCACAAGCCAAGAAACTGTTCGTAAGTTATGTATATTTTTGTACAAAGCGTTTAAAATGAGGGAGATAGCAATTTCGTAAGATTCACTATTTGTTTCCTCTGATTGAGTGTTTGTTATACATGTATATTTTGTTTGAAAATTCACTGTACACACCCCTTCAATAGGGGGCATAGGCCTTATACTGAATAAAACAATCGTAATCGTAATCTCTCTCTCTCACACACACACAAACACAAGTCTCCTTTTTCAATTATTGGTTTAAAAGTGTCAATTTCTTAATAATATACGTATTTGATTTCTAGCTAATTATTTGATTCATTGTTTTTATTTGTTTCTTTTAGTTATATATGTGTGTGCGTGTATGTCCGTGTAATTATTTACTAAACCTTATTATCTTTAATAAATTTATTATATATATATTTTTTTAAAGAATTGTAATTGTTGTACTCTTCTTTATTTATATGCAACTATCAGTTGCCTGTCACTTAAGTATTATGTCGAATTTTGTCATACAGGGTGGGCTTATATAAGCTTGCTTGTTGCAAATCATTGTTTGAAATTATATGTGTTTTTTTTCCTTGAATAAAAATATTTGTTTAATTAATCTTGTTAAACTGCAGCCGTCCCACATTGCTCATACATCAATGTGAGGTTTGATATGAGCATTATTACAAATTTTTTCAGCATCTGTAATTATGATGGATTGAAGCTTAGACAATCTAAATACTTTTGTTAAGATAATACAAAGACTTTCAATATGTGAATGCCAAATGTTTGTTGTCTACGATTACGCCTAACAGTTTATTAATTTCAACCTGTTCGATATTTTTTCCATTCATAACAGTCAAGAGAAAGAAGAGTCCGCTGATGCTTTTGTTTGATTTAGTCTGATTCAGAGACATATGGTTTAAAATTGCACCAGTCAGCAACATTGTTAATGGCAACTTGTAGAAATGTTCATCCCCTTATGCTGTAATGTCGTCTCATCAGTTAACATGGCCTTCAACAATTATTTGAGAGATGTCATGATAAATCATTAATATAAATTCAAAATAAAATAGTAAGCTTACCTATAACAGATCCTTGAGAACCCCATGCATTACATGTCGTACAGAAGAATTTATTACATGGATATGTACAAATTGCGTACACTGATTAAGATACGAACGAGAAAAGAAGCAACTAAGCCATTGAGGTACAATTCAAGTTTCTAAAGTAGTGTGGCGATTAACGAAGTCAAAAGCATGGGAAAGATCAAGAAAGACAGCTTCTGACTTTAATCCATGAATAGCCTATGTACAAAAGAGAAGGGGAAAGAGAGAACTGCCCCTCCCCTATCAGTTACATCTTTTATAATTAAATAGAGCCTTTACATTTTTTAAAATTATTATTTGTAAGCCTTATTAAGCACACACACACGCACACACCGACGCATGCACATACACACCACACGCACACCATTGGTCATATAAAAAAATGTAATTAATAGGGGAGGCGCAGTTCTTTATTTCCCCTTCTGTTTAAGTTGGGTACGTAATTGATAAAAAGGAAAAAAAAAACACTGAGCCATTGAGGTACAATTTAAGTTTCTGAAGTAGTATGTGGCGATTAACGAGGTCAAAAGCTTAAATACAAAGATTTTTTTTTAAAAGTCAACTCCTGACAAAATAAATTTATTCTAGCAGAGAGCCATTTGCTAATTAAACAAGTGAGGGCAGTAGAGCAAGAATGGTGGCTGACGGAAACCAGATTGCAGACGAGAGAGAGAGAGAGAGAGAGAGAGAGAGAGAGAGAGAGAGAGAGAGAGAGAGAGAGAGAGAGAGAGAGAGAGAGAGAATTTCAACCATCTGTGCATAGAGACACTTTAAACATTATAAATTGGTGCAGCACACATTTTTCAACGCTAGCCTGCACCCAACTACCCACCCACACACGCACCAGAAGAAAAAAACGGAACATAAAAACAAAGACGCAGCTTTATAACAAGATTCAAAGATTCAAATCATTATATAGTGAAATGTAAATAAATATTTTTTAAAATAATAATAATAAATAAATAGCCTAAATATTCAAGATTCGTGTCTTTATTGTCGAAACAAATGGCATGGAAATTTGTTATGCAGTGCAAAACATAGACATACAATATTAATACATTTGATACACTATCATACACAACTTCCATACCGAAGTACAAATCTATCAACACTAGCACACATGCATAAACAGATATCCAGTCACATACCCATGCATACACATTTAACACACAGATAATTATTCCACAATACACAAAACTACTCACACTCACCCATTCTTTCATGCCTTAGACCCATCCTAGATAATAATAATAATAATAATAATAATAATAATAATAATAATAATAATAATAATAATAATAATAATAATAATAATAATGATGATAATAATAAGAGTAATAATAAAAATAATCATAATACTTATAATCGTAATCAACTACTACTACTACTACTACTACTACTACTACTACTACATGTACTACTACTACTACTAGCGAAGTTGTGGTCCTGATTCGGCTCATAATTGCATGCAGTCCGCTGGACCCTGTAAGCAATGAATAACTAACTCTGATCTCGAGTTATGAAAAAGAAAAAAAACCCACACTTTTCGCCTAGCCTACTCGTCCTTCTCCGGAAATTTAAAGATTCGAATATTATAAAGTATAGGCCTAAACATTATTCATTAGAATAGATATAGTTTATACATTTTATTTTTGTATAAAACAAACAATACAGGCCTAATAATTATATCCAGAAATCGACGAACTATACAACTACTTAAAATAATACAACAGCAGCACCAACACTGCAACAGACAAATAATATATGGTAACAATGATAACAATAATAATACAACTAATAATAATAACAACAGGAAGGATACAAAACCAAGCTTTATGATGATCTAGGGGAACAAAATTATTGAGGATAATAATAACAAGAACAACAATACAACCGAATGAACTAATTGATAAAATCTCTGGTCACAGGATGAGTAGAAAATACGCCACAATCTTACATAAATTAATTATTTGCAGCAGATATGAATATGAATAAACGCACAAAAGCAAAGTGCCTTCTTTATTACAAGGGTGGGCATTCTTATCGCTGGAGCATGTCGTTTGCCAGTCGGATGCCTGTTGGTAGGAATGAATTCTTGAAGCGCGTCGTGCGACACTTCATGGAGAGGAAGCGCCCCTCGATGCGCCGGGAGACACAGGCAGCGACTATATATATAAAATTACTACTATATATCTGTAAAACTAAATTTTCTTCTTAAAACAACTTCATTTTATCGCCTTTGAGTGTACATATACCGGCTGTTTCAAAAGTAATGATGACGTCAAACCAATCTGTAAGCCAGCATGAATTACACGAAATACAGTTCTTCTTCTTCTTTCTTCTTCTTCTTTCGTTGGGGGCTGCCACCCTCAGCTTATTGAGGACTCTGCAGCCAATGCTGGGTATGTTCTTGTTTACCGGCACTCACCCGTCTAGGACATGAGCGTCAGGATCTTTAAAGTCCGTTATGATGGAGTGCATGCATGCGACACAGACTAGACTGCAGGAACATCCGCACAAACCTGGACCAATTTAAGCAGTACCTACATAGTTTTGTGTGCACACCCTCTGTTTTGTGCCTTCTGTCCCTTAGTGTGAGCAGAGTGGATCTGCCGGTCATCGATGGATATTACTATCCACCCTTCTATAGTGTCGGGGGTGGCAAAGTTAAAACTGCGACGTATGTCATAAAAACAATGCAGGCCTCCCCACTTCGTCCTCCAGTAAACAGTTTTGCAGATGCGTGTGAGATCATCCTAACGAACAGCGATACAGACTAGACCTCGGCTTATACTCTCATCCGAAGGAGTAGCAGTTAAGCAACAAAACAGGAGAGAATATACTAGAACACTCTGAAAACCAAGTCTGCATCAACGTTGACCTTAAAAGGCAACACATTTTTTAAACACATCTAAATGAAAACAAAACAAGTGACAAAACAAATCAATGTTTTCTCTTCAGCTTTGTTGAAAATATAATTCACAATTTCTGCAGAAAGCGACTTTAAAGATAAACTCAAGATGATGGTGTGAATTCAATACAGCATATGTGGTGTTTGCAAGGTTTGTGTATGTAGTAGTGTGTATTTCATCCAGCAAGGCTTACGCTACTTTGCTTCTCCCGTAAAGGTGATCGTTGCAAAAGCGTATATCTCTGTGGGTTCGGGCATAGAATAGACCCAACGTTTCCCGGCGTGTCGTAAGAGGCGACTAACAGGGGTGATGTTAGCACGGCATCACTGGGCGAAAGTCTTCTACACAGAAGTCACCGGCCAGGGCGGAGGAACCTCACGTTACTACAGGTTCAACGACCATGTGCTCAGGGCCAAGGCGAGCCACACTGTATTCGTGGATTTCGGCTGTGGCCAACAGCCTGGAGAGGATTGGGCACCGCCAGGTCTTTTTTGCCCAAGACACACTACATGATGACACAATCCACTAATTCCATACCGGATCGGTCGTCGCCCGGCACAAGGACCGCTCCTTCCGTTGGCCACCAGGACGGAGGTGTTAAGTATGCTACTGATGGACAATTTAGCAAGATCCGCACGAGAAACAACATCGTCATAGGCTGAAGGAAAATTAGAAGAACTGGCCCACGAGTTGGACCACTATCGATGGAACGTTCTAGGCATCAGCGGACTGCGTTGGAAAGGCCTAGGTGAAACAACGACCCACAAAGGCCACAAGCTCTATTTCAGCGGTAGAGATGACAGGCACGAACACGGCGTTGGATTCTTGGTCCACAAGAACATTCTAGCCACTGTCATGGGTTGCCGCCCAGTCTCCAGTAGACTCATTACCATCCGCCTGAGAGCAGCCCCTTTCAACATCACCATCATCCAGGCCTATGCCCCAACATCAGACTATGACGACAGCGAAGTGGAGGATTTTTATGAAAATATACAGGCGGTCCTTGACCAAGTGCCGAAGAAGGACATAGTCATAGTGCAAGGCGACTGGAATGCCAAGGTTGGCCAAGAATAAAGATGCGCACCACAACTGGGGAGACACATGTGGACCCCACTGCAACAACGAGACAAATGACAGGGGTCTGAGACTCTTGGAGTTTGCCAGATACAACAATCTGGTACTGGCAAACACGCTTGGTCTCCACAAAAACTCCAGACGATGGACATGGCACAGTCCTGGCGGGGAGCATCACAACCAAATAGACTACATCATGGTCAAAAAACGCTTCAGATCAAGCATCAAAATTGGCAGGACACGCACTTTTCCAGGAGCAGACATCGGAAATGACCACGATCTCGTGATGATGTCTTTCCGGCTCCACTTGAAGAGAGTAAATACAGCAAAGTGGACTAGACTGAAGTTCGACCTGGACAAACTGCAAGACCCGGATGTGGCAGAACTATTTCAGGCCACAATTGGAGGGAAATTTGCACCACTGCTCATTTTGGGGGCTGGTGAAGTAGATGTCAACACCATGACCACCACCTTCAACTCAGCTGTGACAGATGCCTCCACTGAGATCCTTGGCAAGCACCGACCAAAGAAGAAGCCGTGGATCACACCTGAACTTTTGGATCTGAGTGATAAACGAAGAGAGATTAAAAAGAAAAAGAACACCTCACAAGGAGCTGATGTCTACCGAAAAACCAACAATGACATCCGAAAAGGCATGCGCACAGCAAAGGAGAACTGGATAGAAGATCAATGCCAGGAAATAGAGAACAGTCTGAACAAGAACAACAGCAAGAAGGCCTACCAGACTGTGAAGCGGCTGACAAGTGTCAAACAGCCCAAAGTCTCCACGATCCAAAGCAAGTCTGGCATATGCCTTACAGAAGAACAAGAAGTCTTAAACAGATGGACAGAGTACTGCTCTGACCTTTACAACCATACACCAAATGGAGACCCATCAGTTCTAGCATGTCCCGAGAACAGAGAAGAAGAAGAAATCCTCCCAATTCTCCGAGAAGAAGTTGAGGCAGCAGTACAAGCGCTAAAGAAAGGGAAGTCAGCGGGAGTGGACAACATACCCGCAGAACTGCTACAAGCAGGAGGAGAAGCGATGATTGATGCCCTCAGCATTATCTGTAACAAGATCTGGCAGAGTGGTGAGTGGCCTATACCATGGACCCAGTCGCTTGTCATCACTCTTCCCAAAAAAGGTAACCTTCAGGAGTGTGAAAATTACCGGACCATCAGCCTCATCAGCCATCCCATCAAGGTCCTCCTGAAAATAATACTCAACAGGTTGAAACCCCAAGCTGAACAAATCATAGCTGAAGAACAAGCAGGATTCAGGGCAGGGCGAAGTACCACTGAGCAAATTTTCAACCTCAGAATAATCTGTGAGAAATACCTACAGCACCAACAACATCTATATCATGTGTTCATAAACTTCAAGAAGGCGTTTGACCGAGTCTGGCATGCAGCTCTATGGGCAACAATGAAAGTGTACAACATCAGCCCTAAAATTATTGAAGTCATCAAAAGCCTATATGACAAGGCTACCAGTGCAGTCCTCCACAACAGCGCCATCGGGAACTGGTTCAGAACAACAATCGGTGTGCGTCAAGGATGCCTACTCTCTCCAACACTCTTCAACATCTTCCTAGAGCGCATCATGTCAGATGCTCTTGCAGACCATGAAGGCACAGTCAGCATAGGGGGTAGAGCAATCTCCAATCTTCGTTTTGCAGATGACATTGATGGATTGGCTGGAGAGGAACAAGAACTTGAACAGCTGGTACAGAGGCTTGACACCACCTCCAGAGCCTATGGAATGGAAATAAGTGCAGAGAAGCCCAAAATGATGACCAACAACACCAATGGCATCAATACGGACATCAACGTCCAAGGCCAATCCCTCAACACAGTGCATAGCTTCAAATATTTAGGAGCCATTGTATCAGACAATGGGTCCCGACAGGAAGTCCTCTCCAGGATCGCACAAACTGCTGCCCTGACAAGGTTGAAGCCCATTTGGAAAGACAGGACCATCAGTCTACATTCCAAAGTAAGACTGCTGCGCTCCCTTGTCATCTCCATCTTCCTATATGCTTGCGAAGCATGGACCCTCACAGCAGATCTCCAACGAAGAATATAAAGCATGGAGATGAGGTGCTACAGAAGACTTCTGGGCATTTCCTATACCCAACACATCATCAACGACGAAGTCCGACAGACCATCCATCACACAAGCCATTGGACAACACGATAACCTGCTAACAGTGGTGAAGAAACGTAAACTCCGATGGTATGACCACGTCACCAGATCATCAGGCCTTGCAAAGACTATTCTGCAAGGCACAGTGCAAGGAGGTAGAAGAAGAGGGAGACCGAAAAAGAGGTGGGAGGACAACATTCGAGAATGGACTGGTATGACACTGAGCGAAGCCACCAGGGCTGCTGAGGACAGAGAAAGATGGAGTATGCTGGTTAAACGACCATTACGAATTTACAAGATTCGACTAGCTATCGCCAAAAAGGCCTGAAACATTCGCTCAATAAAAAAAATTAATTTAAGAAAGTTTTGAACGATACTTCAACAATATCGATCGACGAAAATTATCAACATTATTTTTATTATTTGTTTTGTTGTTTTTGTTGTATCAATTTTTATTCATCAGATTAACATAAGTTGTACTGATGTTACATAAACAATTTACGAAATCTACCATGCGCACATCATAGATATTTTCCAAATTATGAAACCATAAAAATCATCATACTACTGACATACACATACACTTTTAACAACATACATTCCCTTATAACAATTACTTCACATTAAGAAAAGAAAAAAAGGAACCTTTCAGCCACTGTGAAGAACGAAGTACTTATAAATGTCATTTTGCGTCACAGAAAGTTGAAAATGGGCCTCCAGGGTCCTACCCCCTGAACCCTTCCCCACATCACATAAAAAGAAAATCTAACAGAAAAATACAAAATAAATCAAAATTAAAACAAATTAAAAAATAATTCTCCCCGTTCCCTCCCCTCCTATCCCAAAATAAATAATTAAGAAATATTTATTTAAACTAATAATGCTTAATTAAATAAATTAGGTACAAAGAATTGTTAAATCAACAAACAAACAAACAAAAAAGAAGAAATTGAATAATTCATGACTTCTAATTAAATCTATGAGCATTAAGCTCAATGACCAATCAGAATGTTCTTCTGGATATACAATACTTGAGATTGACTTAGGTAGCTTTAATTTATTTAATCTATGAGTAAAGGCTGAAAATGGTTATAATTTTGTTGACATTCAAATATTAAGTGATTTACATTCAAAATGCTACCACATTTACAAAGTACTGGAGGGTTTATGAAACGAGCACGCCAAGCATATAGCCTTATTAGTAGGTGGCGCTTCACTACGGGGCGTTGCTGTGGTGTCGGTCTTGGTGTTTGTTTACGTCTTTTTATGTGTCTACCTCGCCCATCGTCGTTGTTGCTCGAGTGGATGTTGTTTATAAAAGCTTCAAAATGGTGACTGTGCATGTTTTGAGGCTGTTTGTGGTAATGGTGGCTGTATCAACCCTGTCGAAGTTTGCCGGTTTGGTGAGAGCAGTAGAACAACATGGCGACGCTAGCGGTCGAGGTACAGGCACCGGCACCCAACCTAGAACTTTACTCTACAGTAGAGAGGTACTGTTGAGCTTTCGTTCAATTTCTGATGATTTACCCTACCGATTCTGCGACTTTCCAGACGAAATCAAAGACACTATCGACAATGAACGAAAGAAGCGAAGAAAGAAGAGCAAAAAAGGAAAGCGAGGGGGAGTGAAACGAAGACTTAGAAGAAATAAACACTGTCCACCACTACCCTCTATGATCGTGACCAACGCCCGCTCCATTAGGCCTCAATCTAACAATTTGAATTTTGAAGAACTACAGGCCTATACTAGTTACATGTCTGAATTTAGGGATGCGTGTCTGTTGTGTATATCTGAAACCTGGTTTTGTAATAAGATTGACGATGAAAGCGTAGCGATTGATGGTTTTGGTGCACCGTTTAGATCTGACAGAGATTTTGAGATCAGTGGCAAACAGTCGGGGGGTGGCGTATGCCTGTATGTCAATCAACGCTGGTGTAACAGTGCAAATGTAACGGTGCGAAAACAGTTGAACACACGCGACCTTGACCTTCTAGCAGTGTCACTGCGTCCTCGCTACCTGCCGCGTGAGTTCGGTCAAATCTTCGTCACGGTTATCTACACACCTCCCCATGCTAACCCCGCACGTGCCGCGACCCAGATCGCCGATGTCGTCCATGAGCTACAAATGATCTCCCCTGATGCACCTAACTTTATTGCAGGAGATTTCAATAGCTGTGACTTGTGCACTTGTTTACCCTCATTTCATCAGTATGTGTCTATCCCCACTCGTCAAAACAATACCATTGATCGTCTATATGGCAACATTCCTGATGCCTATAAATCCTTTGTACTTCCATCTGTTGGTAAATCTGATCACGATTGTGTCCATCTCATTCCATCTTACCTGCCTAAAATCAGATCACAACCCATTGTAAAGAAAACAGTAAAAGTTTGGTCTTCTGAAAGCATTGAACAGTTACAAGGATGTTTTGACTGTACTGACTGGAACATGTTTTTGGAATCTAGTGATGGTGTAAATGAAGCTGCTGATGTTATTTCTGACTATATTAAATTCTGCGAGGATACTGTCATCCCTACCAAAACTATAAAAATATTTCCAAATAACAAACCTTGGGTCTCAAAGTCACTCAAAGCCACGCTAAACGAAAAGAAAATTGCATTTCAAACTGATGATAAAGCTGAACGCAGGCGTGTTCAAGCAAAACTAAGAAAGGAAATTCAGG
Source organism: Oncomelania hupensis (assembly GCA_036898135.1). Classification (NCBI taxonomy): domain Eukaryota; kingdom Metazoa; phylum Mollusca; class Gastropoda; order Littorinimorpha; family Pomatiopsidae; genus Oncomelania; species Oncomelania hupensis. Next base: position 67,885,257 of record CM072512.1, on the reverse strand, counting down.
ATGCTAAACGGCAATATAAGGAAAAGGTAGAATCACAGTTCGAGCGTGGTAACCTGGCTGATGCATGGAAGGGGTTGAAAACTCTGTCCGGTCAAGCGAAGCTGAAGTCAACTAACTGTGACCTTCCTTTTGAAAACCGAATTAAAATGTCAGAAGAACTAAATTCATTCTACTGCCGTTTTGAACGCGATGACACAAAAGACGACGTTGATGATATTATTTCTCGTTTAGAACAAGACGTGGTTGATGGTGATGCTGACTTTGAGATCGATGGTGCCACAGTTGAGTCCATGTTTAAAAGACTGAATCTGAGAAAGGCCACTGGCCCTGATGGTATAGGGGGTAGGACCTTGAAGTGGTGCGCTGCACAGTTGTGCTTAGTATTCAGTCAGCTATTCTCGTGGTCAGTCAGGGATTGTGTTGTACCTAGTGTATGGAAACACTCTATCATCTGTCCCGTGCCCAAAAACAGTAAACCCAAAGAACTCAACGACTATCGCCCTGTTGCCCTGACATCCATAGCTATGAAATGTCTCGAACGGATTCTTCTCTCTCGTCTTCTTTGTCACACTCAGCCTTTCACTGATCCTCTTCAATTTGCATACAAACCCAATCGTAGTACCGACGACGCTACTCTGACGCTTCTCCACAATGCGTATGATCACTTAGAGACCTCTGGTTCCTTTGTCCGCATTCTATTTATAGACTTTTCTTCTGCTTTCAATACCATACAGCCACACCTCATGGCTCAGAAGCTTTTGTCTTACACTGTCCCTCCTAGACTCGTCCTGTGGATCGTTCACTTCCTCGTGTCCAGATCTCAGGTTGTCCGCTTTCACTCTGCTGTCTCATCTCTCAAACAAACGTCCACAGGAGCTCCTCAGGGTACGGTTCTTTCTCCGGTACTTTTCACGCTCTACACAAACGACTGCAGAGGAACTGATGCCTCACCGGTCATAAAGTACTCGGATGACTCTGCCCTTGTGGACCTGTCCAATTCAAATGCTGTGTATTTCTCTGCAGTTGATAGGTTCAGCTCCTGGTGCAAACAAAACTATCTGGACTTAAATGTCAAGAAAACTAAGGAACTGGTCATTGACTTTCGTAAAAACAACACTCTCATTCCAGACCTTGTCATTGATGGTGTTACAGTCGAGAGAGTCACCCAATACAAATACCTGGGAACCATCATTGACGAGAAACTGAACTTCACTGCAAACACCCAGGCCATACACAAAAAATGTCAGTCTAGAATTTACTGCCTTCAAAAACTTCGAAATCTCCAAGTCAGTAGCCGCATCCTTCAGACCTTTTACTCTTCTTTTATTGAGTCCGTTCTTACCTTTTCTTTTATCTGCTGGTATGGAAGTTTGTGTGTAAAAAACAAAAGTATTCTGGATCGAGTAGTGAACGTCTGTGGGAGGGTTGTGGGAGTGAAACAAGAGAGTCTGCAGGTGTTGTATGAAAGACGTGTTGTGCGGAAAGCTATTTGCTTTGTGCTGGATAGCACTCATGTGCTTGCGCACCACTTCCAGCTCCTGCCTTCTGGAAGGCGCTACCAAACACCAAGGGTCAGAACTCTCAGAATGAAAAACAGTTTTATTCCAAAGGCTGTCTCATTACTTAATAAATGACATGTGTGTGTGGGTGTGTGTGTGTGTGTGTGTGTGTGTGTGTTTTGTTTGCCCAAAATAATCTCATTTCACATTTTTTTTTTTTTTTTTTTTAATGTTAGCATGCATAAGTGTAATTCTATTCATATGTGACTGTGCATTTTTATCCTCATTGTCATTATGATTGTTGTTATTATTATTGTGATGTTTATTCCTTGTTGATTGTAATTGTACACCACAATGTAATTTCTTGTAAAAGATAATAAAGTTGTCTTATCTTATCTTATCTTATCTTATCTTATTCTGTGAAATAAACTGTTAATATAAAAAGATTTTGAAAAAGACATAACAATTTTTGATACTGGTGAATTATCCAAGTACTGTTTTTGAATGACCTCTTGCTTGTATTTCTCATTCCACTGATTCCAAGCACATCGTTTTATTTGATTGTTAATTTCATTTGTTGTCAAGTTGAAAAATAATTTAATGGATTCATCGGAAGATGCAGCTCTCTTTGCTATGTGGTCAACAATTTCATTTCCTAATATAAGAAAGGATTTTTTTTTTCGAAATATCTCCATAATCCAAAATTATCTCCGGAGCTAAAAGAAGCCAAGGCGGATATGGGCTACAAGGAATAACACATGGTGACGTTGTATCAGTTGGTGTGGAGTTTGTTAAAGGAAATATATATGCATTAATTGACATAAAAACACTTTTATTTTTAAATCCTTTGTTAATTTCAATATTTTCACCTATCCCAATTGTTGTAGAACTTACAACTGATTTTGCCCGTGTAACATATTGTGCAGTTTGTAACCTGTTATGGTCAAGAAATAGTAGTACCATTGCTTCTTTATATGTTTTTGACGTTGAAGACCACTTGGGTACGCCAATAACTATTTTTTAAAGACATTACATTACATTACATTACATGGTTATTGCTTTAGGTCCAGCAAATCAAGACCAATTTTAAGGACATGGAATCAAACCTAGTCAACCTATTTAAAACTGATTGTGATGCTGTAAAATAGACTTCTTTTCCATAACTTAATATAGATCTAATAGTAGCAATAGCTATAGAGATATTCAGTAATGTCTTCTTGATATACTTTTATCCTGTTTTACTGTTTACTGTTTATTGTTGTTATACTGTCCTTTATCGTCTTGTAATATTTATATCTGGCACCACGTGTGAATTTCTCTTTGATTGAGATAATAAAGTGATCGTATTCGTATTCGTAGAGATCAAACATGAAAAGTTGTTTGTCCAAGGTTGTTTAGATAGCACTTTTAATGAACTTTCTTTCTTGCTTTGTCAGTTAAGTGTTTAATATGACAATTAATTATCAAAATTATACAAATCTTTCTCTACCAACATCGCAGATTCAAATCAAAGGTAAATACACCCTTTTATCGCCGCTTTGCAAAATGTTCGGAACTATTGTGCGCGTCTCAGTCGTAACATCCAAATACTTCTGAAAATTCAATAATGAATTTTGGTTGTTATTTTTTAGATAAGGCTAAAAATGTTTTGAACATCCGAGTGAAATTCGGAGCAATTGAATGACCGACTGGTTGACAGTTTTCTCTCGCCTTCATATTGGGCATACTTATGTAACCCACAGTTTCCTGTTAAAAGGAGAAGAACCACCATGGTGCTTTGCATGTGATAAATCCTTTTCCGTTCGCCATTTCATGTCTGAATGTGCTGACCTGCTTGATAAAAGAGAAACATATTTTGGTTCAATACCTTTCAAAGAGATTTTTAAAATATGCAATGGTCAACACTTGTTTCAATTTTTACATGATGTTGGTTTGTTTTATCGCGTATAAACCATGTCGTTTTGTTTTTGGATTTTATTGATAAGACCGAATTTAGTGATTTGATTGAGGAAAGTGAACGTATTTTTAATACATCAGTTTTAAAGAAGACTTTTCAAGAGGTGTCATGTGAAAGTTTGTTTGAGTATTTAAGAGTAACAGGTATATTTTTTAAGATTTGAACCACTTTATAACAATTTAAGATAACGTCTCTCTGGCCCTGATTTGGCTCGGAAGAGTCCGCTGGACCTAAAGCAATAACCATGTAATGTAATGTAATGATCGCCAACCGGGCTGCTATTGTTTTTGGACGTGAATACCAAAACTCAACAACAATGCTTCAGCAAAAAAGTGTGTTTTGAACAAAATGAAATTCGCAGCGAAGTACCTGTATGCTAAAAAAACAAAATCGCTTCAGCCGTTTTTAAAAATATTGAGCTCAACGTGTGTAGCAATAAAATTACTAATAACTTTTGCGATAGAGCAGATATTATGAAAATTGAGGCATGCCACCTAGGTAAAAATGTTCCTATGAAGTTTAGTCACAATCCCTTCAGAAGAACCACTCATTGTGTCGAAGACCGAAATTAGGCTTGTTTTGATTCCCGTTTCAAAGTATTATATAGTCTGAAAATAAAAAAGATAAACTTATCGATCATCGAATACTATCAAAATATATTGATAACAATTTTTGTTCAATCATAACTCATCAGTGAACCTTTCAAATCGGCTAAAATCAAGATGGCAAGTCATTCAAATGTATTTTAAAACATAGCTGAAAAATAAGCTTTGTTTTGTTGTTTTGTTTGTTTTAATGTCTTTTTCACCGAAATGATAAAGACAAAATAAGCATTTTTAAAAGTGTAAATGTTCTTTGCGGTTGTGACTAAGCTTTATACTACTGAAGTAAAAGGAAAACATGGTATGATAGGCCACTAACTGAACTATCTACAAACAAAATGTTATTCATATTGGCTCAGCGATTGTTTAGATAGAACTCAAAACACATTTTAGAACACATTGAAGCACAATGACCTTGTCCTTTGAAAAATGAACAATGAATAATGTCAATACCCATCATTGACGATGCAGCAGAAGGGGATAACCATCCCAGGGGTAACAACTTAAATCGTCACTGAACCACCAGAGCAATCATACTGCTAAAATTGACAGTGAAAATTTGCCACTTTTATCTTGCCCTTCACGGGATTCTAATTTGGGTCATCGGTTTGCCAGATGAACGCTATACCACTTGAGCTATGGCGATGGGATAGAGAGAACAAAAAGTTTTTAAAAAAATCAAATACGAATGATCTAACGTAGCAGTAGTTAAAGTATCCCGAAAGTAAAAATGATGAATTTCGTTTCAGTATTTCTTGAGATTACTGATTAGGCAAAACGTGTGCTTTGAGGAAAAAAAAGAGTTACATTCGGAGCGCTGTATACCAAAACAACAAAATCACGTTATTCTTGAGATTACTGATTAGGCAAAACGTGTGTTAAAAAAAGAAAAGAGTTAAATTCGGAGCGCTGTATACCAAAACAACAAAATCACGTTTTGAAATATTGAGCAACACGTGTTTAGCAACAAAATTACTCCAATGACCTTATCCATGATGGCAAGGGATGCATGCCATTAACATAGGTAATGTTCCTATGAAGTTTGGTTAAAATCGATTCAGTGGTTCTTGAGATATGGTATCCAACGGACCGATATTTAGCTCGTTCTAATTTCCAAGAATTTCCAGATAAGTCTTGTAATAAACAAACAGCACGCGGAGCTTTTTGACACATGCACAGCAATGTGAATCTATGTAACTATCCCAAAAACTTTTCAAGATTTTTACAAGTCTGTGCGAGACGTCCTAAATTGTACAAAAAAAAACTTTCAAACAATCTGCTGGAAAAATCTGTCTGTCCACCGTCTGCCTGTGCAAAACTTGCAAGTGGATTAATATCTCAAAACCTATTTCAACTATCACAACCAAACTTGGTAAGATGGTATATATCCAAGAGACGTCATAAATGATTTTACTTCAAGGTCACGATCACAGGTCAACAAATGTTATGCCACACACACAAACAACTGACAAATGTTCACAAAATTAATTTTAAGTTATTAATATTGAACTTATGATTCTTTGGTGTCTGATAGAAAACAATGAGAAACTAATACTATGCAAATTTGGTCAAACGCACTCCAAGGTCAAGGTCACTGGAGCTGTCCAGTAGCCCCCACGGGCTCGGCTCCGCGCGCCGGGGGTGGACCCCATGCCTCTCTCTGGCTAGGTGACCAAGTTGCCTACCCCTTTTTCTTCTCTTTTGTCTTGTTTCTGTCTTATTGGTCCTTTCACCTATATTCTCTTCACCCTTAAATTCTCCCAGTATACTATGCAGTTTTGACTCCCTTTCTTCTGCCTTACCGGACTTTCCCTGTCTTCTTTTTCCCCATCATTCCTTCTTTTTCTACCCTTCTTTTTCTCTGTGGCCTTCTCTTGGCCCCCTGCGTTTGCCGTGCAGGGCAACCCGTGTCGGGGGAGAATGGGATCCTGGAGGTTGAGGTCACTGAGGGACTGCGGTCCCTCACACTAACACACCTCTTTGGCCCGGACTTCTCCTAGACGGGAGGCTGGCGTGGCCCGCGTCAGTCAAGCGGCTGGTCGTGTATTGCCCTAGCTCTGCTAGAAGGCTGCGGCTCATGGGTCAAACTTGAACAAAACCGTAGTGGCAGTGCGGGATTGTCTGGGTGTATATCCCCCCTGTAGCCCTGGTGCGCTCCCTTGCTGGATTTTCCGCTTGGACGCATCCCCTTGTTGGACTCCGTGGTGGGTGGGGAGCAGGGGGGATGAATTCATAAATTAATAACATGGCTTCAAACAAAAAAAAAACGACTTCACGGTGACGACTCTGACACGGATACGGACAGTGACATGGAGACGAGACAAAAAGCTTGTGCATCGGGGGTGGAAGGGGCCTGGCCTCGTTTTTTGGTTGTAGAGGGGGCGGATCCGGCTATGCCACTAGGCAAACTGTCTCCGTTCGCCATCCATAAGGGGTTCCAGTCCGTTTGCACAACGGGTTTCAAGGACGTTAAAAAATTGAGATCTGGGGCCTACCTGGTGGAGTGCTCAACCAAAATGGCATCGGATTGTCTGCTGAAGAGGGATTCGACTGTCTTCGTTGATAGACAAATCAAAGTTTCTGTGCATGGACGGTTGAATTCCTCCAAGGGAGTCATCCGATGTCAGGATTTGATCGACATGTCAGAATTGGAAATCCGTGGTGAGCTCTCCAGCCAGGGGGTCACAGCAGTCCAGCGGGTCTTCGTCACCAAGGGACCCCAACGTATCCCCACCAACACACTTTTTGTGACCTTCGCTATGGCCAAATTGCCGGAGTCACTCAAGGTGGGGTACCTTAGGGTGAAGGTGACGCCATTTGTACCATCACCGTTGCGATGCTACCGGTGCCAAAGATTTGGTCACGGTAGCAAGACCTGTAAAAGCAAGGAAATATGTCGTGATTGTGGTAAAGAGAAACACGAAAACGAATGCAAAAATCCGATTTGCTGTGTGAATTGCGCCGGGAATCATTCTTCCAGCTCCAAAGACTGTCCTCAGTGGCAGTTGGAGCTGGAAATCCAAAAGGTGCGGGCCACTGAGAGTTGCTCCTTTGGCGACGCAAGGAAAAAAGTTCTTGCAAGTAGGCCGGTGCTTAAAGAGAGGTCCTTTGCGGCTGTGGCGGGTTCCACATCTCATGTGGAACCTAGCGCACACCCGACAGTGGACACTGCCATGAGTAAAATAACACAGATTTTGGAAACGTTGTGCAAACGGATGGATGCTTTAGAAAAGATGCTCGTGTTGTTTGCCCAGAAGGGGGTTTCTCCAGCCCCACCGATTCCACTGGAGAACGTGCCGACGGGCACGTCAAAAACCGTCACTCCAAGCGCGCAGACGGCCGCGCCAAAAGCCGTCATTCCTGCCACGAAGGAGGTTATGCCTCATGCCACCGCACCAGCAACGACCGGTTTTAGCGACCGGGTAGTTGCTTGGGCGACTAAAATCCTAATTACCCAGCAGAAGAGCGTCAGAGGAGGAGAGGGAAAGATTGGCAGGGGTGAAGGGGAGAGGGAAGATATAAAATCTGGTGCTGGGGAGAAGGGGAGGAAGTCCGCTGGCAGTTCGGGTTCCGGGGCTTTGACAAAAAATCAAGGGCCCGGACCCCTTTCTTCCAAGCCCCATCAGCCTCTCGAAACGGAGAACCGTTTCGGGGGGTTGATGGAACATGAAGAGATGGACGAGGGTCCAAAAGATACAGAGACGTAATTGTGCTCTCGGAGATGAAAATTTTAGCATTCTTTTACTTCATTTTTATGTCCATTTTACAATGGAACATCCGAGGGATAAGGGCAAATTATGAGGAGCTCTGCTGTCTGCTGACAGAGCATCGACCTGAAGTGTTGGCCCTTCAGGAAACTCTCCTGTCAGGAAAACATCCTATAGATATTACTGGTTATTCCTCTCTAGACTGTTTATCTTCTAGAGGCGTTTCACTCTTTATTCATAGAAATGTCCCATTTAATCCAATTTTACTTAATACAAGTTTACCAGCAGTTGCAGCTAGAGTATCTCTTTTTAAATCCCTCACAGTCTGTTCTCTATATTTGACACCATCAATAAATGTAACTAAAAGTGAACTTGAGAATTTGGTCCAACAGTTACCTCCCCCTTTTTTGTTGTTGGGAGATTTTAATGGACGCTCTCCCCTGTGGGGTAGTGATCGTACCGATTCTCAGGGTAAAATAATTGAAGACATTTTAGACTCGTTAAACCTAGTAACTTTGAACGAGGGTGCTCCAACTTTTTCCTGTTCTAGAACTGCTTCTTTGTCCCACATTGATATATCGATCTGTGATCCCTCCTTACTTTTGGATTTTAAATGGACAGTTTTAGAAGATCTCCATGGCAGCGACCATTTCCCGATTTTATTAAAACATGATTCAGATAACCTTGAGCAAACTCATGGCAGGTGGAAACTGAAACAAGCTAACTGGAGTCTGTTTTCTAACCTGTCTGAGGCCCAGCTACGTGCTAAGAAACAGGAATTTTCAAATGCCTTAGATCCAATACAGCTTTATACTGACATAGTTATTAACAGTGCCAAGGAGTCCATTCCGCAAACTTCGTCAAACCCTCACACACTTAAAAAACCCTGGTTTGACGATGAATGTAGAAAACTTCAGCAAGCTCGTAAAAAAGCTTTAAGAACTATGTTTGTACACCCAAGCACTGAAAATAAACAAAACCACCAACGTTTGCGAGCGCAATGCCGACAGCTCTTCAAACGAAAGAGAAAGGAATCGTGGAGAGGTTTCTGCTCCACGCTTAATTCAAAAGCGAAACTGTCGAAGGTGTGGAAAGTAGTCCGCAAACTCAAAAATAGAAGTAGCAAACAGGTGAGCCCATGCCTTACTGTGCAGGGTGACGTAATCGGAGATAAAAAATTAGTAGCTGATCTTTTGGCTTCTTCTTTTGCTGCAAATTCTTCCTCTGAAAATTATTCTGTCCCTTTTCAAACAGTTAAAACCCGTAAAGAAAAACAACAGTTAAATTTTACCTCCGATAATTCTGAAGATTACAACATTCCGTTTTCATTAGTCGAGCTTGATGATGCAATTAACAAAAGTGCAGATTCAGCAGTTGGACCGGATGATGTACATTATCAATTTCTCAGACATTTAACGAGATACTCACGGTCTCAACTGCTGGACATCTTCAATCAGCTCTGGATCACTGGCACCTTTCCTCCCTCCTGGAGAAAGGCCATTATTGTACCCATCCCTAAACCTGGCAAAGACCATACTAACCCGACAAACTATAGACCAATAGCCTTAACGTCTTGCTTATGCAAGAAGCTAGAAAGAATGGTTTATTCTCGCTTACTGTGGTATCTAGAAACAAATAATATTTTATCCAACACTCAGTGTGGCTTTCGAAGTGGTCGAAGTACTGTTGACCACCTGGTGCGACTGGAAACTTTTATCCGTAACGCGTTCGTCCAGGGTGAACATGTCGTTGCCATCATGTTTGATTTGGAAAAGGCTTATGATACCACATGGAAATATGGCATTCTTTCAGATTTACAAGAAATGGGTTTGAAGGGACATTTACCTCTGTTTATATCCAATTTTCTAACGGACAGAATTTTTCAGGTTAAGGTTGGGGGATCTTTGTCAGATACGAGAGAACAGGAGATGGGAGTGCCTCAGGGTAGCATCTTGTCTCCCTTGCTGTTTAATATTAAAATAAATAACATTGTTCGTTCCGTTAAACGGGGAATTGACAATTCTTTATTTGTCGACGATTTTGCATTGGTAGCCAAAGGTAAAACTTTGGCATCTGCAGAACGTCAGCTACAGTTATGTGTCAAGGCCGTTGAAGACTGGGTTTTACAAAATGGTTTTAAATTTTCTGAAGCAAAAACTGAATGTATTCACTTTTCCCAGCACCGGGGAATTATTCAAGACCCTACTATTCTCCTCAATAAAACTCCAATAAAGGCGGTCAAACAAGTCAAATTTTTGGGTGTTATTTTTGATCAAAAGCTATCTTTCATTCCTCATCTGAAAATTTTGAAAACTAAATGTCAACAGGCCTGCAATTTGCTCAAGGTTATCAGTGGTACAGACTGGGGTGCTGACAAGAAAACTTTATTGCTGTTATATCGTTCTTTAATTAGATCCAAGTTAGACTATGGTTGCATTGTCTATGGTTCTGCTAGAAAATCTTATCTTAAGATGCTAGATCCAGTTGCCCATCAGGCATTACGCATTGCTTTGGGTGCGTTTCGCACTTCCCCTTGTGAAAGCCTTTACGTGGAAGCTAACGAACCCCCGCTGGAGCTGAGACGTACAAAATTGTCAATGAATTACTATTTAAAATTAAAAACTGATCCTATGAACCCTGCTTATGACTGTGTTTTCAACCCAGATTTTGTTCAGAAATTTGAATCCAAACCTAACACAATCCCTCCGTTTGGCATCAGAATGCAAGTTCATCTGGAAAAAGCAGGCATTGATGTTGCTTCCATCAACGACGATGAACTTCGGACTGAAGCTCCCCCATGGAAATTATGTACCCCAAACATTAATTGGCAGTTGTCCGCTTTCCTTAAAAACAATACCTCTGAAACCGTATATAACCAACTTTATTTAGAACAGTGTGCATTATACCCAGGATATGAACAACTTTTTACAGACGGGTCAAAGAAAGGAGATTCAGTTGCTGCTGCGTCTGTCTCCGAGAGACGCTTAGACCAGCCTTTGCAACAGCGTTTACCTGATTTTTGTTCTGTTTATACAGCTGAGCTCAAGGCAATTCATTTAGCTCTGAAACAAGTTTATCAATCCAAAAGAACCTCATTTTTAATCATGTCCGATTCATTGTCAGCACTTCAGGCTCTTTCCACGAGAAAGATATCACACCCTTTTCTGGCAGAGATCCATGACCTCCATACACAACTTGTTTCTGAGGGTAAAAAGATAGTTTTTATGTGGGTCCCTGGTCACATGGGCATCCGCGGCAATATTGCAGTAGACAGAGCGGCTAAAGATGCTCTACATCTCGATTTCCCTCCAGAGATTTTCCAGTTTGTGCCCTACTCTGACCTACGTTGTATGACTGGATCTTATTGTAAACGACTGTGGTAGACTGACTGGTCTAACCATGTCAACAACAAATTATTTCAAATTCTTCCCGATTTGTCCACTTCTTTGCCTAACTTTGCGTCCACTCGCAGAGAGGAAACAGTGTTATCTCGCCTTCATATTGGGCATACTTATGTCACCCACAGTTTCCTTTTAAAAGGAGAAGAACCACCATGGTGCTTTGCATGTGATCAATCTTTTTCTGTTCGCCATTTTATGTCTGAATGTGCTGATTTGATTGAGGAAAGGGAAACATATTTTGGTTCCATACCTTTCAAAGAGATTTTTAAAGTATGTAATGGTCAACATCTGTTTCAATTTTTACATGATGTTGGTTTGTTCTATCGCATATAAATTGTATCGACATGTTTTGTTTAGTTTGGATTTTATTAGGACTGAATTTAGTGATTTGATTGAAGAAAGAGAATATATTTTTAATACATTAGTTTTAAAGAAGTCTCTTAAAGAGGTGTCATGTGAAAGTTTGTTTGTGTATTTAAGAGTAATAGGCTTGTTTTTTAAGACTTGAATCATTTTATAATATTTTAAGATAACGTCTCTCTGGTCCTGATTTGGCTCGGAAGAGTCCGCTGGACCTAAAGCAATAACCTTGTATTGTATATTGTATTGTCCAGTTAGTATACGTACTTTGATGTGACGACCTTAACTATGAGAAATACAAAACGTATTTAGAGGTGATTGATCTTTCATATATGTTCCGTTTTTGCGTTGAAGGCCAAGGTCAGTTTAGAACTTGCAAAAACATAGGTTATCGTACAGCGGAATGGTTCTATTTTAACCCATTATATGCAATAAAATTGGGTTATTTGATCATACATGAGCATCAGAGATCACGTCGTCGAGGTCCTCGCAAAGTCAAGGTCACTGAAGGTCAAAGTCATTTCAAGGTATTTTTTTGTGTATAATACAAATGTTGCTGTAGTTTATTTGATAGTACATGAGTTTATTTAAAGCCGGAGTTCAAGATCATCGCAAGGTCAAGATATGACGGCCTACTTGCGCCAAAACCTGATAATTACAAATATTATGAGATCATTACAAATATTATGGGATATTTACAATTATCAAGGGATAATTACATTGCACAATTACAAATATCTTCGCTTGATAATATATGTTTAATTTTCAGTTTTGGCTCTATCAATCCGTCTGGAAATGCGCCAAAACCAAAAATGTAATTACAACATAATAATTACAATTTTCTCTTGAAAGTACACTTTTACGTGATCAGGCTTAATTCTGACTAAGACCACTTACTGGCGCCAAAACGTACAACTTATGTTAATCTGATGAATAAAAATTGATGCAACAACAACAAAAGCCAAAACGTGCATTTACAGGTATCAGTGATAATAGTAATTAACACGTGTTCTGTGTCACTACTAGCGCCAAAACCTGATAATTACAAATCATATCCTATCCTATCCTGTCCCGTAACCCGGAGGTCGTAGGGGCACCACAGATAATCGTTTAACCAGCATACTCCATCTTTCTCTGTCCTCAGCAGCCCTGGTGGCACCGCTCAGTGTCAAACCAGTCCATTCTCGAATGTTGTCATCCCACCTCTTTTTCGGTCTCCCTCTTCTTCTGCCTTATTGTACTGTGCCTTGCATGATGGTCTTTGCAAGGCCTGATGATCTGGTGACGTGGCCATGCCATCGAAGTTTCCGTTTCTTCACCACTGTGAGCAGGTCATCGTGTTGTCCAATGTCATCGTGTTGTCCAATGGCTTGTGTGATGGTCTGTCGGACGTCGTCGTTGGTGATGTGTTGGGTATAGGAAATGCCCAGAAGTCTTCTGTAGCACCTCATCTCCATTCTTTGTATTCTTCGTTGTAGATCTGCTTCGCAAGGGAGACAAGGGAGCGCAGCAGTCTTACTTTGGAATGTGGACTGATGGTTCTGTCTTTCCAAATGGGCTTCAACTTGTCAGGGCAGCAGTTGTTTGTGCGATCCTGGAGAGGACTTCCTGTCGGGACCCATGTGATAATTACAAATATCAACGACTTTTTACAAATAACACGTAAAAATTGTAATTATGAAGCGAAAAATACAATTTTCGGTTAGGGCCCATTTCCAGACGGATTGCTAGAGCAAAACTGAATAAAACATGATATACGCGAAGATATTTGTAATTTTTCCAATGATAATTTTAATTATCCTTTGATAATTGTTATTTAATAATAATAATAATAATAATAATAATAATAATAATAATAATAATAATAATAATAATAATAATAATAATAATAATAATAATAATAATAATGATAATTAACATTTATATAGCGCCCTTTCTAATGAAAGCTCAGAGCGATTTACATTCACATAAGACACTTCTAAGAACTAAAATAGCTGAGCAATAACAATATAAAACATGGTAAACAAAACATACAAAATTTCATTAGATAACAGGAACACGCACACACACACCCACACACACCCACACTCACACACATATCTCCTTCACACACAAACACACACACACACAAACGCGCACGCGCCGCCTACTGACTGATGTAATAAATTGATCTATGTTTATGCACGACATGCATTTGCATTCATTTAAGTACTTACACCAACTACCCTACCCGCATAAATACATGCTTGTCCAAGACACACACACACACACACGCACACTCTCTCTCTCTCTCTCTCTCTCTTTCTCTCTCTCTCTCTTTCCGTTTTTCTCTCACATTCCCCGCTCCCCCTTCTCCACTCTCTTTCTTGATACTCTTTTTCTACCTCCATCTCTCTCTCTCTCTCTCTCTCTCTCTCTCTCTCTCTCTCTCTCTCTCTCTCTGTCTCTGTCTCTCTCTGTCTGTCTGTCTCTCTCTCTCTCGCTTTCCCTCCTCTGCCTAACCCACCCTACCGTGCAATGGACTCTTTCAAAAGCCACTGCAATAAATTTTGCACAAGCATTAATCCTATCCTATCCTATCCTGTCCCGTAACCCGAAGGTCGTAGGGGCACCACAGATGATCGTTTAACCAGCATACTCCATCTTTCTCTGTCCTCAGCAGCCCTGATGGCTTCGCTCAGTGTCAAACCAGTCCATTCTCGAATGTTGTCCTCCCACCTCTTTTTCGGTCTCCCTCTTCTTCTACCTCCTTGCACTGTGCCTTGCAGAATAGTCTTTGCAAGGCCTGATGATCTGGTGACGTGGCCATACCACCGAAGTTTCCGTTTCTTCACCACTGTTAGCAGGTCATCGTGTTGTCCAATGGCTTGTGTGATGGTCTGTCGGACTTCGTCGTTGGTGATGTGTTGGGTATAGGAAATGCCCAGAAGTCTTCTGTAGCACCTCATCTCCATGCTTTGTATTCTTCGTTGGAGATCTGCTGTGAGGGTCCATGCTTCGCAAGCATATAGGAAGATGGAGATGACAAGGGAGCGCAGCAGTCTTACTTTGGAATGTAGACTGATGGTCCTGTCTTTCCAAATGGGCTTCAACCTTGTCAGGGCAGCAGTTGTTTGTGCGATCCTGGAGAGGACTTCCTGTCGGGACCCATTGTCTGATACAATGGCTCCTAAATATTTGAAGCTATGCACTGTGTCGAGGGATTGGCCTTGGACTTTGATGTCTGTATTGATGCCATTGGTGTTGTTGGTCATCATTTTGGTCTTCTCTGCACTTATTTCCATTCCATAGGCTTTGGAGGTGGTGTCAAGCCTCTGTACCAGCTGTTCAAGTTCTTGTTCCTCTCCAGCCAATCCATCAATGTCATCTGCAAAACGAAGATTGGAGATTGCTCTACCCCCTATGCTGACTGTGCCTTCATGGTCTGCAAGAGCATCCGACATGATGCGCTCTAGGAAGATGTTGAAGAGTGTTGGAGAGAGTAGGCATCCTTGACGCACACCGATTGTTGTTCTGAACCAATTCCCGATGGCTCTGTTGTGGAGGACTGCACTGGTAGCCTTGTCATACAGGCTTTTGATGACTTCAATAATTTTAGGGCTGATGTTGTACACTTTCATTGTTGCCCATAGAGCTGCATGCCAGACTCGGTCAAACGCCTTCTTGAAGTCTATGAACACATGATATAGATGTTGTTGGTGCTGTAGGTATTTTTCACAGATTATTCTGAGGTTGAAAATCTGCTCAGTGGTACTTCGCCCTGCCCTGAATCCTGCTTGTTCTTCAGCTATGATTTGTTCAGCTTGGGGTTTCAACCTGTTGAGTATTATTTTCAGGAGGACCTTGCTGGGATGGCTGATGAGGCTGATGGTCCGGTAATTTTCACACTCCTGAAGGTTACCTTTTTTGGGAAGAGTGATGACAAGCGACT
Organism: Oncomelania hupensis; assembly: GCA_036898135.1. Lineage (NCBI taxonomy): Eukaryota > Metazoa > Mollusca > Gastropoda > Littorinimorpha > Pomatiopsidae > Oncomelania > Oncomelania hupensis. The sequence continues at coordinate 67,869,800 of CM072512.1, read as the reverse complement.
GGGTCCATGGTATAGGCCACTCCCCACTCTGCCAGATCTTGTTACAGATAATGGTGAGGGCATCAATCATCGCTTCTCCTCCTGCTTGTAGCAGTTCCGCGGGTATGTTGTCCACTCCCGCTGACTTCCCTTTCTTTAGCGCTTGCACTGCTGCCTCAACTTCTTCCCGGAGAATTGGGAGGATTTCTTCTTCTTCTCTGTTCTCGGGACATGCTAGAACTGATGGGTCTCCATTTGGTGTATGGTTGTAAAGGTCAGAGCAGTACTCTGTCCATCTGTCCAAGACTTCTTGTTCTTCTGTAAGGCATATGCCAGACTTGCTTTGGATAGTGGAGACTTTGGGCTGTTTGACACTTGTCAGCCGCTTCACAGTCTGGTAGGCCTTCTTGCTGTTGTTCTTGTTCAGACTGTTCTCTATTTCCTGGCATTGATCTTCTATCCAGTTCTCCTTTGCTGTGAGCATGCCTTTTCGGATGTCATTGTTGATTTTTCGGTAGACATCAGCTCCCTGTGAGGTGTTCTTTTTCTTTTTCATCTCTCTTCGTTTATCACACAGATCCAAAAGTTCAGGTGTGATCCACAGCTTCTTCTTTGGTCGGTGCTTGCCAAGGATCTCAGTGGCGGCATCTGTCACAGCTGAGTTGAAGGTGGTGGTCATGGTGTTGACATCTACTTCACCAGCCCCCAAAATGAGCAGTGGTGCAAATTTCCCTCCAATTGTGGCCTGAAAAAGTTCTGCCACCTCCGGGTCTTGCAGTTTGTCCAGGTCGAACTTCAGTCTAGTGCACTTTGCTGTATTTACTCTCTTCAAGTGGAGCCGGAAAGACATCATCACGAGATCGTGGTCACTTCCGATGTCTGCTCCTGGAAAAGTACGTGTCCTGCCAATGTTGATGCTTGATCTGAAGCGTTTCTTGACCATGATGTAGTCTATTTGGTTGTGATGCTCCCCGCCAGGACTGTGCCATGTCCATCGTCTGGAGTTTTTGTGGAGACCAAGCGTGTTTGCCAGTACCAGATTGTTGTATCTGGCAAACTCCAAGAGTCTCAGACCCCTGTCATTTGTCTCGTTGTTGCAGTGGGGTCCACATGTGTCTCCCCAGTTGTGGTGCGCATCTTGGCCAACCTTGGCATTCCAGTCGCCTTGCACTATGACTATGTCCTTCTTCGGCACTTGGTCAAGGACCGCCTGTAGATTTTCATAAAAATCCTCCACTTCGCTGTCGTCATAGTCTGATGTTGGGGCGTAGGCCTGGATGATGGTGATGTTGAAAGGGGCTGCTCTCAGGCGGATGGTAATGAGTCTACTGGAGACTGGGCGGCAACCCATGACAGTGGCTAGAATGTTCTTGTGGACCAAGAATCCAACGCCGTGTTCGTGCCTGTCATCCCTACCGCTGAAATAGAGCTTGTGGCCTTTGTCGGTCGTTGTTTCACCTAGGCCTTTCCAGCGCAGTTCGCTGATACCTAGAACATTCCATCGATAGTGGTCCAACTCGTGGGCCAGTTCTTCTAATTTTCCTTCCGCAGTTAGGGTCCTGACATTCCAGGTTCCTATGACGATGTTGTTTCTCGTGCGGATCTTGCTAAATTGTCCATCAGTAGCATACTTAACACCTCCGTCCTGGTGGCCAACGGAAGGCGCGGTCCTTGTGCCGTGTGACGACCCGGGCGACGACCGATCCGGTATGGAATTAGTGGATTGTGTCATCATGTAGTGTGTCTTGGGCAAAAAAGACCTGGCGGTGCCCAATCCTCTCCAGGCTGTTGGCCACAGCCGAAATCCACGAATACAGTGTGGCTCGCCTTGGCCCTGAGCACATGGTCGTTGAACCTGTAGTAACGTGAGGTTCCTCCGCCCTGGCCGGTGACTTCTGTGTAGAAGACTTTCGCCCAGTGATGCCGTGCTAACATCACCCCTGTTAGTCGCCTCTTACGACACGCCGGGAAACGTTGGGTCTATTCTATTTAATGCCCGAACCCACAGAGCATTAAAGACATCTCAAAAGATCGCTCTGAAAGACATTAATGTTGACATTTTTCTGTTGCATATATAAAAACACATGTTAAGCAATTATTCACTTTAAAAAAATAAAAGGAATGCATGCTCACGCCCACCCTGTTGTCACGAACACACAAACACACCCGAAATACCACAACTACATGCGTATATAGTTAATAGCATTACACAACAACATAATATTATGTTTGTTTGTTTCTTAGTCATTGTTTATAGCGTCCAGCGGACTGCAAAGAGCCGAATCAGGGCCACAACTTGGTTGAAAGAGGACTCACCCCCGATCTGTATAAAAGATCTGCTGAAACTAGCCTAATGGTAACACTGAAGGTGCTCCACCAGCGAAACTTTACAATAAAGCATCCAAGGCAGGGGGCGCTGACACTTTACTCTAATTTATCGAATCCCCGTTTACGAAATCAATATAATCATCAGTATAAAATATTAACAAATCACATACATATAAAATGCCTCACTTTGACACTTTACTCTAATTTATCGAATCCCCGTTTACGAAATCAATATAATCATCAGTATAAAATATTAACAAATCACATACATATAAAAATGCATACATGTACATTGCAAAATAATAATACCATAGAAAAAAAAGCCCTAGTGACCATTTGGCAGAAAAAAAACATCCAATATCCCCAAGCTGACCCGACCAAATGAGTTTTTAAGAAAAAAGGTAGATGATTGGTCTAGTGAGGAAAATAGTAAATTGATAGTACAGGTTAGAAACGAGAAAGAACAAATGAGAATGACAGAAGCAGTGTTCATTTAAAACACTAAATTTACACAAAGCGGAAATACTACATGTATTTATACAGAAAACCCGGCACCCCAAGGTGGGGGGAAGAGAGGGGAGGGGGTGGGGAGTTCAACAACATATTATAGTGCTTGCAGCAAAAAAATAAAAATAAAAAATAAAACATCGAATGTACCGGCAAGTGGCCATTATATCCATAGAAAGGATATACTGGCACTTTGGTCTCGGCTACCGGTATGTTTCGGATTTAATAGCCACAGGTTATACCAGCCACCCAAACCGTCTCCCCTGAGCGGTCACTATAGCCGATGTTTACTGTAATTAGTAGATACAGCTTCCTGATGATGATTCGGCTCCTTGTGGTCCGCTGGACCCTTTAAACAATTATTATAATAAAATAAATAACTAGCTTACTTTCTGTTATACACAAACTTTTTGTCCCCTGTATTTATCAAGAATATGCGTGCGCGCGTATGTGTGTCTGTGTGTGTGCGTGTGTGTGTGTTTAAAAGCAAAATCTTACATGAGGATCAAAGTTCGTGTGGAGGTCGTCATGTGAAGGAAGGTTAGGTTAATAAGGTTAGGTTGTGAGATCATAACTGAGTGTTCAATGTCATGTGAACCTTGATCATGTATGACCTCAAAGATAAAGGTAAATATTACCTAAAATAACTCAACCTATTCGTTTCAGATGTGAAAAACAAATCGATTATGGGGCAATTTTATTGACTCACATGCATACCAATGTAAGTCTATGTACTTTCCACCCACCCCCACCCACCCACCCAAAAAAAAAGGGGGGGGGGAATCCAGATTTTTGCTAAAGATCTTTGCAAATTTGTGCGAGATGAGTCCTACATTGTCCAAAAATGATATGAAAAAAAAAGTCCGTCCTCCGTCTGTCTGTCTGCCTATTTCAACTATAACAACTATAAGATGGTTTATACCCCATAAGACCTCATAAATGATCAGTGACTGAATGACTTCACTTCAAGGTCAAGTTCACAGGGTCATCAAATGTTAGTCAAACAATTATAATTTTTCACCAAATTTCCTTCTTTGATGCATGATAGATATTAATGAGACACACATACTATGCAAATTTGGTTAAATCTAATTCCAAGATCAAGGTCACTGGAGCTGCAAAGTCGGTTTGTATAGGTACTTTGAAGTGACCTTGACCCTTAACTAAAAAAAAAGGTAAAGGTAGTCCCTTAGCCTGTGGCCGTAGGGGAGCGTGATGTTGGAGATCACACTTTATTTGGGCCAGCGTAATGAGGGTGAGGCCCATCTCTCTCCCTCGCTGCTTTTACCTTCCCCACCCTGAAGAGAGAAGGTACTCAGTCACAGTTGAGTCAACTGGGGGTGTTGTTATTTGTCGCTTCACGTTTTGCGGTCACCCATCCAAGTGCTAACCGCACTGTACGATAACACAGTAGCGAGTGCTCCAACCACTGCGCTATCCGACACCCCAACCCTTAACCCTTAACTATGAAAAATATAGTCCAAACGTGTTGTATTTAGAGATGAAAGATTGATCTTTCATATGTTCCGATTTTGCGTTGATCGTGCTCAATGTCATTTTAGGCTTGCTAAAACATACCAAAAATAGGTCATTGTACAGTAGAATGGAATAGCTGTTAACCCATAGTATGCAACATCAATGGGTTATTTGATCAGACATGCACGAGAGGTCACGTGAGTGTCAAGGTCATCCAGTCAAGGTCACTGAAGGCCAAAGTCATTCCAAGGTCACCTTTTTTTTGGCATAATACAACTTTTGCTGTACTTTATTTGATAACACATGTGTATTTGGAGCCGGAAGTCAATGTCATCTCAAGATCAAGAGCATAGAAAGATCAAAGTTGGTAATACCTTGGATTTTAATGCCACAATTTCATTTTGTTTTTCTGGGCACTCATTTTTATGTTAAAAATTGCGAGCATGTGATCTTTGCCCTTCTATTTTCACTTATAATATTGCGCATGTGTTCCCAAAAAAGCATGTGAGCTATGAGGACCTTTTATTAAAATACTAATGTCTACGTTTGTAATCACTATAAATCCAGGACAAAGAGCTACACAATTAACAACTCGATAGAACTCGCAGTTGTATAAATTCAACGAGGATTCTTCGCACAACTATGAGGAGCCAGTTTCATAAAAGCTGACTTTGTTCGTAAAATAGAAGTGCTATTGGTGTAGAACCTGGAGATTATTCTTCTCATTTATAGCATAAATTTAAAGACAATTTAAATAATATTTATTGTGTTTTCTTCAGTTGAACTAACTGTATTCTTTAATCAGAATGCATACTAACAGCTAACCAGCTGATCGCATGTACGTTTTGTGATTTAAAACTAACATTAACCTAACATCGGTTTGCTTTCTAACAGAGAACAGTGCAGAAAAATGCGAAGTACGTGTGCTTAGCGGACAAGAGCTGCCCCGTGGATAAGAGGAGGCGCAACCGCTGCCAGTTCTGCCGCTTTCAAAAATGCCTCGCAGTTGGCATGGTGAAAGAAGGTAAAACTCTTGTTAGAATGATGGGCCACGTGAACTATTTTGCAAGGTAAAATTGATCCAAATTTGTGTCAGCTAATTTTGAGATGCACAAAACGTATTTAGTAAATGATGAACATCATCGAAGTTGACGTTTCAGAAAGTGCAATGATGAATGAGGCTGAGTAGTACCTAAAGTATCGGGATAGTAAAAATGATAAAAATCGGTAATTGTGTAGATAATGCCAAAAAAAATGTTTTGAACCAAATTGAAATATTGACCCACAAACGGACTGCCACCGAATTACTGAATCCCGAGTTGATGGTACAATAAAATAATTAAAATCACATTAGCCGGCTTTTAGATTTAGATCAATGAGCAATGAATTGACCGCATCTATTCTGACCTTTGCGGTAGAGCAAGTACGGTACACGGAAAGCTGGCCAACCTTGCCGTGGAAACCTTGCCAACTATAAGTTTTAACAAAATCTGTTAAGTTGTTCTTGAGATATGCTGTGCAAAAAACCGACAAACGATCGTCCGACCCTTAGCTCTGATTTTCGACTAAATGAAAGTATTTGCAAACACACGCACACACACACAAACACACATTTTTCCATTTTTGAAGCTAACCCTGACCCAAACCCTAACCTAACCCTAAGCTTAACACAGGCCTAACCCTAACGGAACACTGTTTTGACGTCAAAATAATGGGGTCCGTCAAAAGAAAGTACGTGTATGTCAGAATAACGGCGTTTCTACCTGGCCACACACACACACACACACACACACACACACGCACAGCCGAGGTTACACAGTATTATCATGACTTTTCTGAAACGCCACATCCGTTGTGTTGACAAATGAGTCATAATTATTGATTGATTGATTGATTGTTGCTTTAGGTCCAGCGGACTCTTCCGAGCCAAATCAGGACCGGACAACCCCCGATCCGCATACAAGATCTGCTGAAACAACCCTAGTGCATACCTGTCAAGGGTTTTGGGGGTTGTGGTGTAGCAATTTATCAGAAAAACCATAGCAAATGGAGGTTTGGTGTAGCACTAATGTGAATCACGCGATTCGCAACAAAACTGGAAACTTCTGCATCCAATATAAACACACACATCCAATGTGGTTACAAATTTATTGTAAAATCTTGTTAATGCACAACACTTTAGCTATTACCATTATCATTATCATTATAAACATTTTCAAATTTCATGTACGTTTTTGAAAATAAAAGTGAAAAAAAAAAAGAGAGAAAATAAATTGTTAGGAAAATCTCCTATTTTGTCTCAAGACCAGGTTCAGCATCACATCATTTACATGGCTTCCATGTAGATCTAAACTTTCCTAGCACTGGTAAGGAAAACAATTTTTTTAATGCATCAGTAGACTCAATAAAGTTTAGTAATAGCATTTGAGTCTACTTTCTTGGATACTAGGCCTTCAAAAGCCTTATCGGTTTCCCATTCAGGCAGGTGCCTTCCTGGTCGTTTGAGTTTTTTAGGTGGAGGCTTTGCCATTTTCTTTGTTCAACTCCGTCTGTCTCTCCCTCACAAAGACTGATCGTAGACTGAAGTTCTGAACGAACACGTGTTGCGGAAGTGCGGTGCTTTTACTAAGTGTCTTTAAACCGGACTCGACCGGAACAGACTACTTTCGCGCGGAAACCCCCTTGGTTAAAAAATATTATCGTCACTTTTGAAAAATTGCGTAGCAGCTTTGTGATACGCCGTAGCAATGGGAAAATGTTTAAAATGCGTAGCGCTACGCAAAAACCCGTAGCACTTGACAGGTATGCTAGTGGGAAAATTGAATGCCCTCCACCGGCCAGTCACTTTACAATAAAGACATCCCACGCAGGGGACGGCTGAGGCTTTACCCCAACTACTCGAACCCCCGGTTACAAAAACAAAATAGAATACAAACATCATTATAAATTATGAACAAAACACATACATATAAAATGTCTATATCGCTAAATAATATCATAGGAAGCCCTAGTGACCACCCGGCAGAAAGCGTCCAATACTCCTAAGCTGATCCAACAGACCTCATACACAAACAAGGAGTCTTGTCCAGGAAGAGTTTTCACGAAAAAAGGTAGGTCATTGATCTAGCGAAGAAGAAGATAGTATAGCAGAGTGATAGGACAGAGCAGGAATGGGAAAGAGCAAATGAGGAAGACAGCGACAGTGGGAATTTAAAGCACTAAATTTCCAGAAAGTGGGGATACTATTTATACTGAAACCCCCGGCACTCCAACGGGGGTACTGTTGCCGCAGTGAAATGGTCATGCCTATAAAGGAAAGACAGGCTTTCAACTGGGGCTTTCCCTTTTCCCTTTATAGGTTAGAACAATCTACAGTGGCAAGATTGCTCATGACCCCAAGGGGTAAATGAGTCATATTACGTCCCCCTTTTTTTAAGTACTTTTAAATGTTCTAACACTATCCCTAACCCTTATCCTAACCCTTACCGTAACACAGCCCTAACCCTAACGGATAATTGCTTTGACGTCAAAACAAGTAGGTCTGTCAAAACAAGTTATGTAGATGTTCACTGGTTTGTCCGAATAACACCGTGTAAACAAGTACACACACACACACCCACACCCCTACACACACACACCCACACACAGGGCCGTCAAAAAAAGTCAAAAGAAAGTATGTAGAGTTTCAAGTGTATGTCAGAGTAACGTCTTTATCACCCCCATTCCCCCCTCCCCCCCACTCACACACAGCCGAGGTTACACAGTATTATCATGTTTTTCCCGAAACGCCACATACATTGTGCTGACAATGGGTCCTATTTCGTCCCCTTTTTAAGTACTTTGAAGTGTTCGAACTAACTTTTAAATGTTCGAACACTAACCCAGCCCTTACCCTAACGTACAATTGTTCTGACGTCAAAACAAGTAAGCAGGCCAATACGTTATGTAGATGTTCACTGATTTGTCCAGATAACACTGTGTAAGTGTGACCACGCACGCACGCACACACACCACACACCCGTGTAAAAATGCCGTTGCTATGACTTTCATTAAACAATACATACGTCGTATTGACATTTTTTAAAATTTGGCCATTTTTATGCTAACCTTTACCCAAACCCTAACCCAAAGCCTTTAACCTAGCCATTCAGCCCTAACACTGTTTTGACGTCAAAATAACAGGGCCGTCAAAAGAACGTAGGTAGAGTATAAACACACACACATACACTTCATGAGAAAGAGAGAGAGAGAGAGAGAGAGAGAGAGAGAGAGAGAGAGAGAAAAAGAGAGAGAGAGAGAGAGAGAGAGAGAGAGAGAGAGAGAGAGAGAGAGAGAGATTAGCAGAAGTAAATGATTTTAGCATTAATTTGCTAATCTTAAAATCTGTCCTTCTTTCAATCGCTCACACATTTAGTTAAGACAAACACCCGCACTTTCAAGCATAAACACAGGTTTAGAAGTACAGGCAAACAAGGTGGTAACACATTCAAATATATTTCCAGACAAGCGCGCACGCACACACACAAACACGCCAGAAAATAAGCATTATGAAAACGTTTCTTCCAGGTGTTGTGACTCGGATTTATCCTAAAAAGTTAAGTGTAAGCATGGAATTTGTGACTATCTGAACTATCTGCAAGAAAAATATTCTCAAACTCGGTGCAGCCAATTTAGACATACATCGCAAAACGTTTTAAGAAAATTATAATGCGCAGCGCTTTTGATCTTTGAGAGTGCAAATTGGAATTACTTAAAATGTTTAGCAATGGCTTGCAGAGTAAAAATAATAAAATTCGGTTGTTATTCTTGAGATGGCAAACAATGTGTTTTTAACAAAAACGTTACATTAGACCGACAACCGGACTGCAACTAAATGATTGGCCATGAGTTGGGGTATCTGTACACCAAAAATCAACTAAGTCGGTTGTTGAAGTATTGAACAAAACGTCATTAGTAGCAAGGTAACCCCAGGAACCTTAACCTTTGCAAATAGAACAAATATGAAAGTACGAGGGTGAGGGAAAGGGGGGAGGGGGACACTGGTAATTTCCTATAAAGTTTGGTCAAAATCAATTCAGTGGTTCTATAGCTATGGCGTGCAACGGAGCGACCAACTGACGGACAGTTGGGCTCGTTCAGATTCACGACTTTCAAAACCTAAATAACTATTTGCTCAACAAGCGGACTAACGATATGTGCTGGACCCTAACGGCACTTCACGCATGCACTGCATCTTGATGTTGTGGCCAATCAGTATATGTGATGATGATGATGATGATGATGATGATGATGATGATGATGATGATGATGATGATGATGATGATGATGATGATTTTATAATATTGTTTGACACATGCATAATTTTGTTTCCCCAGAATATTGAAAAATTACATTTAAAAAGTCCATCCGTCCATCTGTTCGTCCGCCTGCCTGTCTGTCCGTCCGTCCCTCTGTCCGTCCGCCGTCTGTGTGTCAAAAACTTGCAAGTGGATTGATATCTCAGAACTATTTCAACTATCACAACCAAGCTTGGTAAGATGGTGCATACCCATGAGACATAAAATGATCAATGAATTAATCTTCAATTCAAAGTCAAATGTTAGTCAAAAAATGACAATTTTTCACAAAATTTTACTTTTTTTGGCCTTAGGTTAGTAATATTGAACTTACACGATTCCTTGAAGCATGATATATATCAATGAGAAGCGATTATTGACGCACACCATTATCTGTAACAAGATCTGGCAGATTGGGGTGTGGCCCACACCATGAACCCAGTCGCTTGTCATCACTCTTCCAAAATAAAAAGGTTACCTTCAGGAGTATGAAAATTACCGCACCATCAGCCATCCCAGCAAGGTCCTCCTGAAAATAATACTCAACAGGTTGAAACCCCAAGCTGAACAAATCATAGCTGAAGAACAAGCAGGATTCAGGGCACGGCGAAGTACCACTGAACAGATTTTCAACCTCAGAATAATCTGCGAGAAATACCTACAGCACCAACAACATCTATATCATGTGTTCGTAGACTTCAAAAAGGCGTTTGACCGAGTCTGGCATGCAGCTCTGTGGGCAACCATGAGAGTGTACAACATCAGCCCTAAAATTATTGAAGTCATCAAAAGCCTGTATGACAAGGCTACCAGTGCAGTCCTCCATAACATCGCCATCGGGAACTGGTTCAGAACAACAATTGGTGTGTGTCAAGGATGCCTACTCTTTGCAACACTCTTCAGCATCTTCCTGGAGCGCATCATGTCAGATGCCCTTGCAGATCACGAAGGCACAGTCAGCATAGGGGGTAGAGCAATCTCCAATCTTCGTTTTGCGGATACAATTGATGGATTGGCTGGAGAGGAACAAGAACTTGAACAGCGGGTGCAGAGGCTTGACACCATCTCCAGAGCCTATGGAATGGAAATAAGTGCCGATAAGACCAAAAGATGACCAACAACATCAATGGCATTAACACGGACATCAAAGTCCAAGGCCAATCCCTCGTGTATAGCTTCAAATATTTAGGAGCCATTGTATCAGACAATGGGTCTCGACAGGAAGTCCTCTCCAGGATCGCACAAACAACTGCTGCCCTGGCAAGGTTGAATCCCATTTGGAAAGAGAGGACCATCAGTCTACATTCCAAGGTAAGGCTGCTGCGCTCCCTTGTCATCTCCACCTTCCTGTACGCTTGCGAAACATGGATCCTCACAGCAGATCTACAACGAAGAATACACAGCATGGACCGGAGATGAGGTGCTATAGAAGACTTTCATATACCCAGCACATCACCAACGACGAAATCCGACAGACCATCACAAGCCATTGGACAACACGATGACCTGCTCACAGTGGTGAAGAAACTGAAACTCGGATGGTATGGCCACGTCACCAGATCATCAGGCCTTGCAAAGACCATCATGCAAGGCACAGTACAATAAGGCAGTAGAAGAGGGAGACCGAAAAAGAGGTGGGAGAACAACATTCGAGAACGGACTGGCTTGACATTGAGCGAAGCCATCAGGGTTGCTGAGGACAGAAAAAGATGGAGTACGCTGGTTAAACGATCATCTGTGGTGCCCCAACGACCTCAGTTACGGATAGGATATGATAGGATAGGCATGTCGGTCGGTCGGTCCGTGGGATGTCATATCAATGGCCATTAAAATGATTTTGACCAGCATTTTCAAAAGTGTGAATTTTTGTGGGACTGTTCTCTCTCAGTTTCATCCTAAAGAAGTTAAATGAGAAAAAAAAACAACGATTTGCCTACACACTTTGAACTATCTGTAACATTAATTTTATTAAACAATGGTTTGCCGACTTTGAGATACAATGCCAAAGTTGTTTATTAAATAATGAACCTCTGCAACCTTGACATGTAAATAAGGTGGTGTTCCCGTAACCTTTTGTCGTTGGGGAGAAGTGTTTAGCATATCCCTTTTCTCTAAGCCTGCTTAATGAGGGCGGTGCTTATCTCCTTTCCCTCGCTGCTTTCTTCCCCGGTTCTAAACAGATCCAGGTACCCATACACAGCTGGATGGACTGGGCGTGTCGTGCGTAGTGTGTGTGTGTGTGTGTGTGTGATTTGGTGGTTGCCTTCAATGTATGGTTACCCAATCAGTTACTAACCCTTCTCGACATTGCTTAACATGAAACATAGCTAGCTTTTGTCCTACTGCGCCACCGATCTATAAATATAAATAAAATAAAAGGTTCAGTGTCCCTTTTTCCTAGTTCAAGTGAGCACTTTCGTGGTCACATGCCTTGAACGTAGATGGAAGCCTAAGCTAACTCCACAGGCGCCCGCAACTGGATCGCTACCCTCTTACAAAGTATAAAACTAGGGCTATACCTAAACCGGCAGGTCACTGTCTTTGTCGTACATATGAAGAAACTAAGATACTTTTAGAAAGAAGTCGACGCAATCGATTCAGCAACGCCAGATTCGTGCACACATCAAGTCAAAAATACACGCTATTTTCAGACTCGTTAAATGCTTTTGAACTAGTCAAACAATTATTAAAAACACCAATCACCTGACAGAAGTAACCTTTGCACTTGTTCTATTGCTAGGAACAATGCGTCAGTCAGTGTCAGTCAATCAGTCCTATTTTCATATCCGATCCTATCCTATCCCGTAACTCGAAGGGCGTTGGGGCACCACAGATGATCGTTTAACCAGCGTACTCCATCTTTCTCTATCCTCACCAACCCTCATGGCTTCGCTCAGTGTGAAGCCAGTCAATTCTCGAATATTGTCCTCCCACCTCTTTTTATCTCCCTCTTCTTCTGCCTCATTGCACCGTGCCTTGCAGGATGGTCTTTGCGAGGCCTGATGCTGTGCTGACGTGGCCATAACATCGGAGTTTCCGTTTCTTCACAACTGTAAGCATGTCATCGTCCAATGGCTTGTGTGATACTGTCGGATTTCGTCGTTGGTGATGTGCTGGGTATAGGAAATGCCCAGAAGTCTTCTGTAGCACCTCATCTCCATGCTTTGTATTCTTCGTTGTAGATCTGCTAAGGGTCCATGTTTCGCAAGCGTATAGGAAGATGGCACAGTGGCCTAATGGTAGAGCTGTGGCTTGCGGACCTGAAGGTCCCGGGTTCGACCATAGTCCAGGGCATTGTGTTGTTTCTTTGGGAAAGACACTTTACTCCCGTTTCCTACTCCTTCGGATGAGAGTATAAACCGAGGTCTAGTCTGTATTGCATACATTCCATCATAACGGACTTTAAAGATTCTGACGCCCATGTCCTAGACAGGTGTGTGCCGGTGATAAGAACACACCCAGCATGCACCTAGGTCCTCCTTCTTCCCCATCCCTGGCGGCCCAGGATTGTGCTCAGTTGTCTGGAGCGTTAAGTTGGCGCCTCGGGCGGCTTGAGTTAGATTCTGTATCGGCCAGGGCCTCGAGTCGCCAAGTACGGCGAAATATGTGCGCTATACAAATCCTCAATAATAATAATAATAAATAAATAATAAAATAAATGATAATATAATAATAATAATAATAATAATAATAATAATAATAATAATAATAATAATAATAACAACAACAACAAGGGAGCGCAGCGACCTCATCTTGGAATTTATACTGATGGTCCTGCCTTTTCAAATAGGCTTCAACCTTGTCATGGCAGCAGTTGTTTGTGCGATCCTAGAGAGTGTCGGGACCCATTGTCTGATACAATGGCTCCTAAATATTTGAAGCTATGCACTGTGTTGAGGGACTGACCTTGGACTTCGATGTCCATGTGATGCCATGGATGTTGTTGGTCATTATTTTGGTCTTCTCTGCACTTATTCCATAGGCTCTGGAGGTGGTGGCAAGCCTCTGTACCAGCTGTTCAAATTCCAGCCAATCCATCAATGTCATCCGCAAAATGAAGATTCGAGATTGCTCTACACCATATGCTGACAGTGCCCGTGATATCTGACATGATGGGCTCTAGGAAGATGTTAAAGAGTGTTGGAGAGAATAGGCATCCTTGACGCACACCGATTGTTGTTCTGATAGTTCCCGATTGTTGTTCCCGATGGCACTGTTGTGGAGGACTGCACTGGTCATACAGGCTTTTGATGACTTAAATAATTTTAGGAGTGATTTTGTACACTCTCAAGTTTGCCCATATAGCTGTATACCAGACAGTCGCTTTCTTGAAGTCTACAAACACATGATAATTATAGATGTTGTTGGTGCTTTAGGTATTTCTCGCAGATTATTCTGAGGTTGAAAATCTGTTCAGTGGTACTTCGCCGTGCCCTGAATCCTGCTTGTTCTTCAGCTATGATTTGTTCAGCTTGGGGTTTCAACCTGTTGAGTATTATTTTAAGGAGGACCTCGCTGGTATGGTTGATGAGGGTGATGGTTCGGTAATTTTCGCACTCCTGAAGGTAACCTTTTTGGAAGAGTGATGACAACCGTCTGGGTCTATGGTGTAGGCCACTCCCCTCTCTGCCGGATCGTGTTACAGATAATGTTGAGGGCGTCAATCATCGCCTCTTGCTTGAAGCAATTTCTCGGGTATGTTGTTCACTCCCGCTGATTTCCCTTTCTTTAGCGATTGCACTGCTGCCTCAACTTCTTATTCGGAGAATTGTGAGAATTTCTTCGTCTTCTCTGTTTTGGGGACATGCTAAAACTGATGGGTCTCCGTTTGGTGTGTGATTTGTAAAGGTCAGAGCAGTAATCTGTCCGTCTATCCTTCTTGTTCTTAAGTATAGCATATGCCAGACTTGCTTTGAATCGTGAAGACCTTGGGCTGTTTAACACGTGTCAGCCGCTTCACAGTCTGGTAGGCCTTCTTGTTGTTCAGATTGTTCTCTATTTTCTGGAATTGAGCTTCTATCCTGTTCTCCTTTGCTGTGCGCATGCCTTTTCCGATGTCATTGTTGATTTTTCGTTAGGCATCAGCTTTTTCATCTGTCTTCGTTTATTACACAGGTCCAAAAGTTCAGGTGTGATCCATGGATTCTTCTTTGGGCGGATTTCAGTGACGATTTGTGTATCCTAATTTATGTAGAATAGTTTTCAATAACTTGCACATACTAGTATTTTGATGAGAAATGTTCAAATTTGTATAGTATGTGTTTATATATATCATGCATCAAAGAATAATAAGTTTAATATTATGATAGATATCAACTACTATACAAATTTGGTCAACCTCACTTCAAGGTCACTGGAGCTGTCCAGTCGGTTTGTATAAGTATTTTGAAGTGACCTTGACCGTAAACAATGAGAAATATAAAGTCAGAACGTATTTAGAGTTGAAAGATTGATCTGTTATATACATGTATGTTGGGTTGATCTTGAAAATCAAGGCCATTTCAGACCTTGCAAAAACATACAAAAATAGGTCATCGTACTGTTGAATGGCTGTTTATTTAACCCATAGTATGCAACAACATTGGGTTATTTGATCAGACATGCATGAGAGGTCACATGAGAGTCAAAGTCATCCCAAGGTCAATGTCATCCCAACGTCACCGTTTTTTGGGCATAATACAACTTCCGCTGTAGTTTATTTTTACTCTGGAGCGGGAAATCGGCTACCAAAAACTAATTGTTATAAAAGCAAAACTTACTGCATCGGGTAGAGAATAATTGGGTTAGCTTATGGTTCAAAATCGGCCGACAGTGACGTAGGGGAAATATATTAAAATAATTTTGGCAAATCGTTATTTACCGTGTTGGCCCCCTTTTGACGCTGTTCCTTTACCACACATCGCACTGCACGCATTCCACAAAAGTGGGTCGCTGGTGACGTCATTCTGACCTTTGACAGCTTTTTTTTTTTTACAGAGATCCTATCCTATCCTATCCTGTCCCGTAACCCGGAGGTCGTAGGGGCACCACAGATGATCGCTTAACCAGCATACTCCATTTTTCTCTGTTCTCAGCAGCCCTGATGGCTTCGCTCAGTGTCAAACCAGTCCATTCTCGAATGTTGTCCTCTCACCTCTTTTTCGGTCTCCCTCTTCTTCTACCTCCTTGCAATGTGCCTTGCAGAATGGTCTTTGCAAGGCCTGATGATCTGGTGACGTAGCCATACCATCGGAGTTTCCGTTTCTTCACCACTGTGAGCAGGTCATCGTGTTGTCCAATGGCTTGTGTGATGGTCTGTCGGACTTCGTCGTTGGTGATGTGTTGGGTATAGGAAATGCCCAGAAGTCTTCTGTAGCACCTCATCTCCATGCTTTATATTCTTCGTTTAGATCTGCTGTGAGGGTCCATGCTTCGCAAGCATATAGGAAGATGGAGAAGACAAGGGAGCGCAGCAGTCTTACTTTGGAATGTAGACTGATGTTCCTGTCTTTCCAATTGGGCTTCAACCTTGTCAGGGCAGCAGTTGTTTGTGCGATCCTGGAGAGGACTTCCTGTCGGGACCCATTGTCTGATACAATGGCTCCCAAATATTTGAAGCTTTGCACTGTGTTGAGGGATTGGCCTTGGACTTTGATGTCCGTGTTGATGCCATTGGTGTTGTTGGTCATTATTTTGGTCTTCTCTGCACTTATTTTCATTCCATAAACTCCGGAGGTGGTGTCAAGCCTCTGTACCAGCTGTTCAAGTTCTTGTTCCTCTCCAGCCAATCCATCAATGTCATCCGCAAAACGAAGATTGGAGATTGCTCTACCCCCTATGCCTTCGTGATCTGCAAGAGCATCTGACATGATGCGCTCTAGGAAGATGTTGAAGAGTGTTGGAGAGAATAGGCATCCTTGACGCACACCGATTGTTGTTCTGAACTAGTTCCCGATGACGCTGTTATTGAGGACTGCACTGGTAGCCTTGTCATACAGGCTTTTGATGACTTCAATAATTTTAGGGCTGATGTTGTACACTTTCATTGTTGCCCATAGAGCTGCATGTCAGACTCGGTCAAACGCCTTCTTGAAGTCTATGAACACATGATATAGATGTTGTTGGTGCTGTAGGTATTTCTCACAGATTATTCTGAGGTTGAAAATCTGTTCAGTGGTACTTCGCCCTGCCCTGAATCTTGCTTGTTCTTCAGCTATGATTTGTTCAGCTTGGAGTTTCAACCTGTTGAGTATTATTTTCAGGAGGACCTTGCTGGGATGGCTAATGAGGCTGATGGTGCGGTAATTTTCACACTCCTGAAGATTACCTTTTTTGGGAAGAGTGATGACAAGCGACTGGGTCCATGGTGTAGGCCACTCGCCACTCTGCCAAATCTTGTTACAGATAATGGTAAGGGCATCAATCATCGCTTCTCCTCCTGTTTGTAGCAGTTCCGCGGATATGTTGTCCACTCCCTGGACTTCCCTTTCTTCAGCGATTGCACTGCTGCCTCAACTTCTTCCAGGAGAATTGGGAGGATTTCTTCTTCTTCTTCTTCTGTGTTTTCGGGACATGCTAGAACTGATGGGTCTCCATTTGGTGTATGGTTGTAAAGGTCAGAGCAATACTCGGTCCATCTGTCCAAGACTTCTTGTTCTTCTGTAAGGCATATGCCAGACTTGCTTTGGATCGTGGAGACTTTGGGCTGTTTAACACTTGTCAGCCGCTTCACAGTCTGGTAGGCCTTCTTGCTGTTGTTCTTGTTCAGACTGTTCTCTATTTCCTGGCATTGATCTTCTATCCAGTTCTCCTTTGCTGTGCGCATGCCTTTTCGGATGTCATTGTTAATGTTTCGGTAGACATCAGCTCCATGTGAGGTGTTCTTTTTCTTTTTTTTTCTTTTTTTTAAAAAATCTCTTTTCGTTTATCACACAGATCCAAATTTTCAGGGGTGATTCACGGCTTCTTCTTTGGTCGGTGCTTGCCAAGGATCTCAGTGGCGGCATCTGTCACAGCTGAGTTGAAGATGGTGGTCATGGTGTTGACATCTACTTCACAGCCCCCAAAATGAGCAGTGGTGCAAATTTCCCTCCAATTGTGGCCTGAAATAGTTCTGCCACCTCCGGGTCTTGCAGTTTGTCCAGTCTAGTGCACTTTGGTGTATTTACTCTCTTAAAGTGGAGCCGGAAAGACATCTTCACGAGATCGTGGTCACTTCCGATGTCTGCTCCTGGAAAAGTGCGTTTCCTGCCAATGTTGATGCTTGATCTGAAGCGTTTCTTGACCATGATGTAGTCGATCTGGTTGTGATGCTCCCCGCCGGGACTGTGCCATGTCCATCGTCTGGAGTTTTTGTGTAGACCAAGCGTGTTTGCCAGTACCAGATTGTTGTATCTGGCAAATTCAAAGAGTCGCAGACCCCTGTCATTTGTCTCGTTGTTGCAGTGGGGTCCACATGTGTCTCCCCAGTTGTGGTGCGCATCTTGGCCAACCTTGGCATTCCAGTCGCCTTGCACTATGACTATGTCCTTCGACTATGATTTCGGCACTTGGTCAAGGACCGTCTGTAGATTTTCATAAAAATCCTCCACTTCGCTGTCGTCATAGTCTGATGTTGGGGCATAGGCCTGGATGATGGTGATGTTGAAAGGGGATGCTCTCAGACGGATAGTAATGAGTCTACTGGAGACTGGGCGGCAACCCATGACAGTGGCTAGAATGTTCTTGTGGACCAAGAATCCAACGCCGTGTTCGTGCTTGTCATCTCTACCGCTGAAATAGAGCTTGTGGCCTTTGTCAGTCGTTGTTTCACCTAGGCCTTTCCAGCGCAGTTCGCTGATACCTAGAATATTCCATCGATAGTGGTCCAGTTCTTATAATGTTCCTTCCGCAGTTAGGGTCGTGACATTCCAGGTTCCTATGACGATGTTGTTTCTCGTGCGGATCTTGCTAATTTGTCCATCAGTAGCATACTTATCACCTCCGTCTTGGTGGCCAACGGAAGGCGCGGTCCTTGTGCCGGGCGACGACCGATCCGGTATCGAGTTAGTGGATAGCTTCATCATGTAGTGTGTCTTGGGCAAAAAAGACCTGGCGTCCAATCCTCTCCAGGCTGTCGGACACAGCCGAAATCCACGTCGCCTTGGCCATGAGCACGTGGTCGTTGAACCTGTAGTAACGTGATGTTCCTCCGCCCTGACCGGTGACTTCTGTGTAGAAGACTTTCGCC
The DNA here is from genome assembly GCA_036898135.1 of Oncomelania hupensis. Classification (NCBI taxonomy): domain Eukaryota; kingdom Metazoa; phylum Mollusca; class Gastropoda; order Littorinimorpha; family Pomatiopsidae; genus Oncomelania; species Oncomelania hupensis. Next base: position 67,850,966 of record CM072512.1, on the reverse strand, counting down.
CAGTGATGCCGTGCTAACATCACCCCTGTTGGTCGCATCTTACGACACGCCGGGAAACGTTGGGTCTATTCTGTTTAATGCCCGAACCCACAGAGATGGCGGCAAACAATGGGATGCAGTATAAATGTATGATAGGCGAAACAATGTGATGTTGTCCCCTATACGCATTGTGTCCGGGGACGTTAATTTATATAAGCAAAGCAATGTGATATATATAGAATCAGAAGTTCAATATTAATAACCTAGAAAAAAAATGAAATTCTGTGAAAAATTATCATTTATTGACTAAAATTTGCTGACCCTGTGACCTTTGAAATATCCATTCACCGATCTTTAATGAGGTCTCTTTGGGTATTCACTATCTTATTTTTCACAAATCTGGAAACTTATTTTTTGGAGGGGGGGGGGGAGGGGGGAACCAGTACATATTTACGTGTGAGTCAAAAAGATGCGCCATCCAATTTTATCAAGCACTCACTCATATTGCCGAAAAATAAGTATTTTCAAAAGTGTTCATTTTCTTGGTGGTGTATTGACTCGGCTTTATTCTAACGAATTAAAATGAAACCATGGAATGAATGGCAGCTATATGAAGTATCTGCAAGCAAAATACTATCAAAATCGGTTGTCCATTTTGAAATACAGCACAAAACGTGTTAAGAAAATTATAAAGCACAGCGACCCTAACATTTGAGAAAGTACAAACATTAATGATCTAACATAATTAGAATTAAAAAATTTAATGTCGGTTCAGTTATTCTTGAGATAACGCAGTGTATTTTGAAGAAAAAAAAAGTGAAATTCGAAACGATGGACCGACCGAAAATCGGACTGTTACTGAAGAATGGTCTATGATTTGAAGTACTTGTATTTAAGAAAAAAATCGCTTGTCGTTTTTGAGATGAAGGGCGAAACGTGTTTAACAACAAAACGAGTGATCTCAGCGGTAGAGCAAATATGATGGCCCGGGAGGCAGGTCAATAACCTAGGTAATTTTCCTATAAAGTTTGGTAAAAATCCGTTCAGTGATTCTTGAGATCTGGCGCCCAACGGACCGACAGACAGACGGACCGACAATTGTTTCGGTCTGATTCCCGCCTTTTAATGTATTTTCAGCGCCTTGAACAGCGAGTTGGAAAAGCGCTATATAAGATTGATGAAATAAAATAACAGTAAATTTCCAGGTTAATCTGGAAATACAAAAAATTGCGATCCTTTTATATGTATACCAAATATGGCTCAATCCCTGCAGTAGGTTTTGGGGGGAGGGGGGGGGGGTGTTATTTCGGTTCAATTTGTGACCAAGATTACCCAACAAATCCAGAGAGCTTTCACTAAAGGCTCCCTGAACCTTGCAGCAACAGTAAATGTTATCCCCGCTGTCACAGCTTTAATATAATAATAATAATAATAATAATAATAATAATAATAATAATAATAATAATAATAATAATAATAATAATAATAATAATAATAATAATATTTTATATAGCGCGAAATGAGTCAAAATGTTTGCTCAAAGCGCTTTTCTCACGCATTCACTCGGACCATTGGCTACCGGTATACCATTATATACAAAGGAAGGTAAAAGACACAAACAAACGTTATATGAAGTTCCACAATTACCAGTGGTATTATAGTGGTAGGGAGGGATAGTTGTTTACTACAGATAGTAGGAAGTGTTGGGATGCTTACTACGGGTAACAGGGAGGGAAGGGGATGTTTACCACGAATAGTCATGTACTACAATGTATTCTTTCTCAGAAGACAAAAGTTTGAAATTAACCGATATTCTCTTAACACAGAACTTCATAGGTATGTTTATGTTTTTAATCTTTCAGGTATGGTCACTGAAAGCAAGATAACAGACGAGCCAATACCTCGTTATTTATAAATTCAGAACGGTCTCAATGAATATCATCTTCAACAGCACAAACATAATAAACGAATTGGGTCTATTTATCTATCTATTTTATTCACACATTTGATTCTGAGATCAGTTCTTCAGTGTAAGGTAAAACAATCAAATAAAACGAGATTTTGATGTGCTCCTTTTCATTGCTCTGCAGACGGTCGAATCCTAACGCACAACCATAAAGCTTTGAAGGGGAAACAAGAATTAAGAGAATGCTTTCAGATGGGTGTGTAAAAGAAGTATGCCACATAGCGAGCGCCCCGAGAGATTGTGAACGATGTGCAGGCACGTCACTGCCTGGTACCGAGATCCCGCAGCCATGCGAACAATCTACAGCCTCAGTACCTTTACATTCTTTCACACTAACCATAGACATACGAACACTAGCTGTATAAACCCTCATAAACCCTCTCTCCTTTTACATAAAATACAAAATAGTGTAGTGTGTATGCGACACGATAGGTTTCCTCAGCATCATACAATGCAACGTTATTGCAAGATATTTGCCTTTGATCTATCGTGTAACAATTAAAAACTTAAATATATAAATAAACAAATACATTATAACAAACCCAAATGTATTAATTTAAATTTACATTTTTAATAATACAGCTAATGATCTAGGTTATTCCATAGAGAATCCATAAGGCAAAAGCTCGGATTTATATATATATTTTTTTAAATAATAAAATATCGTTTAGACGGATCAATTCTACTGGGGTCAATTCGAACAGCTGAACCGACTGATGAGTTTTGGTATATTTCATGGCCAATCACTGTGGTAATCTCTTTGTTGGTCAGTCGGTCAAGTTGGTCGCACCGTCGGTCTGTATTTCACTTTATGTTCAAAATACTTTTATGCATTCTATGAAAAATTAATTTACCGTTTTCATTATCTTTACCTTGCAGATACTTTAACTATTGGTTAACCTTTAAGTCTATATATTTGTATTTTCTCAGAGGTCATCGTTGAGGTTAATAATTTTATACACACGTTTTGCGCTCAATCTCACCTAGCTAAACGGATTTTGATATATCTTAGATAGCAGATAGTGCTCAATCGTTTCGTGTTATCATTTTGCTTCTTTAGGGTAAAGTTGAGACAAAACTGGCCCACGAAAATCGACACTTTAATGCTGATTTTGAGATGGTGTTAGTCTTCAAATCCATTTGAATAGTTTGCCATCTTTGTTTTTAATCCTCAGCGAGGCCGAGATCTTGCAGGAAAAAGATAGAACCATACGATTACTGCGTTTCACCTTGTACCATTTAATACATGTAGGTTCTTTTGTTGCAGTGGTTCGAACTGATGGATTAAAAGGCAGGCGAGGACGATTGCCATCAAAACCAAAAAGCCCACAGGAGTCGCCTCCTTCTCCCCCTGTCAGCCTGATTACTGCTTTAGTCCGCGCTCACGTGGACTCATCACCCGACATTCCAAATCTTGATTACAGCAAGGTAAATTCATTGTTTACTAGTCTCGTTGAAAGAAAAATGTTAATGATGTAAATTGAAGTCTTACAGCACACATGATGAGAAAGCAAATAAGCTAAGTACCAGGGCGGGTCCGGCAGCTATAACTTTCCGGCGTTAATGTGACAGTAGCCTTATACTTTTAGTTGTAAATATGAATGAAACGTTGAGTAGCAGTTAATGTGCACAGTCAAAGTAATGAAAATGCGTCAAGCATTTTTAAAAATAGATAATGCTAAAATAAAAAAGGGAAAAAAAAGTTTTAATGTAGAAGTGTAATTTTGACCGCCCGCCCGTCGGAGAGACAGACCAACGGGGAAAGCCACATGATTGGGAGCAATAACGAAGCTTAACGTCCTATTGCTTTAGCATTAATTAAGGACGAATCACCACGTCGCCACCTTGACAATAATGATCATCATCATATCAAAAACACGTTGATGATTGGTCATGAGATGAAATACTTATATACGAACATGACAACTTTATGATCTCCATAATACAGTGGAACCTCCGGTATCCGGCTCTCTTGTATACGACTCCATCCGTTATGTGACCTGAAAACTTCTGACGGATTCACTTCCAATAATAAATGACCTCTGGTATGCGACAACCTCGTTTATGCGACCAGCGACCGTGTCTTAAGCCCTTTATACGACCGTCTTAGGGCAATTTAAAAGAGATATCAGTTAATTTGCTGTCTGTACCTTTCGTTTTTTCTCTCATGTTAGTGTACGCCTGCTGTTGTCTGCTATTTCCGGTTCGCAAATAAGGGACATTACTCGCCTACACTGGATGTGAAAATGGCGTCGCGCAAGAGGAACGTTTTGAGTTTGGCAGAGAGAATGAAAGTGATTGAAAGAAGTGAAAATGGGGAGAGTTGTTTGTCTATTGCAAGAAGTTTAGACGTTGGGAAGACCCAAATTCAGCTCATCATAAAGGATAAGGAATCTGTGAAACTACGATGGGAGAGTGGAGAAAGTGGCGAAAAGAGAAACATCGAAACTGAGAGCTTCTGCACTGACAGACTTGGATGAACGCGTCTGGCAGTGGTTCGACTGTTTTCTATTTTTGAAGTTGTGAATAAAAGACAAAGCTAAAAATGAAACATGTTTTACAGTTTCTTTTGTCAGAGAATACATGCTCGTGAGTGTGAAAATTATGACTACATACCCCTCCGAGCCTGACCCCCTCTCCCCCCACCCCACCCCTTGTTTCCGGTATAAGACCACCTCTAAGACCGTTTTTTCTCAGATTTTGGACGGTCGTATACCCGAGGTTCCACTGTATTACAATATAGTGCACATAATATAAACAATCACAAAGACCAATAACATGAATTAGCTAGCACCCAACAATAACAAGAAAACTTACATTAAATGTACAAGGTTTAAAAATACATTTCAGACAATATAGCATTGAAATCGTTATCTGCATAAAAAGAAGACACGCAACACATCCACACGCACGCGCGCGTACACACACACTCACACGCGCCATGCAAAACTCACTTTAGTTAAAAATAGTTGTTTAGTTAAGAGTTGTTAGAAATTGGAAATAAAATGATTTAAAAAATCTTGGCGACAATTTTAACAGAAGTGTACGTGGGCCCATATGAAGTCACAGATTGATTATCATTTTATCAGAAGTACAGCAGATCACATCATTATCACATAATTATTAGTACACACACACACACACACACACACAAACGCTGGCCAGAAGGTGGAGCTGGAAGTGGTGAGCAAGCACATGACTTTCGTCATGGATGATGGAATGAGTTTTATGCACAACACCCCTTTCATACAGCACATGCAAACACCCTTGTTTCACACCCATAACCTTCCAAACATACATTCGATCAAGCAAACTTCTGTTTTTCACGCACAAACTTCCTTACCAGCAAATAATTTTTTTTTAAAGGAACTGAAGAATGCGTCCAATGACTTGAAGGTTTATGTTTCTGAAGCTTAGATTCTGGATTGACATTTCCTGTGAATGGTCTGAGTATTTGGTCTGAGTGTTAGCAGTAAATTTCAATTTGTTGTCAATGATGGTTCCGATGTATCTGTACTGACTTACTCTCTCGACTGTAACGCCAATGAAGTCTGGAATGGGAGAAGGGTTTCTACGGGGAGACCGTTTTTTGTTCTTTTTCACCTTTAAATCCAGGTAGTTCTGCCTGCACCAAGATCTGAATCTTTGAACCATTGAAGTACACAATCTAAGAGGTCCTAAAGACCAGTCATCCGAATATGACCAATGACTGTAGTGGCATCAATTCTATCAGAGATTTAATAAGGGGACACTCCTGTTTACGTCATATGTGTCGATGACATGGATTATCCTTCCCGAAGCTGTGATCCCCTTCTTTCAACCCTTATACACCGTGCAATTTGATCTTATGTTTTCTTTCAATAATACTGATCAGATTATTGTGAAACTTGGTGTGTAGGTGGGAGGTGATGAGTTTTAAGTGAAATATTAGTTTCGTAATCGTCCCATTAGACAGTTTTTTTGTTTTTAATTTCTTTAGGCAAGCGATCACTATATATCATATAAATTCATGTGTAGTTATGGGATTTTTTTTTTGCAGCGATAGTGAACATTTATGCAGCCAAATGTTATTTATGTATGCTGTGTGGGGTTTGGGATTCTTAGGGTGAAAGGGAGTGAGAGTGAGACGAAAACGTCTGATGGCGGCTCTACAGGTGAACCATGTGTATTCTCAGCAAGAAGGTCCTAACATGCTGCTGTCTCACCACAAAAAGAGAGAGCGAGAGAGAGAGAGAGAGAGAGAGAGAGAGAGAGAGAGAGAGAGAATTATTAAGAATGAAAGATATAAAGCACTGAGAAGTACAGTTTTTATTTGTTCACTCCTTGTGAACATGCACGTTTGAATTCATTGTAATGCAAAGTTCAAAACATTATGACTAACAAATTAATAAAGAGGTAACCCAGTGCGTCATCCACAGTAATCTTCTTCTCCTCGCAGTATTTCCACGGCAAAACTGTTTCCATATTGAAAAAATGATATGCTCCATGGACTACATTACACTGCCCACAGAATGAATTAAAACGAAACAATTACACACAAAACAATTTTAAAGACACATACACCCACTGATTGTCCGTCTACATGCTCATATTACCAAACACGTCTGCTCTCGCTTGAAAACTCGACTGAATTCCAATAGAGGCAAATTTAAATAGTTTACCATAATAATGCTTACAAAATGTACCCGTTAACTTCAAAACTTTTATGTAATTAAGTTGTTTCTATTCTATTTTAATTTTTGTCCCCTGATAAATCTCATCAGTTATCTGTACTGCGTTTGTACCAGTTTAAATCTGATCAAAAGATCTGTAGCCTGTTTATTCAGGGATTTTAAAATAGTCCTGATCGAAAAAAACAGCTTTAGAGACCCTTCAATGACCAACAAGAACATTGGAGTCGGCAACAGGCCTGTGATGACCATAACCGATGACACTACACCGAATTTTTCGTTCAAGGCACAATATGTATATATACAATATGCTAAAACCTTGTTATCAATGGATTTTGAGAAGAAAAATCATCTCGATTTACCTTGGTTTGGCCTTTAAAAACCGGTGAAACGAATTTCCTTTGCAGTCAAAATTATATCGGGAGTTGTGGCAGTTGTTTGCGATACAACGTTCCCCGCCCGTGCGCGATATTGTCTTCTTGGACGCCATGTATTCATTGTCGATCACGGAGCCAGATAAAAGTAATCCACCGCAAAGCTCAAGAAATGGCGTTGTGCAGGCCTAATTGGACGCCCCTGCCTATTTGGACGCCGGCGTCCAATTGGGTCTGACATAAAAGCCTAATTGGACGCCCCTTGCTTAACTGGTCGCCCCAAATATAAATCGTTGTTTGTATGTAATATTATCCCTATGTGTGTATGTAGGTATGGATGTATGTATGTATGTAGGTATGGATGTATGTAATATTATACCTATATAATAAACAACTGGGAAATGACGCTCAAATGCTAATGTTCTGTAATGTAATTGATTCAAACCAATAGAGATGAGGCTATTAGATGATATTCCACCAAGCAGACATGCAATAATGACTTTAAAGCTCTTCAAAGTGCCTTTAGTACACAAATGAACTTGTCTGTAAAATACGCTGCTGCCTTCGACTGTATTGCCACTGACACATTGGTAGATGAATTATTATTATTATTATTATTATTATTCGGGTTCGGGCAAATAGAATAGACCCAACGTTTCCCGGCGTGTCGTAAGAGGCGACTAACAGGGGTGATGTTAGCACGGCATCACTGGGCGAAAGTCTTCTACACAGAAATCACGGCCAGGGCGGAGGAACCTCACGTTACTACAGGTTCAACGACCACGTGCTCAGGGCCAAGGCGAGCCACACTGTATTCGTGGATTTCGGCTGTGGCCAACAGCCTGGAGAGGATTGGGCCCTGCCAGGTCTTTTTTGCCCAAGACACAACACATGATGAGGTAAAAAGGTAAAGGTAAAGGTAGTCCCATAGCCTTGTGGCCGTAGGGGAGCGTGATGTTGGAGATCACACTTATCTTGGGCCAGCGTAATGAGGGTGATGCCCAACTCTCTCCCTCGCTGCTTTACCTTCCCCACCCTCAAGAGAGTAGGTACTCAATCACAGTTGAGTCAACTGGGGGCGTTGTTGTTTGTCGCTTCACACCTTAGCGGTCACCCATCCAAGTGCTAACCGCACCGGACGGTGCTTCACTTTCGACACAGTAGCGAGTGCTCCAACCACTGCACTATCCGACACATGATGAGGCTATCCACTAATTCCATGCCGGATCGGTCGTCGCCCGGCTACACAAGGACCGCGCCTTCCGTTGGCCACCAGGACGGAGGTGAAAAATATGCTACTGATGGACAAATTAGCAAGATCCGCACGAGAAACAACATCGTCATAGGAACCTGGAATGTCAGGACCCTAACTGCGGAAGGAAAATTAGAAGAACTGGCCCACGAGCTGGACCACTATCGATGGAACGTTCTAGGTATCAGCGAACTGCGCTGGAAAGGCCTAGGTGAAACAACGACTGACAAAGGCCACAAGCTCTATTTCAGCGGTAGAGATGACAGGCACGAACATGGCGTTGGATTCTTGGTCCACAAGAACATTCTAGCCACTGTCATGGGGTGCCGCCCAGTCTCCAGTAGACTCATTACCATCCGTCTGAGAGCAACCCCTTTCAACATTACCATCATCCAGGCCTATGCCCCAACATCAGACTATGAAGACAGCGAAGTGGAGGATTTTTATGAAAATATACAGGCGGTCCTTGACCAAGTGCCGAAGAAGGACATAGTCATAGTGCAAGGCGACTGGAATGCCAAGGTTGGCCAAGATGCGCACCACAACTGGGGAGACACATGCGGACCCCACTGCAACAACGAGACAAATGACAGGGGTCTGAGGCTATTGGAGTTTGCCAGATACAACAATCTGGTACTGGCAAACACGCTTGGTCTCCACAAAAAATCCAGACGATGGACATGGCACAGTCCCGGCGGGGAACATCACAACCAGATCGACTACATCATGGTCAAGAAACGCTTCAGATCAAGCATCAACATTGGCAGGACACGCACTTTTCCAGGAGCAGACATTGGAAGTGACCACGATCTCGTGATGATGTCTTTCCGGCTCCATTTGAAGAGAGTAAATACAGCAAAGTGCACTAGGCTGAAGTTCGACCTGGACAAACTGCAAGACCCGGAGGTGGCAAAAATATTTCAGGCCACAATTGGAGGGAAATTTGCACCACTGCTTATTTTGGGGGCAGGCGAAGTAGATGTCAACACCATGACCAATACCTTCAACTCAGCTGTAACAGATGCCGCCAATGAGATCCTTGGCAAGCACCGACCAAAGAAGAAGCCGTGGATCACACCTGAACTTTTGGATCTGTGTGATAAACGAAGAGAGTTAAAAAAGAAAAATAACACCTCACAGGGAGCTGATGTCTACCGAAAAATCAACAATGACATCCCAAAAGGCATGCGCACAGCAAAGGAGAACTGGATAGAAGATCAATGCCAGGAAATAGAGAACAATCTGAACAAGAACAACAGCAAGAAGTCCTACCAGACTGTGAATCGGCTGACAAGTGTTAAACAGCCCAAAGTCTCCACTATCCAAAGCAAGTCTGGCATTTGCCTTACAGAAGAACAAGAAGTCTTGGACAGATGGACAGAGTACTGCTCTGACCTTTACAACCATACACCAAATGGAGACCCATCAGTTCTAGCATGTCCCGAGAGCAAAGAAGAAGAAGAAATCCTCCCAATTCTCCGGGAAGAAGTTGAAGCAGCAGTGCAATCGCTGAAGAAAGGGAAGTCAGCGGGAGTGGACAACATACCAGCGGAACTGCTACAAGCAGGAGGAGAAGCGATGACTGATGCTCTCACCATTATCTGTAACAAGATCTGGCAGAGTGGGGAATGGCCTACACCATGGACCCAGTCGCTTGTCATCACTCTTCCCAAAAAAGGTAACCTTCAGGAGTGTGAAAATTACCGCACCATCAGCCTCATCAGCCATCCCAGCAAGGTCCTCCTGAAAATAATACTCAACAGGTTGAAACCACAAGCTGAACAAATCATAGCTGAAGAACAAGCAGGATTCATGGCAGGGCGAAGTACCACTGAACAGATTTTCAACCTCAGAATAATCTGTGAGAAATACCTTCAGCACCAACAACATCTATATCATGTGTTCATAGACTTCAAGAAGGCATTTGACCGAGTCTGGCATGCAGCTCTATGGGCAACCATGAAAGTGTACAACATCAGCCCTAAAATTATAGAAGTCATCAAAAGCCTGTATGACAAGGCTACCAGTGCAGTCCTCCATAACAGCGTCATCGGGAACTGGTTCAGAACAACAATCGGTGTGCGTCAAGGATGCCTACTCTCTCCAACACTCTTCAACATCTTCCTAGAGCGCATCATGTCAGATGCTCTTGCAGATCACGAAGGCACAGTCAGCATAGGGGGAAGAGCAATCTCCAATCTTCGTTTTGCGGATGATATTGATGGATTGGCTGGAGAGGAACAAGAACTTGAACAGCTTGTACAGAGGCTTGACACCACCTCCAGAGCTTATGGAATGGAAATAAGTGCAGAGAAGACCAAAATGATGACCAACAACACCAATGGCATCAACACGGACATCAAAGTACAAGGCCAATCCCTCAACACAGTGCACAGCTTCAAATATTTAGGAGCCATTGTGTCAGACAATGGGTCTCGACAGGAAGTCCTCTCCAGGAACGCACAAACAACTGCTGCCCTGACAAGGTTTAAGCCCATTTGGAAAGACAGAACCATCAGTCTACATTCCAAAGTAATACTGCTGCGCTCTCTGGTCATCTCCATCTTCCTATATGCTTGCGAAGCATGGACACTCACAGCAGATCTCCAACGAAGAATACAAAGCATGGAGATGAGGTGCTACAGAAGACTTCTGTGCATTTCCTATACCCAACACATCACCAACGTTGAAGTCCGACAGACCATCACACAAGCCATTGGACAACACGATGACCTGCTCACAGTGGTGAAGAAACGGAAACTCCGATGGTATGGCCACGTCACCAGATCATCAGGCCTTGCAAAGACCATTCTGCAAGGCACAGTGCAAGGAGGTAGAAGAAGGGGGAGACCGAAAAAGAGGTGGGAGGACAACATTCGAGAATGGACTGGTTTGACACTGAGCGAAGCCATGAGGGCTGCTGAGGACAGAGAAAGATGGAGTATGCTGGTTAAGCGATCATCTGTGGTGCCCCTACGACCTTCGGGTTATGGGACAGGATAGGATAGGATAGGATAGGATTATTATTATTATTATTATTATTATTATTATTATTATTATTATTATTATTATTAAAGTCATCTGCAACATCTTCACTTGCATCATGGAGTCTCTGTGCCAGTCTGTGGGATTAAAAAATAAGCATGCTGCAATATGATGATGATGAAGATGAAGATGATCTGTTGTTTAAAGTCCTTCGATGTGTTAGACCTATATAGGACTGATCTTGTATTATTACGGAAAGGTGCAGAGAATAAAGACCTAGCCCAAAACACATATTACTTTTTGCTAAAAATTATAACACCAAGACATATACATATACGCAGTAAAACAGTCACACGCATATATACTACTCAAAATAATTGAAGGGCCACTCTCATATTTCATTTAGTTTAATTATTTTTTTGCTGCTATCAATAATATCGCTTATATTGCTTATTTCAAAACTTATCCTGTACAGTAACATTCAAGACAATCTTATTCTGACAAGTAATCACATGTGTGAGTTTTGAACTTTCTGCACTGAGTTGAAAAACAAACCCAAATTTTACCCAAAAAAATGACCCTAATTTACTGTTGTCTTGCTAATAAAGCAAAATTTTCAACATTAAAAAGTGATTTGCACGCAAAAGGCTTGCATTTTCTGTTCAGTTCAACAATCGGCGCTTTTTCTGGCTTTTGATGCTTTTCTAACCATGCCCCCAAGGCGACGATTGACTGATGCGGATAGAGGTAGAGCTATTGCATGGCTTCAGGAAGGGGTGGGGGTGAGAGAAGTTGGCAGGCGGTTGGGAGTGTCCCACTCCGTTGTCCAAAGGCTGCGGGAGCGCTTTAACAACACTGGAAGCGTCCAAGAACCAAGAAGGTCCGGACGCCCCCGCGTTACCACTGCAAGACAAGACCATTTCATCACCCTGTCAGCTCTGAGGATGAGGTCCGCTACAGCAAACACCATCAGAAGACAGCTTCATGCAGCCAGCAATGTTAACGTCAGCGACCAGACAATTCGCAACCGTCTACACGAGGCAAACCTGCGATCAAGACGACCAGCAGTACGGCCTTTGCTCACCCCAGCTCACCGTGCAGCGCGTTTGGCCTGGGCTCGGCGTCATTTGGTGTGGACTAGGCAACATTGGTTAAGGGTGCTCTTTACAGACGAGTCTCGGTTCTCCTAGTCTTTCAACGACCGTCGAGTGAATGTTTGGAGGCGTCCACGGGAGCGTTTTGCTGATGCGACGGTGCGCGAGCATGACCGCTTTGGTGGTGGATCTGTCATGATGTGGGGTGGCTTCGCATTAAACTTCATAACACCCCTGCTCCAAATTCATGGCGACTTAAACGTATTGGTTACAGGGATGACGTCCTACAACCTAGGGTTCTCCCAGCTCTGCGGGCCATTGGGGAAGGTGCCATACTACAGGACGATAATGCCAGACCCCACCGAGCGCGTATCGTCAATGACTTCCTGCAGCAACAGCCCGTCATAATGATGGATTGGCCGGCTCGATCACCCGATTTGAATTCCATAGAACATCTGTGGGATGTCTTGGGTCGACAGACACGGGCAAACCTCCCTCCAGGAGCTAACCTTGAAGTTCTGGCCCAAGTTCTCCAGCAAGAGTGGTTGGCCATCCCAGGAAACATCCTCCATAACCTGATACGGTCCATGAGACAACGATGCTGAGACTGCATTGATGCAAACGGTGGCCACACCCGATACTGACTCTATAGATTTTTGGTTTTCAAACTTTTGATTTTGTAAATGAGGGGTATGTCCAGTTGAATTGAATTTACTCGAATTTTAAGCGACTGATGTCTAAAATCTTTTTTGTTATTGATGCAGAAATGATTGCAATAAAATATGATGAACTAATAAATTGAATTCGTGTTTCTGATATAAAGAGATACCCATATGTCCAAGTGGCCCTTGTATTATTTTGAGTAGTATATGTTGATATTAAATTACACCACCATTACGTAATGTTATCATATAAGACGACGAGGGGGAAAACAAACTTCGAAAAGAACTCTAATATTGGTTCTAGAGCAGGGGTACCCACACTTTTTCAGCATGCGATCTACTTATAAAATGACCAAGCCAAAATGATCTACGTACTATAAAAATACAAAACATATATATAGATAATAGGCTGACGTCAAATTTTTTAAATGCTTTCCCCGTCTACCACAGTACCTTCCCGATCGACCGGGCACCCTGTTATTATTGTTATTATTATTGAGGATTTTTATAGCGCACTTATCTCGCCGTACTTGACCAGACTCTAGGCGCTGGCCGATACAGGATCTAACTCAAACCGCCCGAGACGCCCACCCGCAGCCTTTGGGCGCATGGTCTGACGCCCGGACAACTGAGCACTATCCTGGCCAGCCAGGGATGGGGGAGAAGGACCAAGTGCATGCTGGGTGTGTTCTTGTTACCCGTCTAGGACATGAGCGTCAGGATCTTTAAAGTCCGTTATGATGGAATGTATGCGACCCACAGACTAGACCTCGGTTTATACTCTCATCCGAAGGAGTAGGAAACGGGAGTAAAGTGTCTTTCCCAGGGACACAACACAATGGCCCGGACAGGGCTCGAACCCGGGACCTTCAGATCCGCAAGCCAAAGCACTACCATTAGACCACCATGCCTCTGTTCTAGAGCATACACATGCCGGAACCTTCTTATAGTTCTTTGCTATAAGGTCAGACAGATAAAATTAATTACCTGAATTAGTCTCCTTTGGTATGATTTATCCTAAGTATGTTTTCTTTTATTTATTTATAAATTTTATATTCAATACAGATTGTCATTCTTCTTTACATACATACATGCATGCATACATACATACATACATATACGTACACGTTATGATATGTCAAATGAAATATGTGCACTCCATGCCCAATTGGACGCCCCTGCGTCCAATTAGGCAGGGGGCGTCCAATTAGGCCTCTATGCCAGACCCAATTGGACGCCGGCGTCCAATTAGGCCTGCACATGGCGTCAGTGTCCCATCTTTGGAACTTTGTCCTTTTACTAAACAAACAATACAACAGTCAATATTATTAAATTAGGCTCCTAGCCCAGGGGTGGGCCATATAGCCAGACAAGGGATAAATGGGGTTAGGGATACACCATATATGCATAAAACAGCAAGAACGGCACTATATTAATACAACATAAACATAAAAAGACATTAGCATCTAACTGCAAACAATAACAATAACATATTGGCTACTGAATAAAAAGACAACAAATCAACTATTTTTAACTCGTACATACCTCGTAAATATGCACTCAACGAAACACACACGCGCACACACACACACACACACACACACGACAAGCGCACACAGATGCCAATCCCTTATACAATCTCTGGTTCCACGGCAATCATTGTATAGCTTAAAAAGTACAGGGGGTAGATGTGCCATAACGTGCTCGTGAATGTTTGTTTCAGAGAGGAGTAATAGGTTTGAAAGCGGACTTCCTGGGTTCTGTTAATTAATTCACGATCCACAGCCGAGAAAGGACAAAATAATTAATAAGTTTTTGAGGTTGTATGGTATTGAAAGCAGAAGAGAACTATATGAATGCGTATGAAGGAGCCTGGTTTTTCAAGACGGTTGTAAGCAGAATGAAGGAAAGTCATGGCGCCTTCAGTATCTCGGTATATGCCCAAAATCATCAAAATAAGTTATGCCAGCGTTGAGATATAGAGCACAACGTGATAAGCAAAAACTTTATCCTAGCGACTTTGACCTTTGCGGTAGAGCAAATAAGTATGAAGCGTGTGGGCGCCTCGCTTGAGTTAGATCCTGTTACGGTCAGTGCCGTTTTGGGCTAGCAGGGACCTCAATGAGTGGCCTGTGGCAGTCCATCGATCACCGGTCGATTTTTCAGTTTCCAAATATAAAGACATAAGAAATTTAATTTATCCAAAAGATTCTTATTTATTATTTCCCGAGCAGTAAAGCTCTGGGAACTATTGTTTTGGGCGCACTTTTTTTCTGAAACTAATGGACGGATTTAAAAAAAAACAAAAAAAAAATTGGTATTTAATTAGGAAACAGTGATGAAACAATATGGGCTGGCGTCACCATGATGACCATAATGTGTTTTTTTAAGTTTTTTTTTTATCCAATTCGCCCCCCCCCCCCCCACCTCTCCCCACATATTTTTATTTTTATTTTTGTGGGTCATGAAACTTTTGATTTTTTTAAAACTTTTATATAATATAATTTTTTGTTGTTTTGCTTCATATGCATGGTTTTGTGGGTAATAATTATATCTGAGAATAAATTTGAATGGTGGCCCTCTTGTTTAAACTTGTCAGCCCTATAATCAGTTTCAGAAAACAAAAGGAATAGACAGTCCCATTCCACAAGTCATACGCATACAAGAATTCTACGAGCTTTTAATCCAGTCTATTGACATTCTGCGAGGCTGGGCTGACAAGGTCCCTGGATTTGGTGATCTGTGCAAAGACGACCAGGAGCTTCTATTTAACTCTGCCACTTTGGAATTATTTGTTTTGAGATTAGCATACAGGTATGTGAATACCAAAATCGTTCTTACTAAACGACAGATGATGATAATAGTAATGATGATGGTACTACTACCATTACTGCAAACCTCTTATACTACTACTATTAAATGTAGAAATGGTGAGGAGTTAAATCAAGATGTGATTTCAGGCAGCATATTTTCGAGTGTCACCACGATCTATTGAGCTTTCACAACTAATGATGATGATGATGATGATGATGATGATGATGATGATGATGATGACGAAGATGATGATACAACAGTACTACTACTACTACTACTACTACTACTTATAAGACACCTAACTTTCGGATTTAGGTACACCAGGGTAGATGGAGATGGAAGAAGACAAACAAATCAACACACACGCGTGATGACACCATCTATAGGTTTGGTAGGCGATATGTTCGAATCAAATTGATGAAATACAGCTGACCAACATTTGTACCGTTCGTATTGGTCATTGGTCGTTGAACGCTTCAAGGAAGGCGATCAGGCAGAATAGCGCTGCGTAGTAGTACTAGTGGTAGTAGTAGAGAAGGCAGCTTATTTTACCAGATTAGAACCTTTGTAACCAAGTAGCGTTTAAATGACCAAAACAAAGCATGCATTATTACGTGAAGACCATATCATGAAAAAATAATGAAAAACTAACCATGAAAAATTTAAATTTCTAAACAGTTAAATAATTATGTTTCAGGATGCAGCCATGTGACGATAAAGTCATCTTTGATAATGGCCAGGTGTTACACAGACTACAGTGTGTGCCGATGTTTGGCGACTGGATTAACTCTATTCTAGAGTTTGGTCTCAGTCTTCATCGAATGGCCATAGACATCTCATCAGTGTCCTGTATGGCAGCGCTTGCACTTGTTACACGTAATATTTTTTTAATCTTATTCATAATTTACTTCATGTATTATTATTATTATTATTATTATTATTATTATTATTATTATTATTATTATTATTATTATTATTATTATTATTAATACGAGATGCCACATAGTATATACGCGTTTCGTAAATCATACTCGGAGCGGAAATCTATAACCAACACACACGCTCAGCAGTTAATACACACTCCAATATGTACAACCAACAAATATATTACTGTGGTGTAAAAGCAGTGAATCTGCTTTTAGAAGAGAGGAAGTTTTGTATTTTGACTCACATGCATAGCAATGTGAGTCTATGTACTCACCCACCTCCCCCCTCTGCACACAAAATAACAAACAAAATAAATAAATAAATAAATAACAAAAAATAAAAATAAAAAAATAAAAAAAATTAAATTAAAAACGAAATGAAATAAATAAAAGAAATAAATAAATACATAAATAAATTTAAAAAATAATTTAAAAAATATATAATAATAATAATAATAATAATAATAATAATAATAATAATAATAATAATAATAATAATAATAATAATCCAGATTTTTGCAAAACAATGCGAGATGACCCAAATAGTCCATAAATGATATCGAAAAAAGTACGTCCGCCAGTCCGTCTGTCTGTGACAAAAAGTTTAAAGTGGCTAAGTACTCAGAACCTATTTCAACTATCACAACTAAACTTGGTACGATGGTGTATACCCATAAATGATGAGTGAATGAATGACTTCACTTCAAGGTCAAGGTCACATAAAATGTTGGTCAAAAATGACAAATTTCCACAAAATTTTCCCCTCTAGATTATTAATATGATTCTTTGATGCATGATAAATATCCATAAGACTATACAAATTTAGTCAACCTTACTCCAAGGTCTAAATCACTGGAGCTGTCCAAAGTCGGTATAGGTACTACTAATTCGAGATGCCAAATAGTCTACACGCGTTTCGTAAATCATACTCTGAGCGGAAATCTATAACCAACATACATGCTCAATGGTTAATACACACTTCGACATTGACCCTAAACTATGAAAGATATGAAGTCCAAGCTTTTTGTATTTAGAGATGATAGAGTGGTGATCTTTTATTGACAAAAAATAGGTTATCGTACAGTGGAATGGCTGTTTATTTAACCCATAGTATGATAAGACATGCATGGGAGATCACTTGAGGGTCAAGGTCATCCCAAGATCAAAATCATTGAAAATCGTGTCGTCATCGGTGTTTTGGTATAAAATAACTTTCGCTGATAGTCCATGAGTGTTTTTGGAGCCGGAGGTAAATGTCATGTCAAGGTCAAGAGCATAGAAATATCAAAGTCGATATTTGCATTTTAATGCCACTAATTCTTTTTTTTTTCTTTTTCTGGCACTCATTTTCATGATAAATATTGCGAGTTCCATAAGGAGCTGAGCATGTGTGCCAGGGTTTTCTGTACAAATAGTATCCCCACTTTGTGGAAATGTAGTGCTTTAAATTACCACTGTTTCTGTCATTCTCATCTGGTTTTTCTTGTTCATAATCTGTCCTACCATCTTCTTCGCTAGACCAGTTGTAACGGAGGGTTTAAGTTGTATTAAATTAAATATTTATATATACAGATATGATAACTATGTTTAGTCTAATGAAATGAGTGTGTGCTTTCTGGGCTTTCTGACATTCAATATAAAGGTGTGTGTCCTATCTCTGTTTACTATGCTCTTTCATCCACCATCACACACATGCTTACAAACAAGGACAAAGAATACACCAGTGATGGTAGACGAAGGAGAGATGAGGCGTTGATGGTGTCCACATCCGGTCACGTAGATGATGCTAAAAGGACAGCTTCATGAGCCACATACCAGGGGTTTCCGCTCCGTACCGGCCCGCTGTATACAACATTTATACAATCGTAAATTTGCGCTCTTATACTTAAAGAGTCTGTATGTCTTTGACAAATTATAATTCAGCGTGCTTGAGGATCATTTACTTTGTAGAATGTCTTCTCTAAGCCACTCTAACACAGTACACACATTGCATAGCCTACACACATGGATTACGAGCCAAATATTACATTCCACAGCTCACCTTCAATTTATAACATATTACTGCACATTCATTCATCATTAGATATATATATATATATATATAAATTATACACTGAATTACATTCATATTTCAGCCCCATATCTTCACATATGAATGAATACAACATGGCATCATAGTTATAAACTGAATCACATATAATAATTACATGATCAAATAAATATTGACACGAGTTATCGTACTTCCTTCAAACATGGGTTCTTCTGCACTTCTATCATAATAATTCACAAAAAGCGATACTCTCCCTTTTCGTATGAATAGCTTTACAGCTCATTATAAATACCACAATTAATAATAATAAATACCTGTATTCTAGATACAGCTATAGTATCCCGATAGAAGAATCTCACTTTCTCAGAGCACCAACGAACACGTCCGCTCAACCCAACTGATATGCCTTCTCTGAACTAACAACAGCTCACAAAACTAAATTGTCAATTTGACCGTAAATTTCCGGCATAACACAGTGACGTCATAACGTCTTCCTACACGAACGTGTACGAAATGCGTTCGTTACACCAGTCATCTACCTTTTTTCTTGAAAACGCTCCCAAAACTCATTTTTGTATAAGGTCAGTTGGATCAGCTTGGGGATATTGGACGCTTTCTGCCCTGTGGGTTCGGGCACTGAATAGAATAGAGCCAACGTTTCCCGGCGTATCGTAATAGGCGACTAACAGGGGTGATGTCAGCACGGCATCACTGGGCGAAAGTCTTCTACGAGGAAGTCACCGGCCACGACGGAGGAACCTCATGTTACTATAGGTTCAACGACCACGTGCTCAGGGCCAAGGCGAGCCACACTGTTTTCGTGGATATTGGCTGTGGCCAACAGCCTGGAGAGGATTGGGTCCTGGTTTCTTGCCCAAAATACACTTCATGATGAATAGAACCTTTCACTCCATACTGGATCGGTCGCCGCTCGGGTCACCAAGCCTTCCGTTGGCCAGCAGGACGGAGGTGATAAGTGTGCTACTGATGAACAATTTAGCAAGATCCGCACCAGAAACAACATCATCATAGAAACTGGAATGTCAGGACCCTAACTGCGGAAGGAAAATTAGAATAACTGGCCCACGAGCTGGACCACTATCGATGGAACGGTATCAGCGAACTGCGCTGGAAAGGCATAGGTGAAACAATGACCGACAAAGGTAACAAGCTTTATTTCAGTGGTAGAGATGACAAGCACGAACAGAGCGTTGGATTCTCTTAGTCAACAAGAACATCCTAGCCACTGTCATGGCTTGCCGCCCAGTCTCCAGTAGACTCATTACCATCCGTCTGAGCAGCCCCTTTCAACATCACCTCCAGGCCTATGTCCCAGCATCAGACTATGACGACAGCGAAGTGGAAGATTTCTATGAAAATCTACAGAAAATCGCCATCCCAGCAAGGTCCTCTTGAAAATAATACTCAACAGGTTGAAAACCCAAGCTGAACAAATCATAGCTGAAGAACAAGCAGGAATACCTACAAAACCCACAACAACATCTATATAATGTGTTCGTAGACTTCAAGAAGGCGTTTGACCGAGTCTGGCATGCAGCTCTGTGGGCATCCATGAGAGTATCCAACCTAAGCCCTAAAATTATTGGTCATCAAAAGCCTGTATGACAAGGCTACCAGTGCAGTCATCCATAACAGCGCCTTCAGAACCTTGTTCAGAACAAGAATCGGTGTGCGTCAAGGATGCCCACTCTCTCCAACACTCTTCAACATCTTGAAGAGCGCATCATGTTAGATGTCCTTGCAGATCACGAAGGCACAGTCAGCATAGGGGGTAGAGCAATCTCCAACCTTCGTTTTGTTGATGACATTAATGGATTGGCTGGAGAGGAACAAGAACTTGGCTGGTACAGAGGCTTGACGCCACCTCCAGAGCCTATGGAATGGAAATGTGCAGAGAAGACCAAAATGATGACCAACAACACCAATGGTATCAACACTTTCATCAAAGTCCAAGGCCAATCCCTCAACAAAGTGCATAGCTCTAAATATTTAGGAGCCATTGTACAAACAACTGCTGCCCTGGCAAGGTTGAAGCCCATTTGGAAAGACAGAACCATCAGTCGACATTCCAAGGTAAGACTGTTGCGCTCCCTTGTCATCTCCATTTTTTATACGCTTGTGAAACATGGACCCTCACAGCAAATCTACTGCGGAGAATACAAAGCATGGAGATGAGGTGCTACAGAAGACTTCTGGCCATTTCCTATACCCAGCACATCACCAACGACGAAGTCCGACAGACCATCACACAAGCCATTGGACAACATGATGACCTCATAGTGGTGAAGAAACGAAAACTCCGATGGTATGGCCACGTCACCAGATCATCAGGCACAGTGCAAGAGGTAGAAGAAGAGAGAGATCGAAAAAGAGGTGGGAGGACAACATTCGAGAGTGGACTGGTTTGACACTGAGCGAAGCCATGAGGGTTGCTGAGGACAGAAAGATGGAGTACGCTAGTTAAACGATCTCCGAGTGACGGGATAGGATAGGACAGGATAGGATCTGCCAAATGGTCACTAGGGCTTTCTGTGGTCTTATTATTAAGCAATTTAGGCATTTTATATGTATGTGTTTCGTTAATATTTTATGTTTATATTCTGTTGTTTTTTGTAAACGGGGGTTTGATAACTTGTACAGCCTTAGAGTTTGGGAGGCCTTTATTATAAAGTGACCGGCTGGTGGAGACCTTCAGTGTTACCATTAGGGTTGTTTCACCAGATCTTTTATACGGGTCGGGGTCCTAGTTGTGGTCCTGATTCGGCTCTTTGCAGTCCGCTGGACCCTATCAAAACAATGACTAACTAATGACTAACTACAGTCATATGGGCTTTGCCCTTCTAGTTTAATTTTAGACTGACCACCGAAAACCACCATTGAATGAGAGAGAGGGAACCGGAGTACTCGAAAACCCTCGGTGACCTTCGGTGATCTTATTTCAAGTAATATTTTGTCCCCGGCGGGAATCGAACCCATATCCTTCGGCATTGGAAAGTTTGAAATTGTCACTCTACCCCAGCAGTACAAACCATATCATTCAGTAAAAATACCAATCAAGGTCCTATACCATCTAACATTGACTATGAAGGGTAATTTAATTTTGAAGAAATAGGCCTATTACATTTCATTTATACGCATCGAATTCTCTATCATATTCTATCCATTCCAGTAACTCAAAGGTCGTTGGGGCACCACATGTGATCGTTTAACCAGCGTATTCCATCTTTCTCTGTCCTCAGCAACCCATGACTTCGCTCAGTGTCAAACCAGTTCATTCTCGAATGTTGTCCTTCCATCTCTTTTTCTGTCTCCCTCTTCTTCTGCCTCATTGCACCGTGCCTTGCAGGATGGTCTTTGCAAGGCCTAATGCTCTGGTGACGTGATCATACCATCGGAGTTTCCGTTTCTTCACCACTGTGAACATGACATTGTATTGTCCAATGGCCTGTGTGATGGTCTGTCGGACTTCGTTGTTGGTGATGTGCTGGGTATAGAAAAATGCCCCGAAGTCTTCTTAAGCACCTAATCTCCATGCTTTGTATTCTTCGTTGTGAGGGTCCATGTTTCGCAAGCGTATAGGAAGATTTAAGATGGAGATGACAAGGGAGCGCAACAGCCTTACCTTGGAATGTAGACTGATGGTCCTGTTTTTCCAAATGGTCTTCAACCTTGCCAGGGCCGCAGTTTGTGCGATCCTGGAGAGGACCCATTGTCTGATACAAGCTCCTAACTATTTGAAGTTATGCACTGTGTTGAGGGATTGGCCTTGGACTTTGATGTCCATGTTGATACCATTGGCGTTGTTGGTCATCATTTTGGTCATCTGCACTTATTTCCATTCCATTGGCTCTGGAGGTGGTATCACGCCTCTGTACTGTACCAGCTGTTCTTGTTCCTTTCCAGCTAATCCATCAATGTCATCAGCAAAACGGGGGTTGGAAATTGCTCTACCCCATATGCTGACTGTGCCTTCGTGATAAGAAAGGGAATCTGACATGAAGATGTTGAAGAGTGTTAGAGAGAATAGTGTCACGAAGCCGTGGGTAAGTTGTTATGATCGTAGAGAAGTCGTGTTGCATGTGCTAAGCATGTAGTGATTGGATAGCCAATCAAAACGATTTTTTTGTGTGATGTAAACTGGAATATATAACGGGGGGATGCTGGGCAGTTGGTTGTGGGGCCGGGTAGCTCAGTTGGTAAAGAGCGTCTTGCTAGTAACCGAAAGGTCGCTGGTTCGAATCCCGGATTGGTCAACGTGTGATCATATTATTTTCCCCTTTACCAACAACTGGCCCGCTGGTGTCAGTATAAATCGGTCCAGTAGTCACCTATATGCGAAAGTGTCGTGTGACTATAATCTACAAACAACAACAACAACAACAACAACAACAGCAGTTGGTTAACTGTCCCCTATACGCTTCATGTGTCCGGGGACGTTAATCTATCTAACAACAGTTGGTTAGGGAATCTAGCAGATGCGTGTGATGACTGTGCGAGAGAGCTTATCTTTGGGAGGCGATCCGACCGGTTGTTGAATGGTGAGTTAGATTATTTTATCAGAAGTCTTATTTTGAAAGAATTCGGAATTCGGTTTCGGAAATTATTATATATAATATAGTTCGCAGTTTGCTAATTTCATTTTATAATACTGTTACACTCAGTTTGATGATGGTGTGTTCTTTATCAGTATCTGATTCAGCCCCAATGCTGAATTCCTGATAAGGTGTAACTCAGATTCGTTTATCCACGCAACCCGTCCAAACAGCATACAAGTCACAAAGTCAACGTATGAAGTTTTCCACTTTTATTCAGCACACACCAACAACTGCATACAATTCTCAACTCAACTCAACAACTTTCACAGCAACTCTCCAAATCACTATCAACAACTTTACTATCTCCCAACAGCAACTCGGCACACGATTAAATAACCTCTCTCTCTTCCGGAAGAATTTCGAACAATGTAGAAATGACGCACTGCCACCAATCGAATAAAAGATCGTCATCACTGACTTACGTCAATACATATTTTTATATCTTCCAGAACGACCTCTTGCTTCGACATGTATCGGGAAATTTCTATCAAGAGTAAACACGCATATCCAGAAAATTCTCAAATAATATCGACTAATGCAAATTATCAACGTTATACAAAGCCTCTCCTAACAACAATGCAAACTCAAATCAAAGGTAAATAAACTCCATTATTGAATACTTTGCAAATCGAAACGATTAGATCTATCGTACGCGCTTCCGACATACTTTCGTTCACGTTTCAACGTAACATAACCCCCCACTCAAGAAGAAATTTACCCAATTTCTTTCAACAACGTTGAAACGTAATGCACAAACAATGTACAGAATTAAGACTTATTTCAGCATGTCTGAACACTATCAACGTTCTCAGTTCATTCACACAGAGTCAATGGTTTTCATCTTCAAATCTGTCTGGATATTGTCAATATTCACAGTTCATTCACACAGAGTCAAAGTTTCTCATCTGCAAGTCTTTCTGGATACTGTCAATGTTCACAGATCATTTACACAGAGTCAATGTTTCTCATCTGCAAATCTTTCTGGATACTGTCAAGGTTCACAGATCATTTACCCAGTCAACGTTTTTCATTTTCAAGTCTGTCATTACCAATATTCTGAGTTCGTCCACACAGTCAATGTTCTTTCGTTCGCAAGGAATCGACGCCCTCGTCAGTTGCGGTCGTCATCGGCCCAGGGTCAAAGACGATGATCACGTGGGCTTCCCCGGAATCAGTGCGTCCTCCGTTGTCTCCTTCTTCCATCGGATGTCCGACGCAGTCGACGTTGTCAGCTCCCAGAATGCATTCGCTGGGTCTCACGGTCAGGTTGGCTTCTGCGGGACGGTGGAACAGCTCCCTCATGGTCTGCAGATGCTCCTTCCAGGTCTGGGTGTGGACTTCATGTTCGACCAAAGTCGTAGAGCCTGGGACATCACTGAAGCTATGGGGAAACTCGCCCATAAGGTCCTTGAGCTCCATCTTTTGACCTTCCGTCAAGCTTGGCCCTAGCTTAACATCATCGATGCCTTCTTTGCTGTGGAAGTCTCCCAGTTCCAACAGTTCTTCGCTGTCAAAGCTGTTGTCGGTCACAGCTGCTGTGGCTGCGTGCACAGTCTCTGATGGCCTTTCCACGTACAGCTTAAGGAGGTTGGCGTGGTATATCTTGGAATGCTGACCGACCTTCACCTTGTAGTCATTGATCCCCACCACGGTCTCCACTTCGTACGGGCCTTTCCACTGCATCAGCAACTTATTATGATCAGTAGGCAGCAGCACCAGCACTTTGTTGCCAGGTTTGAACTTCCTGCTCACAGCCCTACGATCATAGTAGTGCTTTCCACAGTCTTGGGACTTCTTCAGGTTTTCTCTGGCTATCTCGAGAGTCTGCTCCAGCTTCTCCCGTAGCTCAAACACGTACTGGTAGCTGTTCTTCACCTCTGGGGTGTCCACTTCCTTCGTCCACAGTTCTTTCAGGATGTGCATCGGCCCTCGGATGGTTCTTCCGTACAGCAGCTCGAACGGAGAAAAGCCGGTGGACTCCTGCGGTACTTCTCTGTAGGCGAAAAGTAAGGTGTTGATATAGCGATGCCATTGTCTGGGCTGCTCGCTGCACAGTTTCTTCAGGGTGGACTTCAGCGTAGCATTGAACTTCTCGACAAGCCCGTTGCACATCGGATGGTAGGGTGTCGTAGTCAAATGCCGGATGCTCAGCAGTCTATTGACCTCCTTCATGCAGTCAGAGACGAACTGCGTCCCGAGGTCTGTCAGGATCTCTTCAGGCACTCCAAGTCTACTGAACATGTCCACTAGCGCCTCTGCAACAGTTTCAGTGTCAATCTTCTTCAGAGGCACTGCTTCTGGGTACCGAGTTGCATAGTTCACTAAGGTCAGTACCCATCGATGACCTTCTTCACTCGGAGGTCTTATTTCACCGATTAAGTCTAAGGCCACCCTCTTGAAAGGTCGGTCGATCAGAGGCATTCTCTGCATAGGCACTTTCGGGACCCTTCCTCGAGGTATGGTCTTCTGGCAAATGTCACATGATCGGCAGAAACGGCTGACGTCCGCATGAAGTCCTGGCCAGTAGAACACCGCCTGGATTCTATCCGACGTCTTCTTGATACCCAGGTGACCTCCCATGATTGAGTCATGCGCTACTTCCATCACTTGGCGCCTTAGGGGTAACGGTACCAAGACTTGACGTAGTGGTTTCCCTCCGTTGACCC
This sequence comes from Oncomelania hupensis, assembly GCA_036898135.1. Lineage (NCBI taxonomy): Eukaryota > Metazoa > Mollusca > Gastropoda > Littorinimorpha > Pomatiopsidae > Oncomelania > Oncomelania hupensis. The sequence continues at coordinate 67,824,912 of CM072512.1, read as the reverse complement.
TCGGGTGCTGGAAGATTCGGTACAGGATCTTGGCCTTCACCTCGAAATAGACCGTACCACTGCCTTTGGTCACGTGGTCTTGGCGGTTCCTGTACTTGTTTAAAGTACTATCAGCTTCCTGGAGCTGGATCAGCTTATCTCTGTCCACGATGGCAGCTTTAGAGTTGTCGGCGACCTTCAGTGGCGTAGACGTCTTGTCTCTCTTGGCCTGGGCCCTGGTAGTAACAGCACCGACGATCTCTGGTCGGCAGGGCTGAGCCGGAGTAGCCACATTATCCCGTAGCAGCTCTGTAAGGTCTCCATCGGGAAACGGCAATGGATCCTCCTCTACAACTTCGACACGTTGGGTTGAGGCAGGACTCCACTCTGGATCGGGGTCGTCGGGTCGTCTCGCGCCGTCGATGTTCCCGATCATCAAATCGTATAGCGGCTTCTTCAGGCAAACCGCTTCTACTTCGCCTATGTAGAAAGGAGTGCTGACTTGAATCTTCGCAACTGGCGCTCTCACACATTTGCTGTCGGCCATGAGTGTCCATTTAAAATCGCCAGTGAACTGTTCTTTAGCGATTAGGTCTTCTTTGACGATGACCCCACTGCAGCCAGAGTCTCTTAAGACAGTCACTTCATGATTTCCGACGCGTCCCTTTGAAACAGGCATGTTCTGGACGGTCACAGCTGCGCTGGCGACGACGGGGATGGATTTTCCGTTGGCAAGGAGAAGTTGGCCATCGGTTATGCACTCTTGCACGTCCGCAGGAGTAGCTGCGCGCTCGGTCTCACTCGGAAGAATGACGCTCCCGCCGCACACTTGATGGTCAGATCTACTGGTTTGCCGTTGATTGGAGAACCGCCTCTGCCGGTTGCACGCCGCTGCATTGTCCGTACTGCTCCGCTGTCCGCTATTTCTGCTTTGAGTGCAGCTGGCAGCTCTGTGGTCTGTAGCGTTGCAGATGAAACATCCTCTTGACTGCCCTTCCCTGGAAGGTGGCGTGGAGTCCGTGTGTCTCTGACTCGTCTGACTCCCCTGGATCTGGTTCCCATGGTTTCCAGTCTTCTGAAATGGTTTCATCGCCTTGGGTGGCCCCAGCGTTTTTCCGTGAGCGAGGAGATATCTTTCGGCAACCTCGGTCACATCATTAAGCGTCTGCAGCTTCTGTAGTTCTAAGTGGGTCGCCAGGTCCTTGTGACAGGCATTGAGGAATTGCTCCTTCACGATCAGGTCATGGAGACTATCGTAAGACTTCCCTTTGCCTGATAGTTCCACCCACTTGTGTAAGTATGACGACAGGCGCTCCACAAATTGCTTTGGAGTCTCGTCTGACAAAGGCCGGCATTCACGGAAGCGTTTACGGTAGCCCTTCTCTGTGAAGCTGTAGCAATGCAGTAGGGCCTCTTTCAAGACGTCATAGTTTTTGGCGTCATCGTTCGACAGTCTGGTGTAAACTTCGAGCGCTTGCCCTGTCAGAAGTGCACTTAGTCGAATCGCCCAGTCTCGAGGTTGCCAGTTGGAGCTTTCGGCGAACCTTTCGAATCTCGCCAGATAGCTGTCGATCTGGTCCTTCCCGTCGACGAAGGCTGGCAATTTTGGAGCCATGTGGTCGCTGACGACTTGTGGCGCATGCTGATTGTTTTGGATACGCGCCAACTCTAGCTGGTGCTGAAGTCGTCTCTCTTCCATTTCTCTTTCTTCTCGGCGTCGCTGCGCTTCGAACTCTCTTTCTTCACGCCTGCGTTGTTCTTCTTTTTCTTCTCGGCGACGCTGTTCTTCCTTTTCTTCTCGGCGTCGCTGCTCTTCTAATTCTAGACGCTTCTGTTCTAATTCTATTTCTCTTTCTTCACGCCATATTCTCTCTTGAGACTTGACGTACTCCGTCAGCTGTTTTCCTTTTAGATTTAGTTCAACTCCTTTCTGCCAGAAATCAGCCATCTTAATGCTTTTCTGGAAAGTTCTTTTCCGGAAAGTTCTTTTCTAGAAAGTTCTTGACTGTGCTGCACTCTTCTAGACTGTTGTAGAACAGCACGCTTTCTGCAGTAGCGCTGATGCTTGTCACTAGTCGCCTTCGTTGACGCAGGCCCCGCTGTCCTCGTCGTATGCGACGCTGCACCACGCTGGTGTTGATGTACACGCTCCTGTGCTGAAGTAGACGCGACGTCCGCTCGCCGCTCTCTGTAACACTGGCGATGTAGCTCCGAGACTGTCCCTCGACGTAGTCTTGCGGCAGCCACGTAGTCCCGCTCTGTTGTTCGCTCACGAAGCAACTCTTCGGCGACTACACGCCCTTGCAGTCAACCCGAACCTATCGGTGATGTAGTCCCAGTATGTTGGCCCCTCTCGACGCAACTTGATGGCGGCTACCCTCGATGACTGCCTCTCGTAACGTTGACTCGCTTGTTGTAGCAGTTGAACCCTTGGCTATGGCGTGAATCGCGGCTTGACCCCCAAAATGTTACACTCAGTTTGATGATGGTGTGTTCTTTATCAGTATCTGATTCAGCCCCAATGCTGAATTCCTGATAAGGTGTAACTCAGATTCGTTTATCCACGCAACCCGTCCAAACAGCATACAAGTCACAAAGTCAACGTATGAAGTTTTCCACTTTTATTCAGCACACACCAACAACTGCATACAATTCTCAACTCAACTCAACAACTTTCACAGCAACTCTCCAAATCACTATCAACAACTTTACTATCTCCCAACAGCAACTCGGCACACGATTAAATAACCTCTCTCTCTTCCGGAAGAATTTCGAACAATGTAGAAATGACGCACTGCCACCAATCGAATAAAAGATCGTCATCACTGACTTACGTCAATACATATTTTTATATCTTCCAGAACGACCTCTTGCTTCGACATGTATCGGGAAATTTCTATCAAGAGTAAACACGCATATCCAGAAGATTCTCAAATAATATCGACTAACGCAAATTATCAACGTTATACAAAGCCTCTCCTAACAACAATGCAAACTCAAATCAAAGGTAAATAAACTCCATTATTGAATACTTTGCAAATCGAAACGATTAGATCTATCGTACGCGCTTCCGACATACTTTCGTTCACGTTTCAACGTAACAAATACTTACAGGTTTATTGTGGCTTGTAATGACCGGTCGGAATCGTGTCAGTGATAGGTTTTTGTATGTATGCCTGGTTGTGTCTTTGGGGGTGTATAGAGCAGAATAGGCCTAGTGTGGGAACTGAGGGTTGGTGGTAGTTAGTTAGCGTAGGGGTAGTACAGTATGAATGAACTGAATGCCGTATATTGTGTGCCTGATTTATTTTGTAATGAATTTTTATTTTAGGGGGTGAATAAAAGGGGTTAATTTCTTTATTAGTTTATTAAATATGTACGTAGAGGGTCCAAAATCGTAATGTGAATTTCTTGTAATTGTTTGCGATGCTTCATTTTCAAAACTCTGAATATTTTGGATAATTGGAATAAAAGTTGTAGTTTTGATTCCCTCAGTGACTGACTGGTGTCAAGTTATTATTTTTGGGTTGTGATGGTTAATATTCCCATTGCTCAGACTGCCGGTATCCTGGAATCTATTAATTTACACTAAATTTAGCGCACCTGCCCAAGGCAGTCTGTGACAGGTAGGCTCCCTTGACACACACCGATTGTTGTTCTGAACCAGTTCCCGATGGCGCTGTTGTGGAGGACTGCACTGGGAGCCTTCATACATACTTCTATAATTTTAGGGCTGATGTACACTCTCGTGGTTGCCCACAGCTGCACGCCACTCGATCATGATATAGCTGTTGTTGATGCTGTAAATATTTCTCGCAGATTATTCTGAGGTTGAAAATTTGTTCAGTGGTACTTCGCCCTTCCCTGAATCCTGCTTGTTCTTCAGCTATGATTTGTTCAGCTTGGGGTTTCAACCTGTTGAGTATTATTTTCAGGAGGAACGCGATGAAGCTGATAGTTCGATAGTTTTTACGCTCCTGAAGGTTACCCGTTTTGGAAAGAGTGATGACAAGCGACTGGGTCCACGGTGAAGGCCACTCGCCACTCTGCCAGATCTTGTTTACAGATAATGGTGAGGGCGTCTAACATCGCTTCACCTCCTGCTTGAAGGAATTCCGCGGGTATGTTTTCCACTCCTGCTGACTTCCCCTTCTTCAGCGATTGCACTGTTCCCTCAACTTCTTCTCTGAGAATTGGGAGGATTTCTTCCTCTTCTCTGTTTTGGGGACATGCTAGAACTGAATTTATCGCTGCGCTATACAAGAACCCAAAAAGTGCCCATACTGGAGAAAACGCTGGTATATAGAATTCTGTATTACACTCGTAGTATATTTCCCGTCGTATATTTGGGGTAGTGTAGGGTATACACCATCTTACCAAGTTTTGTTGTGATAGGCTCTGAGTTTTAGCCACTATAAAGTTTTTTGCACAGACAGACGGCGGACAGACACACGGACGGACGGACATCTCTTTTTTGATATCATTTTTGGATTTAGAACATCTCGCAGAGATTTGCACAATTGTGGATTTTTTTCCCCCCGTAATGAAAAGAGGAGGAAGGGAAGGGGGGGGGGGGTGGAGGGGCAGGTGAGTACACAGACTCACATTGCTATGCATGCGAGTCAAACAAATCTATATAGATCTCAACGATCTGGACCTTTGCGTTAGAGCAAATATGATTGCGCCGGGTGGCCGGCCACTAACCCATTTCATATTCCTATGAAAATCCGTTCAGCAGAATCGCTCATGGCAAGCAACGGACCAACAGACACAGGCCAAAAGTTGGCTCCTTCTTATTCCCGACTTTTTTAAAGGTATTTCCAAATCTAAAATTAAATACATTAGAAGGGCAAAGCCAATATGACGTACATGCTCCGTAGGGAACCAGTTCACCATATTCTGCAGGAAATCGCGTGTCCGGTATTAAATGCAGTTTTTTTTCCAGAAGGGAAAATTTTGAAAAGAAAATGAGTTGCCATAAAATCGAAACAGTTGCATTAAAACGCAAAGTAATACATGTATTGACTGATCTTACGATGATCCAGACCTTGAGATCGTCACTCATGTGTAAGGTGTCCCCATAACCTTCAGCCGTTGGGGAGGGAAGCCTTTGGGACCCACATTTTCTCTAGGCCAGCTTAATAAGGACCGTGGCAATCATCTCCCTCGTTGCTTTACCTTCCCCTGTTCCAAACAGATCCATGTACTCATTAACAGTTGTGTGGTTTGGATTATGTCAGGCGCTTGTTTCAATCGTTTCGTGACGTTTGGTGGTTGCCTTTCAAACGTGGTCACCCATGAAAATACAAACTTTTCAAGATGTTGCTTAACATTAAACATTGCTAGAGTGTGTCCAACAACTACACTACTGCGCCACCCAACTACTCAAAATCTGCTCAGCCTTCTGTGTACTTACCCGTTGCTATTCTTATATCAGTACAACTTAGGTTAATCCGATGAATAACATTTGATACAACTTCAAGGGCAAAATCGCTGAGGTCATTTATATTATTTAGAAGAAACAAAACCCCACACAACCTTTTGCGCTTTATATCAAAATTGGCTGAACCGATTTTGATTATGTATTTGCTTACAGATAGTTCAGAGATAGTGGCCAATCATTCTAAGCTTTCATTTTCCTTCAATAGGATAAGCCGTTAAAACATTGCCGTTAACATTAACATTTTTGCAAGTGCTAATTTTCAGATGTTTATGTTAAATTTACATATGAATGGCTTTGTTTGAATTAAATTTAAGGAAATTTAATCTGCGTCATCCCCTTAATACATGTATTATGTTCATGATGTGGTTTTTTTTTTTCGATCTTTGTGCAGTTAGACATGGCCTGAAGCAGCAGATCAGGATGGAAGAACTACAGATGAAAATCATTGATTGTTTGCGCGACCATTGTACATATAACAGCGAAGCACAAAAAAAATCAAACTTTTTCTCAAGAATCCTGGGAAAAACAGCAGAGTTAAGGTCGCTGAGTCGTGAAGGTCTACAATGCATGCACGACTATAAGGTGCAAAATGTCACCCAAGCACCTTCAGTCATTGAAAACCTGTATCTCTCCAGTCACCTTCCGTTCTGAATTGGCAGATGTTTCCAACATTGTGCAAAGACTTTAAAAAAAAAAAACTTATCCCAAATACAATCAGCTTTTCCCAAGTGTCACCCCGCCCCATCCCTTTAGAATGTTCCCAATACCATCTTTCAAAAAATAAAACACACACACAAACAAACAAAAAACCAAATTCGGATGTTCTTCCTATGTGTTCCTGAAACATGCAATCAGCTATTTTTGATACAGTACATATACATAGTAATACAGTGTTGTCGGTCATGCTTCTTGCATCTTGGTAAAGTGCATGTTGTGATAAAATTATTGTAAATTGTGTACTTTTACTTTCGTTCATGTGTTGTCGTTTGATGTGTAGTTTTTATACAAATCATGAGTATATTAATTGGTTTCTATACCGTATTCAAAGCAGTAGAACATTATAAGCAAAGATTACTCGCCAACAGTTTGGAAGTGGTCTAACGTTATCCTGTTGAAGTGAAGTGCTAACGGACAAATATTAATAGTATGTGGGAATGCAAACAACTGTGACCCTAAAAATACACAAAAATAACTGCCTATGAAACGTGACAGCCCCACACAGGATGTACAAATCAACATATTTAATTCTGTAACGTACACACACATTGAATGAGAGAATAAACAAAGCAATCAAGGATTATTTTTTTAAGTCCAAAGTTTTTTCTGAAGGCACTAATGGACATCAATATAATTTAGAATATAGAATAGGACTTTGACATCATAATATATGGAAGGTTGGAGGGGTGGAGGTGGAGGTGTTATCGGCCCTGTTAACCGAAGCAATAATGAAAGTTAATGGTTGTGCAGAAGCAGATTACACGGCTTGCTCTCTCTGCGTGTCTAGCGTGAAGATGAAGATGACGATGAAGATGCTGATAATAGATGATTACAATCTTTTTGGTCTTCCAGTCAAAAACTATAAATCTGCATTAAGTTTCAAGCGTCTTCCAAGCATGATCAGTATCGGGTGCTGAAAATATTTGTAGATGGCTGAACTAGTGTGTAGGCACTATTGTTTAAATGGGTTCACAATTAATATGAACGTGTTTCCTATCCTATCGTGTTTGAAGTATTTAAAATGGCCGAGGTACCTTAAGAAAGTGCCAAAGTGTTTTTGGCTCACAGGCAATGTACTTGCTCACTCCAAATGAATGTTTGTTTTTTTATTTATTTATGTTTTTTTTAGATCTTTTTTTTTTTTTTTTTTTTTTTTTACAAATCCTAACATTTAAAAAATGATAACTACAAATATTTATTCTGTCCATCCGTCTTGTCCATCTGTGCAAAACTTTAACGTGGCTAATTACTCGGAACCTATTTTACCACAACCAAGGTAGAATGATGTGTGGCCGTCAGAGTTCAATTATCAGCAGCTTCAAAGACCCCACACGTCAACTTGTAAATGTAACAACAACACCAACAACAACAAAATTCCACAACATTTCACTATTTTCTAACATTTTTGATAGTGGGCATTATACGTTATTGGCATTTTGGCGTTAAATTAGAGATATGTCCAACTTCATCGATTGGCTCGTGGAAACATTGAATAGATCTCGTTGCACATATCTCATATTCCACGCCAAGATTATGTATCGATTTAATAAAATAAAGGGAAATTTGCCAAAACAATAAATACACCAAAGTTGTTCATAGGCCAAACCTAGGCAGTTCCTATGAAATTTGGTAAAAACCCGTTCTTTCTGTCCATCCGTCTGTCTATCCGTCCTGTCCGTGTGTGCAAAACTATAACGTGGCTAATTACTCGGAACCTATTTTTACCACAACCAAACTTGGTAGAATGATGTATGGCCATCAGAGTTTCAAACATCAGCAGTTTCAGTGACCCCACAGTGATTCATAAGGCGTCCAACAGATCGACTGACCAACAGACCGCGATTGTCTAGTTCTGATTTCCGACTATTTCAAATCTGGACATATAAAAAACCGGCAACTGAATAGAAATATAAAAACCGGCACGCCAACATTTCCCCGCGTGTCGTAAGAGGCGACTAACAGGGGTGGTGTCAGCACGGCATCACTGGGCGAAAGTCTTCTACACAGAAGTCACCGGCCAGGTTCAACGACCAAGTGCTCGGGGCCAAGGCGAGCCACACGGTATTCGTGGATTTACACTGTGGCCAACAGTCTGGAGAGGATTGGGCCCTGCCAGATCTTTCTTGCCCAAGACACACCATATGATGAAAAGAACCACTCACTCCATGCCGGATCGGTCTTCGCCCGGGTCACCAAGGACCGCGCCTTCCGTTGGCCACCAGTACGGAGGTGATACGTGTGCTACTGATGTGTATGTGTGTGTGTGTGTGTGTGTGTGTGTGTGTGTGTGTGTGTGTGTGTGTGTGTGTGAGGCATGGGAATTGGAAAAGTAAAAATAGCGAAAACTCGGGAGCCCACCCATTCCAGGAAAAATTTGACATCTACATTAAAATCTATGCAATCTAGCGCATCCCGCACGCTCCAGCTATCGTAGAGTGCTTGCTTTTTTCTTTAAAAAAATTTATTTGTACCATTACATAACAAATACTTTCTTTTTACTCGCGGGAAGTGGGTCACCAATGCTGCCAGACCACGGCTGGCGTAGGAATCGCATGGAATGCACCATGCTACCCCACGTTACGTCAACCTTCCGAAAGTAAATGCCCATCCGCTGTTTGCCTACGTGACAGACACTCACATCGCCTTGAATTGTCACATGAACTATCAACATGGAAAAGCCAAAATTCTGGAGGTCATATTAGTAGCATGCACGTCGATTCGGGCATCGTTTTGCGCATTTGTAATTGTATTATTACGCAGATACGAAATAAAATTGTTACGGCGAATTTTGATATTTAGCGTTATGATTATAGTTAGGATTTTGGGTTAGGGGTTATTGTAACCCTAGGCCTAGACTAGACCTATTTTCACCAGCAGAATTTCAGCATTTTCACCCTCATCGTTGAACGGTTATCCACGCTGAACAACTCATGCGACCACTGCTACAACTGTTTTGAAGCTCCGATTAAAAATCGCCAACGCACGCAAGTTGAACTAAAAGTGTAACTGTAGATTATAGTCACACGACACCGAAGCGTATAGTCACACTGGTCACATTATTCTGACACCAGCGAACCAGTTGATGGTAAGGGGAAAATAATATGGTTACACATTGGCCAATCCGGGATTCGAACCAGGTACCTTTCGGTTACTAGTAAGACGCTCTACCAACTGAGCTACCTGGCCCCTCTAACAAGTTGAACTCCAGCACTTGTCCTGAGATGTCTGTCGGAAAAGAAGCGGCCCGCAAAAATAATAACTTTGTCGTGACCATGTGGTGCGACTTTTCGCTTAGGTATCGCGGAACTGAAGCGGGCGGCGAACATCAGCACGCACTTGGGAGAGAGCGGAAGAGGACCAACGCGCATGCCCTGCGGCAATCAGTGAAAATAAATCTGGTGCTACGATTATTTGACACCCCAGATTTTTTTTTAGGCGGAAATGCAGTTTGGCTTAGGCGGATATTTGCCTTTAGGCGGACAATTCCCTTGCCTGGACTGTGCGTGTGTGTGTGTGTGTGCGTGTTACCCCACAAACACCTACGATAATACATATTGAACATTTAAGAAATAGGGGGAAAGGAAATACATGTGCACGTAAAGTGTAATGCGTTCTATTATAACTCAGACTTGCCTACTTGAAAAACTTGTTGACATGCAGCTCAAACTCAGATTTTGGAAGTTTTGACCAGATTTTTGCATAAAGGACTTTTTATCTTCTTGTAACACATTAATATTTACATTGTGCACTAAATGTACTGAAATACATATATAAATGCAAGTTTACTAAGCAAATGATATTATAAAGTATAAAAATTAAAGGAAAAGCTCCAAACTTTTCATGTGATTTTTTTTTAAATCAGTTTATAGTCCCCTCTCTTCCCGATAAGGATTTTCAGAGAGGAGACTCACTTCATGTGATTTTCATGATACGCGCTTTTATTGCGACCGCCATGGTGCAATGGTGAAGTCGATTTCGCACTAAGTGCATCTTGCACCTTTCGAATATGTAGTCAGGCGGCCACTTTCGTTGTAGACTTTCATTAAAAAAAACTTTCTTTCTGGTCTTATGTTTAGATTTTGGTTCATCTTTATTTGGATCGGGGGAACGGCCTGCATCACGGATTCGTTTCATATTTCAAGCTAGTACACAACACCGAGCAGAATGGAGGAAACCGGAACACAAGTATTGCAAACTTATGATATGTGCGTATGCGCCACCTCGGTAAAGGAAAAAATTACACTGCGCGTATTTTAATCGGAATTAAACAAAAAGAAAAGAAAGAAAGAAAATAAAACTTTACCGTACTTTTTGCGAGATGACCGTACTCCACTGATAAATTGCGTATGAATACGCGAACGAATGTACGGTAGGCAAGTCTGCAAAAACCATGTCACTCACATGATCCTTATATAATTTGAAATATTTAAAATGAAAATGAGTGGCCAAAAAAGAAAACAAGAAAAGAAACCAAAGCATAATAGAAAAGAAACGATGGAATTATAATACAAAGTAATACCGACTTTGATCTCTTGATACTGTTGTCTTTGAGGTGACTTTGATTTCCGGTGTGACATCGTCAAAGGCCGAGTAGCTTATTTGGACTGGGAACGACTGGGAGCATTCTGATTGGTCGACGCATTACAAATTTCGACGTATGCGCACAGTGCTATCGTAAGGATTAGGGTTAGGGTTACGACATTACATAACATTACATGATTATTGCTTTAGGTCCAGCGGACTCTTCCGAGCCAAATCAGGACCTGACAACCCCCGCAGATCCGCATAAAAGATCTGCTTAAACAACCCAAGTGGTAAAACTGAAGGCTCTACACCAGCCAGTCACTTTACAATAAAGACATCCCACGCAGGGGACGCTGAGGCTACACTCTAATTTATCGAACCCCCGTTTACAAAAACAAAATAGAATACAAAAACATCATTATAAATTATCAACAAAACATATACTTATAAAATGCCTACATTGCTAAATAATAACATCATAGGAAGCCCTAGTGACCACCTGGCAGAAAGCGTCCAATATTCCCAAGCTGATCCAACAGACCTCGTATACAAATAAAGAGTTGTCCCGGAAGAGTTTTCAAGAAAAAAGGTAGGTGACTGGTCTAGCGAAGAAGAAGATAGTATAGCAGATTGATAGAATAGAGCAGGAATGAGAAAGAACAAATGAGAAAGACAGCGACAGTGGGAATATAAAGCACTAAATTTCCAGAAAGTGGGGATACTATTAGGGTTACGACGCCTAAGAATATCGTGAAAAGGCCGGACATACTAGCTGGCCCGGACGAAATAAGAGACTCGGTGCGATGTTACACCGGCTCTAAAAACACTACTTACGGTCCTATTACGTGGGGAAGTCGATTTCGAACAAAGTGCATCTTGCAAACTCTGGCCCTTTCGGAAATGTAGTCAGACAAGGCCATTTTTGTTGTAGATTTTAATAAAAAAAAACACAAAACAACAACCGTTCTTTCTGGTCAAGTTTAGTTTTTGGTTCATCTTTATTCGGATCGGGAGGAACGGCCTGCATCACGGATTCGCTTCATTTTTCACGCTAGTACCCCATCGAGAAGAATGGAGGAAACCGGAACACAAGTATGGCGAACTTATTACATGTGCGTATGCGCCACCTCGGTAAAGGAAGTAACTACACTGCGCGTCTTTTAATCGGAATTAAACAAATAAAAAAGAAGAAAAAAAATAAAACTACCGTATTTTTATCGAGCTGACCGTACTCCACTACTAAATTGCGTGTGAAGACGGGAACGAACGTACGGTGGGCAAGCCTGCAAAAACCATATGACTCACATGCTCCGTATATCACGTAACTCGAAGGTCGTTGGGGCACCACAGATGATCGTTTAACCAGCGTACATCTTTCTCTGTTCTCAGCAACCCTTATGGCTTCGCTCAGTCCATTCTCGATTGTTGTCCCACCTCTTTTTCTGTCTCCCTCTTTTTCTGCCTCATTGCATTGAGCCTTGCAGGATTTTGCAAGGCTTAAAACTCTGATGATGTGGCGGAGTTTCGTACGGTCAAATGAACTACAGCAAAAGCTGTTTTATGCACAAAGGAACCTCCAAATCAGTCATTGGAGCTAGTTAGTTATTCATTGCTTACAGGGCTCAGCGGACTGCAAAGAGCCGAATCAGGACCACAAAATCAAGACCACATCTTGGTTGAAAGAGGACTCACCCCTGATCCGCATAAAAGATCTGCTGAGGCTATGGAATTTATGGAACCCCCATTTACAAAAACAAAATAGAATACAAACATCATTATAAAATATCAACAAACACATACATATAAAATGCCTACATTGCTAAATAATATCATAGGAAGCCCTAGAGATCTTTTGGCAGAAAGCGTCCAATATTCCCAAGTTGATACAGCAGACCTCACACACAAATGAGGAGTTTTGTTCCGGAAGAGTTTCCAAGAAAAAAAATGTAATGGTTGGTCTAGCGAAGAAGACGATAGTATAGTAGATTGATAGAACAGAGTAGGAATGATACAGAACAAATGAGAAAGACAGCGACAATGGGAATTTAAAGCACTAAATTTCCAGAAAGTGGGGATACTATTTATACACAGAAACCCCCAGCACGCCACGGGGGGAGGGGGGGGGAGGGGAAGGGAAGGGGGGGGGAGTGTCATTCTGATGCTCATGTACGATCAAATAACCCAATGTTTTTGCATATATGGATTATATAGAGCCACTGTTAAAAAAAATTGTTTTAATGTTTTTGTAGTCTAAAATGGCATTGACCTTCAAGATCAACGCAAAATCAGAACATAAAATTATATAAAAGTTCAAACTTATCTCTGCAAAAAAGTTTGAACTTTATAACTCTCATAGTTTAGGGTCAAGGTATCTATATGGACCGACTTTGGACAGCTCCAGTGACTTTGACCTTGGAGCAAGGTTTACTAAATTTACACAGTATGTGTCTCTAAATTATATCTATCACACTTAAATGAACGATTACCCCCGTGGGGGTACCGGGGGTTTCAGTATCCCCACTTTTTGGAAATGTAGTGCTTTAAATTCCCACTGTCGCTGTCTTTCTCATTTGTTCTTTCTCATTCCTACGCCGTTCTATCAATCTACTATACTATCTTCTTCTTCGCTAGACCAATCTACCTTTTTTCTTGAAAACTCTTCCGGGACAAAACTCCTCATTTGTGTGTGGGGTCTGTTGGATCAGCTTGGGAATATTGGACGCTTTCTGCCAAATGATCGCTGGGGCTTCCTATGATGTCATTGTTTGGCAGTGTGGGCATTTTGTATGTATGTGTTTTGTTGATGTTTTGTAATGATGTTTGTATTCTGTTTTGTTTTGGTAAGAGGGGGGGGGGGGGGGGGGGGTTCGATAAATTGGAGTGTAGCCTCAGCGTTACCTGCGTGGGATGTCTTTATTGTAAAGTGACCAGCTGGTGGAGTGCTTTCAGTGATGCCACTAGGGTTGTTTCGGCAGATCTTTTGTGCGGATCGGGGGTGAGTCCTCTTTCAGCGAGGTTGTGGTCTTGATTTTGTGGTCCTGATTCGGCTCTTTGCAGTCCGCTGGACCCTGTAAGCAGTGAATAACTAACTAATTAAAAGAATGATGTTTATTATCAATTTTAGGAAAAAAGTGAAATTTTGTGAAAAAGTGTAATTTTTCTAAAACTTCGCGGACTGTGACCTTGAACTTGCAGGGAAATCATTCATTCACTAATCAGATATTGAGATCTCATAGATATACACCTTCCTACAAATTTTGGTTGCAATGGACGAAAAATAGGTTCGGAGAAATGCCATTTGCAAGTTTTGCACAGAAGTATGGAGGACAGACTGACGGACCTACGGACAATTTGTTTGTAATATCATTTTTGAGTTATTTATGACTGATTTCGCAAACATTTGCCAAATTTGGTGAAAAAAAAATTGAAGTAAGTATAAAGAATCAATAAAAGAGCAAACGAAACATTATTGCAATGGATACCATATTTGGAAGTCTACTACATTCTCATTATCATAGTAGCGAACACCAAATATGGGCAACGATCTCTGACGCATGAAACACTTGCGCCAAAAATAGATGCAAGCGAAGCACAAGAGATTCAACTTGTTGTGATCGGAAGATTACACTAGTATATTGAAATTCGTTTGATATATTTGCATAGATGTACTGAAAACTGTGGAGAAATATAGGCCTAAACACATATATACAAAGATTTCAAGTACTTCAACAGCTGAAAGATAAAAGTACAGAGGACTAATCGACGTTTAGGTGCAGGATGAACGACTGGGCATATAGCTTTAAAGACGGGCCATTTGTGGAAGTACATTAAATTTGTACCACCTGGTAATGAAAATGATTTTTTAACTCACTGGATCATATATATATATATATATATATATATATATATATATATATATATATATATATATATATATATATATATATATATATATATATATATATATATATATATATATATATATAAAATTGCTTTATTTTATTTTATGTGTAAATTATAATAATTTAATCTTGAACTGCGGAGTTGTTCCAAAGCCAGTTTCTTTCAATACATTATACTGTTGGCCTTGAAATTATATGACCCAACAAACTATTTGCCATTGCACTTTGCCAAATTGTGTCCTATAAACCTCACCGCCTGTGACCTTGACCTTTGCAATTTCAAGAAGTATCTTTTTCCGTTATCAAATAAAATTTTCATGTTCCAAATTAATCAATATGTTATCGTTGAATATATTGTGCTTCAATAAATTAAACTGTGTTCCATTATGCCGTGTCTTGTGGTGATGAAGAGGTATATGTGTATTCTTGCAACGTCTATATTTCGAAGTCTGTTGTTTCGGTATTACTCTTTCCATGTAATAAACTGGACTGAATAGACTACAGCCAAAAACGCTTTCAACGAATACGCTTTCAACAAATAACGCTTTTACCGAAGGAAATCAAAATATCCATGGATACAGCGAATACGGTTACAATCCACTTACACCAAATGTATTTTCTTATCCCAGGCACCGAAATTCGAGGGATAAACGAAAATAATGTACAAAAATAATGACGTACAGAAACGTTGACGTCCTGTATGTGCATTCTTTATGGACATCTTTCTTTTTAACCCTTTGAAAACGAACTCATTTTGCAAAGATATGTCACTTTTAGATCTGGCAGAAAGTGACAGGCTTAACTTTTGCTTTGTGTTCTTAGCACCCAGGAACTTTTCCCTGTTATACGTGTAACAAAAAAGGGAAAAATTTCGAGAATATGCGTGCGTGTATGCATGAATCTGCATGTTTTCCAGTTTCACAACTTCTCTGACATCTGCCACGCCCTCTATTAAACAATAAACATAAATCAACACAATAGCACAAATACAAAATTTACAAGAATCAAATGGAATAAATGCGTTAACTCCATCTTTAATCTCTTACCTGCCTACCTCGTCCTCTTCATCTGCTCCTCAATCTCATTCTTCTTCTCTTTCTGCCTTCTCGTCTATCCTCCTCTCCTTTGCTCCTCCTCGTCGTCCTCTCCTCAGTCCATTCTCTCCCCCTCGTCCTCCTCTTCTTTCTCCTCTTCGTCCGCCTCTCCTTCCTCGTTGTCTTTTGCGTCGTCTTCTTCTTCCTCTATTCTTCTTATTCTTGATACTTCTTCCCTCTTTCTTCTTCGTTTTCTTTATCTTCTTCGTCTTCATTTGCCTATTCTTGAGGCCCCGCAGCTAAAGAATTCTGCAGACAAAGGAGTTAATAACAACTAAGTTTCTAGATAAATAAAACTTTCTTTGGACAATAACTTATACCTCTCTCTCACCTCTGTGAAAGAACTAGTGTGGCAATACAATCAATTTTCACCCATATCGAATACAGTTCACCAACATAAGCAAAAATTCTACAACTAATTATAACAACTACTTATTACGTCAATGACACCAATTAATTTTATTCATACAAACGGAATTAATGCTTTACACTGCACTTGTAGTCTCAACTTCAAATCAATTAATTATGGACTTCAATTCATTATTAAAAAATACAGTGAACCACTATATTCGTCTTCTCCCCACTCCATCCTTTACACTAATATCAAAATTATTTATTATTAATTTTATTGCATAATTACAATACCATCGTTTAATAATACTATTACATTTATAATAGAGCATTTCAAATAATAAACAATATATATCTGCAAACACAGTTGCGAGAAGTCCACACCATTTATCTCTAAAAAAGAATGACCAGGTTTTTGAATGGCCATTAGTGAACTGTCATGTGATCAGCTCAAGCAATCAAAATTTAGCTCTCTTAGCAATTACCGATATCTTTTTACAAGAAAACTGACTAACAATAACATAATGCCACCGGACCCGAATAACTATAATACCGGTCGGTGACAATAGAAACAATATACATTTTCTGAAAGCAACATTACTGTTGCGTCGGTGTCATTCTTTCCATATATTATACTGGGATGAAAACGAACGCTTAAAACGAACACGCTTTCAACAGACGCTGAATGTTCAAAATGTATCAAAATAAAGTTCATGAATGTGTATTTTCTGAAAATATACAAGGCTTTTTTGTCTTATTAAAATACACAGAACGAAAGAAAGGTGTGGCTCATAACCCCCACCATTATCACTGAGACTATTACTGTACTAAATGCTAATAGAAGCATTCCCTTTCATATGATTCACAGAAAAACAATCTAGCACTGAAATCGTGTATTGTTTTTATGTGAATCATATGAAAGTAAATGCTTCTATTAGCATTTAGTACAGTTGGCGATAGTTTTGACTCTGCACCTAAAGATCTCTCTCTCTTTCTCTGCAAATGTCTTTCTGAAAGAAGTGCAAACATTTTACTGCATGGTGCAAAGCGATGATTCACAGAAAAACAATATAGCACTGAAATCGTGTATTGTTTTCTGTGAATAATATGAAAGTAAATGCTTCTATTAGCATTTTATTCTATTATTTTAGAACAGTTGGCGATTGTTTTGACTCTGCACTTCAAGATCTCTCTCTCTCTCTCTCTCTCTCTCTCTCTCTCTCTCTCTCTCTCTCTCTCTAACTGTGTATCCGAAATAAGTGCAAAAAATTACTGCATGGTGCAAACGAACTGTCCTATCCTATCCTATCCCGTAACTCGGAGGTCGCAGGGGCACCAAAGATGATCGTTTAACCAGCGTTCTCCACCTCCACCTATGTCATCAGCAGCCCTGATGGCTTCGCTCAGTGTCAAACCAGTCCATTCTAGAATGTTGTCCTCCCATCTCTTTTTCGGTCTCCCTCTTCCTCTACCTCCTTGCACTGTGCCTTGCAGGATGGTCTTTGCAAGGCCTGATGATCTGGTGACGCGGCCATACCATCGGAGTTTCCGTTTCTTCACCACTGTGAGCAGGTCATCGTGTTCTCCAATGGCTTGTGTGATGGTGGTCTGTCGGACTTCGTCGTTGGTGATGTGCTGGGTATAGAAAATGGCCAGGTCTTCTGTATCACCTCATCTCCATGCTTTGTATTCTACGTTGTAGATCTGCCGTGAGGGTCCATCTTTCGCAAGCGTGTAGGAAGATGGAGATGACAAGGGAGCCTTGATGGTCCTGTCTTTCCAAATGGGCTTCAACCTTGCCAGGGCAGAGGACTTCCTGTCGGGACCCACTGTCTGATAGAATGGCTCCTAATTATTTGAAGCTATGAACTGTGCTGAGGATTTGATGTCCGTGTTGATGCCATTGGTGTTGTTAGTCATCATTTTGGTCTTCTCTGCACTTATTTCCATTCCATAGGCTGTGGTGTCAAACCTCTGTACCAGAAGTTCGTTCTTGTTCCTCTCCCGCCAATCCATCAATGTCATCCGCAAAACGTTGGAGATTGCCCTATCACCTATGCTGAGCCTTCGTGATCTGCAAGGGCATCTGACATGATACGCTCAAAGAAGATGTTGAAGAATGTTGGAGAGAGTAGACATCCTTGACGCACACCGATTGTTGTTATGAACCAGTTTTGGATGGCGCTGTTGTGGAGCACTGGTAGCATCATACAGACTTTTGATGACTTCAATAATTTTAGGACTGATGATTGATGTTAAGATTCTCATGTTTGCCCACAGACCTGCATGCCAGACTCGGTCAAACGCCTTCTTGAAGTCTCGAACACATGATATAGATGTTGTTGGTGCTGTAGGTATTTCTCGCAAATTATTCTGAGGTTCAGTGGTGCTCGCCCTGCCCTGAATCCTACTGGTTCTTCAGATATGATTTGTTCAGCTTGTGGTTTCAGCCTGTTGAGTATTATTTTCAGGAGGACCTTGCTGGGATGACTGATGAGGCTGATGGTGCGGTAATTTTCACATTCCTGAAGGTTACCTATTTTTGGAAGAGGGATGATCAAGCGACTGGGTCCATGGTATAGGCCACTCCCCACTCTGCCATATCCTGTTACAGATAATGGTGAGTGCGTCAATCATCGCTTTTCACTCCCGCTGACTTCCCTTTCTTCAGCGATTGCACTGCTGCCTCAACTTCTTCTCGGAGAATAGGGAGGATTTCTTCTTCTCTGTTCTGGGGACATGCTAGAACTGGTGAGTCCGTTTGGCGTTACATTACATTACATGATTATTGTTTTAGGTCCAGCGGACTCTTCCGAGCCAAATCAGGACCAGAGAGACGTTATCTTAAAATATAAAATGGTTCAAATCTTAAAAAAACAAACAGGCCTGTTACTCTTAAATACTCAAACTTTCACATGCAACCTGTTGAAAAATCTTTAAAACTGATGTATTAAAAATACTGTAATGTCGTAATTATGAAAGTGAAAGTGACTTATGTTTAGAGTGATCTCCCCTTAAACATCCGGGAGTTAGACACGCCATTTTGTATGACCGGTGCTGATGTAAAGGTGTCTGAAAATAAACCCAACTTACCAGCTTACACACGTGCTGTGTTTGAATTCATTGTGCACGACACTATAAAAACGTTCTCTTTCTTTAATCAAATCACTAAATTCAGTCTTACCAATAAAATCCAACCAACACAAAACAAGACGACAAGATTTATATGCGATAAAACAAACCAACATCATGTAAGAATTGAAACAGTTGTTGACCATTGCATACATTAAAAATCTCTTTGAAAGGTATTGAACCAAAATATTTTTCTCTTTCCTCAAACAGATCAGCACAATCAGACATGAAATGGCGAACGGAAAAGGATTGATCACATGCAAAGCACCATGGTGGTTCTTCTCCTTTCAGGAAACTGTGGGTGACATAAGTATGCCCAATATGAAGGCGAGACAAAACTGTTTCTTCTTTGCGAGTGGATGCAAAGTTAGGCAAAGAAGCTGACAAATCCGGAAGAATTTGAAATAATTTGTTGGTGATATGGTTAGACCAGTCAGTCTGCCACAGTCATTTACAATAAGATCCAGTCATACAACGTAGGTCAGAGTAGGGAACAAACTAGAAAATCTCTGGAGGTAAATCAAGATGCAGAGCATCTTTAGCCGCTTTGTCCACTGCAATGTTGCTGCGGATGCCCATGTGACCAGGGACCCACATAAAAACTATCTTTTTACCCTCAGAAACAGGTTGTGTATGGAGGTCATGGTTCTCTGCCAGAAAAAGGTGTGATATCTTTCTCGTGGAAAGAGCCTGGAGTGCTGACAGTGAATCGGACATGATTAAAAACGATGTTCTTTTGGATTGATAAACTTGTTTCAGAGCTAGATTAATTGCCTTGGTTGTATGACGTGAGACAGTGATGATGAAATGTGTTTTGATTGGTTATAATTATGTCTTGCCCGAACGTTCTTTATTTCTCTGGAGTTAGAGAAAGTATATAAGTGCCGCACTGTTTCAAAAGGTTGTTGTGTTGAAAGTGAAAAGTTGAAAGTGGAAAAAGCGATTGTATGCAGTTGTTGATGTTCGCTGAATAAACTTAGAAAACTACATACGACGACTTATGCCTTGTTGCTGTGTCTGCGTGGATAAACGAATCCGAGTTACACTTATCAGGAGGATTCAAGCATTGGGGCTGAATCAACTACTGATAAAAACAACATCGAGTGTAACATTTGGGGGCCAAGCCGCGATCTACGCCATAGCCAAGAGTTCAACTGCTACAACAAGCGAGTCAACGTTACGAGAGGCAGTCATCGAGGGTAGCCGCCAACGAGTTGCGTCGAGGGGCCAACATACTGGGACTACATCCCCGATAGATCCGGGTTGACTGCAAGGGCGTGTAGTCGCCGAAGAGTTGCTTCGTGAGCGAACAACAGATCGGGACTACGTGGCTGCCGCAAGACTACGTCGAGGGACAGTCTCGGAGCTACATCGCCAGTTTCACAGAGAGCGACGAGCGGACGTCGCGTCTACTTCAGCACAGGAGCGTGTACATCAACACCAACGTGGTGCAGCGTCTCATACGACGAGGACAGCGGGGCCTGCGTCAGCGAAAGCGACTAGTGGCAAGCATCAGCGCTACTGCAGAACGCGAGCTAGAACAGTCTAGAAAGGTGAAGCATAGTGAAGAACTTTCCAGAAGCATCAAGATGGCTGACTTCTGGCAGAAAGGGATTGAACTGAATCTAAAAGGCAAACAGCTGACGGAGTACGTCAAGTCCCAGGAGAGAATATTGCGTGAAGAAAGAGAAGATTAGCGACGCCGAGGAGAAATAGAATTAGAACGGAAGCGTCTAGAAAGTGAAGAGTAACGACGGCGTGAAGAAAGAGCATTAGAGAAGCAACGTCGCCGAGAAGAAAGAGAGGACCAGCGTCAGCGTGACGAGATGGAAGAGAGACGACTAGAAGCTGATCGTCAGTACCAGCTAGAGTTGGCGCGTATCCAAAACAATCAGCATGCGCCACAAGTCATCAGCGACCACATGGCTCCAAAATTGCCAGCGTTCGTCGACGGGAAGGACCAGATCGACAGCTGTCTGGCGAGATTTGAAAGGTTTGCCGAAAGCTCTAACTGGCAACCTCAAGACTGGGCGATTCGACTGTGCACTTCTGACGGGGCAAGCACCCGACGTCTACACCAGATTGTCGAACACTGACGGCAAAGACTACGACGTCTTGAAAGAGGCCCTATTGCAGTGCTACAACTTTACAGAGAAGGGCTACCGTAAACGCAGCCGTGAATGCCGGTCTTTGTCAAACGAGACGCAAAAGCAATTTGTGGAGCGCCTGTCATCATACTTACACAAGTGGGTGGAATTATCAGGCCAAGGGAAGTCTTACGATAGTCTCCATGACCTGATCGTGAAGGAGCAATTTCTCAATGAGAGTCACAAGGACCTGGCGACCCATTTAGAATTACAAAAGCTGCAGACGCTTAAAGATGTGACTGAGGTTGCTAAAAGATACCTTATTGCTCACGGGAAGAAGCTGGGGCCACCCAAGGCGACGAAACATTTTCAGAAGACTGGAAACCATGGTAACCAGATCCATGGGAGTCAGACGAGCCAGAGACACATGGACTCCACGCCACCATCCCAGGGAAGGGCACTAAAGAGGCTGTTTAATCTGCAACGCTAACAGACCACAGAGCTGCCAACTGTCCTCAAAACAGAAATAGCGGACAGCAGAGCAATACGGATAATGCAGCGTTCTCCAATCAACGGCAAACCAGTAGATCTGACCATCAACTGTGCGGCGGGAGCGTCATTCTTCCGAGTGAGACCGAGCGCACAGCTACTCCTGCGGACGTGCAAGAGTGCATGACCGATGGCCAACTTCTTGCCAACGGAAAGTCCATCCCCGTCGTCGCCAGCGCAGCTGTGACCGTCCAGAACATGCCTGTTTCCAAGGGACACGTCGGAAATCACGAAGTGACTGTTCTAAGGGACTCGGGCTGCAGTGGGGTCATCGTCAGAGAAAATCGTGAGACCAGGCAAGCGCATTCTGGGAACCGACAACGTCGACTTCGTCGGACATTCGACGGAAGGAGACAACGGAGGATGCACTGACTCCAGGAAAGCCCACGAGATCACTATCTTTGACCCTGGGCCGATGACAACTGTAACGGACGAGGGCGTCATTTCCTTACAGATGGAAAACATTGACTCTGTGTGAATGAACTGAGAACATTGACAGTATCCAGACAGACTGAAAGAAGTTTTAATTCTGGACTTTGTTTGTTCATTGCGTCTCAACGTTGTTGAAAGAAATTAAGTAAATTTCTTCTTGAGTGGGGGGTTATGTTACGTTGAAACGCGCACGACAGTTCGTGTGTGACGCGCACGATAGATCTGATCGTTTTATTTTGCAAAGTATACAATAATAGAGTATATTTACCTTTGATTTGATTTTGCGTTGTTGTTAGAAAAAGCTTTGTATAACGTTGATAATTTTAGTTCGTCGATATTATTTGCGAATTTTCTAGAGTTGGTGGTTTACTATTGATCGAAGCATGTGGATAATTCTAGTGGTAACTAGAGACGCTTCCATCCTAAATATGGTTGTTAAACGTGATCGAGGCTCCTCCGCCCTGGCCGGTGACTTCTGTGTAGAAGACTTTCGCCCAGCGATGCCGTGCTAATACCACCCCTCATATCTGAAAGCAAAAGCAGATTAAAAAAAAAACAACACAACAGCAATCTATCCTATTTTAATGAAATTAAAAATTACCAATGCTCTATCCTAAACTTCAAATAAACTTTCGTTGGGAAAAGTGTCTTTTAGCCCGTGATGAACCAAATCTAATGACTCGTGCGTTTTCGAGGAAAACAACCTCTGCAAATTAGAGAGTTATGATGGCATTTACCTCCCCTGGATAAGGACGAACAAAATTTGTCTGCAACTAAAGGCTTCAGAACCGCAGGCACGAAGAAACATTCATAAGGATTTCGCGATTGCATAACCTGTAACCGGAAACTAAAGGGATCACTACGAACCAAGTTTCGCTGGTCGATCTTAAGTTCTATATTCACTCTCGTGTTTTGGGTTCATTTATCTGTTTAGTATTTTCAGATGACCGACAGTGTGAAAATCTTCATTTAGCGCAAAATTAACGCGAAGAGCAATCGCAAAACCATGATGGTCATGAGCATAAGCTTTTACACCTGTTTAAAAGGTCATGTAAACACGGTTTGGAAACGCACAGAATCCTTATAACTATGAGGATTACAAATTCCATTATATTCTAAAACCTTATACACACTTTTGAAGTTATGTTATCGAACAACCCACAAATTAAAGCAAAAAAGGAGCCGAAAATCAATCCGTCGTCTGCAATGCTGAAATCTCAAATTTGCCGTTTTGCAAGGTCGTCTTGACGTCACAGACAAAGCAAAGGTTTGTTGGTTAGACTTTTTGTTCTTTGTTTCTTCCCCTCCCCCCCCCCCCTCACCCCCTTTGCCCTTTATAAAATACGAAGAGAATGCGCCCCCGAAGAATGTACAGAGCGTTCACATATAACTGCAGTTACCAAATTTTCCTTAAGATCCCGCCTCTTTGGAAACAATGGGCGGTAGGGATAAACAGAGAAATAGAATTCGCAGGAAAGAAGGAAGTGTGGATGCCAGCAGATCACGATGTCCTCAGCTCAAAGCATTTCGAAGACATTTCACTGCGAGAACACTGGTGTACAGAAATAACCCTTCATTTACAACTGTGAATTACCGGGCAGAACTGCTGCCGCCACATCTTTTTCGTTGAAGGCCCACATCAACTCGTTAATCATTCTGGAACCTATTTTGCAGTGGTTCACGTTCTATTCTCTAGAGGTTTTAAAGTAGTCCAAATTTGTAGCAGTTCGATCTGGTCAAAGGCGTTTAACAAGTTTTCTGTCTGTTTTAGAGTCGTATGAACCAGTCCAAATTAAAAAAATAACAACCCCGAAAGAAATAATAAAATGGGTAAAGGGAAGCCGAGGGTTTAACTGCGACAAGCAGGGATACTATATTAGTGGCGACAAGTGTCCTCCTCTGTCCCTCCTGAAGACCTTGTAGTTTTCTGGCAGGATTTCGATGCTTTTGACCGATTGGTCCAGCCACGTCTCTGTGCCTATAATTATATCTGGCTTAAGGTTGTCAAGGTTTGGAATACTCCGCCCTCTTTCCACTGGCTGACTGGAAGTTGACCAACACACGGAGAAGTCTGTACCTCCACTTGTCTTGTTGGCTAGCGCCCATAGTGGTGGAGCTGTAGTGGTTAGAAAGCTTGAAGGTCTGAGGGAGTGGAGCAGGAATGGTTCATGGAGAAGTCAGGGAGCGTGGAATCCTTGCCATCGACATCGTACAGATCGAATACTGTTCCACTTTTTGGGCTGCCACACACTGCACAGCACCATGGCAACTTTGAATTTTCTCCCAGTTCGTTGTAGTATACACAGTGACCATGGAACCACTGGCCCATACTGCTCACAGGCAACTCCTCTGTCGTCCCACTGGACTGCCAAGTCACATGTACCGTAAATCAACAAAAAGGGAATGGGATTGGGTTGCAGGGTTGGAATGAACAGACTGGCTACTGGAATTAGGGCAAGGTTTGGTTCGGGAGTATAGGACTGTGATAAGAGAATGCCTATAAGGTACAAAAGCACTAATCTTTGTCGTGTGACGGACCCTCCTTTACTGGCTTTCAAACATCGTGCTCAATGAATGGCATGGACCAAGAGCGAAAAACAGTCTTTGAGCCAATATCGATGTTTTCTTGAGATACTATCACAGCAGGTTTCTGCACATCAAGAGAGATATTTATGAGTGAAGACAATGACGACACAGAGAGGTACAGCGTAATATTGTTTACGAACAAACCTTCATGAGACTTGCGTCTATCCGAAGGAAGCCTACCTTTTTTCGATTGAGTAAATTTCTGTCCCCGACACTTTTGCGTAAAGGGGACTGTTTAGTGAGAGTTCAGATGAGGCGGCCCGAGAGGGGGCAAAGATGACGTACATTACATTACATTACAGGTCCAGCGGACTCTTCCAGCAAATGCTGACGTAGTGAAGTCATAATGACGTGAAGAAGACGACAATGGGTAGCGCACGAGGCAGCTTCAACGACGAGGAAGTCGTAAAATAGAAAGAAGTCCCGACGTATGGCGAGAATGAAGAAAACGAAGACCGAAGATCGTGAAAAAGGCAGGAAGATAAGTAGCGCACGAGGCAGCTTCATGATAAGAGTGAAGTCCTGTAGAAGCGGAACGCTCGAGGCGGTAGCTATGATGAGAACATAGACGCGCAAGCGTAAGAAATATGAAACGCTCAAGGATAAGTGGCGATGTGCCCAAGGGTCCAGCAGCGGAGCCGTTTGAAAAGGGGTGAGCTATCACGGAATAGAGCTGGCGGCGTAGAAACGTCTGTAGTCCGGAGGCGCCACTCTCCACAACTCAAGTCCGGAAGCCCAGTCATAGTGAAAGAAAAGGGCAGCCTTAGAAAGAAGCAACGATGGCGAGACGTCGGGGCGCCCTTCGTCGTCCAACCGCCTGCAGTCAGTCCAGTCAAAGGAGCTCGACCGTAGAGAAGATGAAGGTTGTAGGATGAAGGAAGGGAGAACGGATCGGCATCACCCAACATGGTGCAAGCTGCTTCGTTCTTGGCCACCAAGGAGACATTCCCGACCGCAAACCGGCCCAAGGTTGGCGGGAAATTTAATGGAAGCCCCCGACGTCTGCAGATAGTGCATCAGTGGGACTGACCGTCTCCTAGAGCAGGCCCTGCCACCAGCCTGCTCGACTCACTGCCACCGAGAGAATGACCGAACCATACCTGTTCTGATTGGCTGCTATTTATAACCCTTTTTTTGCTAATCTGATTGGCTGCTATTTATAACCCCTTTTGCATGTCGTCTGCTACACAATCATAGCGGCTTGGGCTTGATAACGCATAGGCATGGACACTATATAGGTGTACAGAAAGTACGGAAAGAGCGAAAAGGGCGACAAGGACAGCGAAAAGGGCAAAAATTAGCGAGGGACTTCAAAATAGGATACAGGAGCCTAATTTAGCTCAACCCATAATAAAAGAAGCAGTTAAAGGGTGAATTTGATTAATTATGAACGTTTTTATGTAAAATTAGGCACGAGCTATTCGGGGATTTCTTTTTAATGGAGCCCATCAACCCAAGACCAGCAAATAATTAATCAAACTTACCCTTTAACTGCTTCTTTTATTAAGGGTTGCTAAATTAGGCTCCTGTTTTTTATTTTGGTGTCCTTCTCGCTTATTTTTGCCCTTTTCGTTCCCTTTTCGCTCTTTTCGTACTTTCTGTACACTGCTTCTACTGGGACACCAAGATCTTGACCGCCCCAGCGATCGCCCGATCGCTAAACCCCGCAGCTGAAGTAGCCGCGGTAGTTGCAGAGGATCTTGTGACGGCTTTTGGCACGGCCGTCGACGTACGGGCTGAGCCATATTGTTGCGCTTATACATACCAGTGCTCACCCCCAACTGTACAGATAATCTCCGCCAGTCGTCTAGACACATTTTCCATGACGCCTAATATTTTCGCAATGAGTTTTGCCATTTAGGAATCTGAACATTGTCAAAAAGTCGCCAAGTACGGCGAGATATGTGCGCTATAAAAATCCTCCCAAATAATAATAAATAAAAAAAGATTAGGAAGAAAAGATTGCAGATAACTTGCATAGGAATGTTGTGCGATGTCGATATCAATCTAATACTAGGAGAAAATAAACGTACATATTGAACCAAATGTAGACTAAACCAAATGAGAATATTTTTTGTATGGAAGTGCTTTAAGTCAGTCTACTTGTCACTATAGTGCTCAGTTTTCTTGCATTTGTAGTCTCAACCAGTTTCAAGATTGAACCATATAAAGATTTTACCAAATATAGACCAAACGATATAAGAATATTTCTTTCTATATAAAGGAAGAAGAACCCTGCTTATCAATAAATCTTTTTAAAAAATTCAACCAATTAAAAAATTGAACCGTTTAAAGATTTTACCAAATGTTGACCAAACCAATTGAGAATTTTTGGTCACCCTTTTGCAGAAATTTAAAAATGACACTCTCACCAATGCTGAAACGAATAAAAATAATGCTCTATCTCCAGCATTGATCATGTTTTCACCGGTGTTCTGTGGTGTATTAAAATCTGTGCTTGATTTCCGAAAAATAAAGAATTTGCAGCTCTTTTCAGTATTGTGGCTTTTCCATTTGAATGTCGCACCCACCATTGGCTCAACATAGTAGCGTTTTGCACAGATTGGGATAGACTGCATTCCAGTTCCTCTATCCTGTTGCCACATGTATATACATTCTGGTGGTGTTCACGAATATGGTATAGGAGAAGGATGAGAAAGTCCGTATCTTTGGCCACTAAGTGGGGATGCACTGTGATTTTCTGTAGGACAGTGCAAACAATGCAGGAGTCAACATCGTCATCTTGTTGGATTACTTCTACATCACTTTTCTCCAGTGCTTCCCACAGTCTGTTATCAGCCGTTTGTTGACTTTGTTGTTGAGGAGTTTCCCTCGCATCGACAACAAACATGTCATCCTCCTCAAATTGGATGTCACGAGCTGTCTGAATCCCATGCTTCTTCTTGGATGGCTGCATCCTTTGTAGTCGGGCCACTAGTACAGAAGTGCCCTTCCATCAAGTACATATGTCACATCCTTAGGGAGCGTCTGTGCATTCTGACTTTGCCAGTTCATGCTTTCGAACTTCTCGGGGTAGTCCTGCTAGCATATCATAGCATAGTTCGGCATGCAGGCTAAAAAGCCTTTGGCCCTCATAATCAATTCAATATTGATGAGTGTCCCAAGACCCAAACCCTTTGCTTCAGTGCCTACCAATTTAGAATTTTTTTATAGACTCCAAATTGGTGGAGTGAATGCGATCTTTAAATAACTTGTCTAGCCTATTCTTGAACACATTGAGTGATTTCGCATCCACAGCCTCGGCAGTCAGGTTATTCCAAGGGTTACAACTCTATTAGTAAAATACTTTTTAAATTTGCGAGTATTGTTAAAAGTTTTAATAAGTTTAAATTTGTGACCTCGTGTTAAACCAACATCATTAAAATTTAAAAGAGAACAAGTGGTTAAAGGATCATACAAATTGTGCACAATTTTAAAAATTTAGATTAAATCACCCCCGCTATTGGGCAACCTCAGTGACTTCAGTCTCTCCTAGTAGGAGAGTCCTGACATTCCACATATCTTCCTGGTGAATCTCGGCACTGGACACCCTCAAAGAAAAAAGTGCTTATCAAAGAAATCCTTGACATCGTGACAGCTTTTCAACGGCACATTTTACAGAGGTTAATCTGTTGTCAACAACGTTCTGTCCAATCTGCTTAGCACTGTCCACGTTTACAGCCTCATCGGCTTCTCTGCCCTCGACAAATCTCAGCTTGGTGTCGCCAAGATCAAACGGCAGTTTGAGGGTATCAGCGTGGTCTCTGGTCTGCCTGGCCTGGCTACACTCTTTGTGCTGTTCACTGGTTGCAAAATCCACACCAGTAATAGCCTGCATGGAGAAATTTACTTGAGCACTTTTGCGGGCCTACTGAGCAGCCATAGCAAATGCTCAGTTGGACCCATCCCAGAGCCACGAGTTAGACCACTGTTGGTCTTCAGACTTCTCATTAATGTTTGTTCTATTAACAAATCTGCAAATAAGCCTGCCCAGTGCCGATCACTGCGACGAAGGCAGTGATGCCCTCCAAGGAACTGCTTGTACACATCAGCTTGCTTGTTCTTCAGTTCAAGCCATGAACTTTTGAGGTAATTGTTGTGTTCAGATGCATGCATGGTTTTCAAGAAATTTGGCTTTAACGCTTGCAGATCCTCTTTCTGTCAGCTTAGTTTTTTTTCTTGATCTTATATGCTACCCTAGCAGATTAGTGTAGTTCTTGCAAAAGCAACCAAAGCAGATTTGAAGCAGAGAAATTGATACTGTGGTCAATTTGTTTTTCTTTGTTTGATTCCACCCACCCCCTGATCCCCAAACTTTCCCATTGAATTATTGAACAAATTTTGATTTAATATTTAGCATTTGGTGTCAAGATTTCTAAAAAAAACATTGAAAATCCACCTTGTGTCGGCAACGGCAAAAACAATCTCTTGTGTCGGCAACGGCAAAAACAATCTTGGAGCAATAATAATGTTGTCATCTTGCGTGAGCGAGTTAGTTAGTTATGCATTGCTTACAGGGTCCAGCGGACTGCAAAGAGCCGAATCAGGAGCACAAAATCAAGACCACAACTTCGCTGAAAGAGGACTCGCCCCTGTTCCGCATAAAAGATCTGCCGAAACAACCCTAGTGGTAACACTGAAGGCACTCCACGAGCCGATCACTTTACAATAAAGACATCCCATGCAGGGGACGCTAAGGCTATACTCTAATTTATCGAACCCCGGTTTACAAAAACCAAATAGAATATAAACATCATTATAAAATATCAACAAAACATACATATAAAATGCCTACATTGCCTAACTATAACATCATAGGAAGTCCCAGCAATCATTTGGCAGAAAGCGTCCAATATTCCCAAGCTGATCCAACAGACCTCACACACAAATGAGGAGTTTTGTCCCGAAAGTTTTAAGAAAAAAGGTATGTGACTGGTCTAGCAAAGAAGAAGATAGTATAGTAGATTGATAGAACAGAATGAGAAAGAACAAAGGAGAAAGACAGCGACAGTGGGAATTTGAAACACTAAATTTCCAGAAAGTGGGGATACTATTTATACTGAAACCCCCAGCACCCCCATGGGGGAGTCATCTTGCATGACATCGGTTATATCAAGACAGACATTCTCAAATCTAATCAAACCAATGCATACATACGAATTGTCGCAACTTTAGTAATGAAAAAACTTGTTAACAGTAATTTTGCTTGAGAACACACCCCACGGTTCTAGCAAAGAAGATAGTAGATTGACAGAACAGATTAGGAATGAGAAACAACAAATGCATGAGATTGTGAGTAGTGTTGCAAGGCTGAAACACCACCAGTCATTCAGGTACTTTACTGATCCACAAACATGCATGCATCACAAACATTAAAATAAGCACAAAAATATAACCCAAAAATAGACCAAACCCCAGCAGGACAACTGTGCATTTATAATGCAATAAAAATGTAATGCACCATGGATAAATTTTCTATGATCCATATTTGCATCTCCATATTAGATTCTGCTGACCAAATTCTGTTTTTTTTTTCTTCTGAAACTAGTACCGCCGATAGGCTAATTCTGTGGGATGATTCAGCAGTTGGAGGACATTCTCCATTAAAAATATCCAGTTTTCCTTGATAAATAGGTAAACCCTATGTCAAACAACAAAAATGAAATGGTTGAAAATTTGTTTATACTCACTTTCGGTCAAAATTCCACCTTTAAACTAACTATAGGCTGTTGACACACTTAGTAACCACACTCTGATGCTGGATTTGACATAGTAGCACAAAAGCGTGCCTTTTTCTAAAAAGGAAGTTAAATTTATGAGAAGATGTATTTATGAGGCAGAGAAGCTTGGTTTCAATTTGCAAGTTTGGTAAATGTTCTGTTACATCAATTACTTTTGCCATAAACATTTTTTAATGCGACTTTGCTTAAGAGAAACGCAGTTGTTGGGTTTTTTATGCTAGTGAGATCCCTAACATTGTGGGTCAAATATTTATATATAACTGATTTTTTTTGTGTAAAGATTAAAATCACCTTAATCTTCAAACACATAACATTTAAAAACACTAGAAAGGCAACGCCCACATGACCCACACGCTCCTTATGAAACTTGCAATATTTAACTTGAAAATGAGTGCCCAGAAAAAAACAAAATGAAACTGTGGCATTAAATCTGCAAAGTAATGCTGACATTTCTCTGCTTTTGACCTTGAGATGACCCTGATCTCCAAATACACCTGGGCTGCCAAATAAATTACAGCAAAAGTTGTATTGTGCCCCCCCAAAAAACTGTGGAATGACGTTGACCTTTGGTGACCTTGGGACGATCTTGACCTTCACATGAACTCTCATGCATGCATGATCAAATAATCCAATTTTGTTGCATACTATAGGTTAAACAGAACAATTCCACCGTACGATGATCTATTTTTTGTACGTTTTTTGTCTCTGCCTAAAATGACCTCGACGTATAAGATCAACGCAAAAATGAATATGAATATAAATGAAAGATCAAACTATCACCTCTAAATACAAGTTTGGACTTTTTACATCTCTCACAGTTTATGGTCAAGCTCACTTCAAAGTACCTACAGAATTTGGACAGCTCCAGTGATGACCTTGGGAGTGAGATTGACCGAATTTGCATAGTATGGGTGTCTCATTGATATTTATCATGCATCCAAGAATCATGTTAGAAAAATGAAATTTTTTAAAATATAATTTTTTGACCAACATTTACTGATCCTGTGACCTTGAGGTCATTAATTCACTGATCATTTATGAGGTTTTAAGGGTATACAGCATCTTACCAAGTTTAGTTGTCATATTTGAAATAGGTTCTGAGATCCACTAGCAAGTTTTACAGACGGACAAAAACAAATTTTAATGTTATTTTTTGACACAGATTTGGAAAAATCTGGATTTTTTCGGGTGGCGAGTACACAGACTCACATTACTATGCATGCGAGTCAAAAACAGCGGAACCGATTTTGTTGAGTTTTGGTAGTACACAGGTTCTCAGTAGATGAACTTCACGTGAACCGCCAAACGTTCAACATCGCCTTCGCCCACTGTAGTCAAGTGATGCTAGTAAGCCTTATTGGGCAGTGAATTCGATGTAACAATAGCGCCGGGCGCGGGCGGCACTTTTAGTGACGAGAAAAAAAAAAGCTGGACACGGACATGGATCGAGACTTGGACTTGATAGATTGCGTTTTGTAATTTTTTATTTTCTCGGAGCGATTTTTTTTCTCTGACCTTTATTTAATTTTCTCGGGAATGACGAAACCTTTTCTCGGAAAATCGCGGATCCGAGGAGAGTTCCCCAGCCTGCAGATTATTCTGAGGTTGAAAATCTGTTCAGTGGTACATCGCTCTGCCCTGAATCCTGCTTGTTTTTCAGCTATGATTTGTTCAGCTTGGGGTTTCAACCTGTTGATTATTATTTTCAGGAGGACCTTGCTGGGATGGCTGATGAGGCTGATGGTGCAGTAATTTTCACACTCCTGAAGGTTACCTTTTTGGGAAGAGTGATGACAAGCGACTGGGTCCATGGTGTAGGCCACTCCCCACTCTGCCAGATCTTGTTACAGATAATGGTGAGGGCATCAATCATCGCTTCTCCTCCTGCTTGAAGCAGTTCCGCGGGTATGTTGTCCACTCCCGCTGACTTCCCCTTCTTCAGCGATTGCACTGCTGCCTCAACTTCTCGGAGAATTTGTTCTTCTTCTCTGTTCTCGGGACATGCTAGAACTGATGGGTCTCCATTTGGTGTGTGGTTGTAAAGGTCAGAGCAGTACTCTGTCCATCTGTCCAAGACTTCTTGTTCTTCTGTAAGGCATATGCCAGACTTGCTTTGGATCGTGGAGACTTTGGGCTGTTTAACACTTGTCAACCGCTTCACAGTCTGGTAGGCCTTCTGGCTGTTGTTCTTGTTCAGACTATTCTCTATTTCCTGGCATTGATCTTCTATTCAGTTCTCCTTTGCTGTGTGCATGCCTTTTCGGATGTCATTGTTGACATGTGAGGTGTTCTTTTTCTTTTTCATCTCTCTTCATTTATCACACAGATCCAAAAGTTCAGGTGTGATCCACGGCTTTTTCTTTGGTTCAACATCTTCCTAGAGCGCATCATGTCAGATGCTCTTGCAGATCACGAAGGCACAGTCAGCATAGGGGGTAGAGCAATCTCCAATCTTCGTTTTGCGGATGACATTGATGGATTGGCTGGAGAGGAACAAGAACTTGAACAGCTGGTCCAGATGCTTGACACCACCTCCAGAGTTTATGGAATGGAAATAAGTGCAGAGAAGACCAAAATGATGACCAACAACACCAATGGCATCAACACGGACATCAAAGTCCAAGGCCAATCCCTCAACACGGTGCATAGTTTCAAATATTTAGGAGCCATTGTATCAGACAATGTGTCCCGACAGGAAGTCCTCTCCAGGATCGCACAAACAACTGCTGCCATGACAAGGATGAAGCCCAGTTGGAAAGACAGGACCATCAGTCTACATTCCAAAGACTGCTGCGCTCCCTTGTCATCTCCATCTTCCTATATGCTTGTGAAACATGGACCCTTACAGCAGATCTACAACGAAGAATACAAAGCATGGAGATGAGGTGCTACAGAAGACTTCTGGGCATTTCCTATACCCAACACATCACCAACGACGAAGTCTGACAAACCATCACACAAGCCATTGGACAATACGATGACCTGTTCAGTGGTGAAGAAACGGAAACTCCGATGGTATGGTCACGTCACCAAATCATCAGGCCTTGCAAAGACCATTCTGCAAGGCACAGTGCAAGGAGGTAGAAGAAGAGGGAGACCGAAAAAGAGGTGGGAGGACAACATTCAAAAATGGACTGGTTTGACACTGAGCGAAGCCATCAGGGTTGCTGAGGACAGAGAAAGATGGAGTATGCTGGTTAAACGATCATCTGTGGTGCCCCTACGACCTCCTAGTTACAGGACAGGATAGGATAGTTTCAAACTCACATTTTGCATTATCTCAAGAATAACCAAGGAACCGAAATTCATAATTTTGGATACATTTACTAAGCATTTTACATCATTTGTATTTGTACTTTTGAGGTCTCAAAGGTCAAGGTGACTGCGCTTGACCATTTACTAAAAACGATTTGTGCTGAATCTAAAAATTGGCTCGGCTGATTTTAATAATTTTTGGTTTGCAGATAATTCAGATCATGGCCTATCATTCCATGCTTTCCTTTTGTTTTGTTAGGACAAATCCGAGTCACAACAACGCCAAGAAAATTAACAATTTTAAAATGCATATTATGTTGGTCTATGTGTGTGAATGCAGAAATACATTTGAAGAAAAAGAAATCGTACATGTCAAAGCAGGACTAGCTGAAAATGTCACTAATCAAGTACACAAAACTAGTTACACCAGTTGTTACAAATTCAGCAAAAGAAAAATAATTATACACATCAGGACAGGACAAGTTGAAGACTGTCACTGATGCACCCAATCAAGCTTAAATCACATATTAAGGCAAGATAAACTGAAGAATGTCACCTATCAAGTACACAAAATCAATAAAACTAAACACAGATAATTCAGTAAAACTGAGAAGAAAAAAATCATACACATATAAAAGGCAGGACAAGCTAGAGAATATAACTGATCACACACAAAACTAGTTACATTAGTCGTTAAAGATAATTCAGCAAAACTGAGAATAAAAATAATCCTATACATCAGGAAAGGAGAGGATTCAGGGAGTTTCGAGAAGTCTTTGGAATAATCACTTTTCAACTTCTGGTAATATTTTTATTTGCTTTTCTTAGTGCTCACTTCTGTAAGCTTTTCTCTCTACGTCAGTTTTGTGCATTTTTCACTTAGGCGGGCATAACTTGAAAGAAAATTCAAGCGGCAGAATCAGTTGAAGGATTGACCTAACCCAATGGGGGAGATGCATGTGCAAATATATCAATGATGGAAGTCAAATACTGATTGCAGGGTTCATACACACATTTGCTCACAAAATTCAAGATTTCAAAAACATCCATGAAACTATAATACATTTCAAGGACAATCAGAACAATAGGCACTGACAACATTCAGCTAACAATCCACTGCCATAACAAACACAAAGAGGCATATACATAATGCATGCTGAATACAGTGGAACCTCTGGTATCCGTCTCTCTGGTATACGACCCCCACCCACCCTCCACTGTATTACTATGCAGAACTGTAAAAGGTGCAACCCAATATCGTTACATTCTTTGTTTGCCAATATTCCAATTAGAGATTTGCCTGTAAACATTTTACCTGTCAACATCTTAGCTCCCGAAGGAGTTTTCTCCGAAGGCCAGATTTTACCTATTTTCATCAAAGCATTTTACCACATCACAAACCTTTTCAATGTACCAGTTTTACTCCTCAGTGACAACAAAAAGAGACTACTCAATCAAAGCAACCCATGAAAGCTAATCGTAGCCTGAAATAACAAATACAGCCAACAGAAAGGCACCAGTAGACGTACAGTTCACAAGGGAACACCAAGCAAGCACTTCTTGTATTCACAAGCCGTCTTTAATTTTCTGCATTTATTCCTCGATCTGCTCATCAATATTTCTGACGTCCTTTTGTTTTGTTTTTGCCTTGGTTAGTGCATTTGGCTGGGAGATTAATCCCAGTGCTCCCTTTGCTTCAGCTTCAAAATGTGGCATGTTTGTTCTATTTTAACCCCATAAGCTAACTTTTCCAGTCTGTTTTGTTTAATCACAAAGCTTTGAAAACGCCTAATTCCTTAGGCATTTTCGGAAGCAAGTTTCAAAATGCTTTAGGAATTATGCGTTTTCAATGCTTTGTGATTAGACAAAACAGACTGGAAAATTTAGCTTATGGAGTCAAAATGGAATAAACACGCCACATTTTGAAGCGACTTTTACTATCGAACATGAGTAGCCAATGTGCATGCAGAAGTGGGAGTTAACTGACAAGACATCTTGATGCCTCCATTATCACAGCTGGCAACGTTTTGTGATGGATCAAAATCAGTAAAAAATTATGTCGAAAAACAGTTTTCAGTTTCACGAAAAATACAAGCTGTGAGCAAATGTTCACAACAGTCGATTATTTAATGACTTTTCAAGGAATATTACAAAAGTCTTATGAATATATCAAGGACCATATGAATCTTGTGACTGGATACTATTTTTAGACCCGAAAATCAGGAAGGCTTTTCACTCAATTCTGTTCATCTAAGAGGAAATCATGCGTGAAGATGACTATTCACAGAAATATTTATTTATTTATTTTTTAAAGCCAAAAAACAAACATCAGAGATGAGAATCTTAAAATGACAAAAAGGAGGAAAAATTCCAAAGTCTGTCGAGTGGCGAAGCCAGGGTCCGGGAGCATGCTCCCCCGGAAAATTTTTGAAAAGATGGTTAAAATCTATGCATTCTGAGACTTATTTTGTGGGGTCAGATCAGTTGTTTTTGTGGTACTAAAATGCTGTTGTTAGCTCTCCACAGTTCAACACATAATGAATTTATTTCAAACATCAGTTAAGCCTTGTATTAATCGAACATTCCTTTTGACTGCAGACAAGAATGGTTTAAATACCAATGACAAGACAAGGCTTTACCAATGCACATAATTATTGTCCAAAAACAGAGTTGTACATTTATACATAGAATCAGTATGAAGCCTCACTGACACTCTTACAGTCACACCAAACAATAAAATCATAAATACCTCGATTGACTGTTCAAGCAAGGTTTACAATTTCAAGATAATGTCTTGGAAAAACCACAACAAGAAAAGCAGAAATACGGATGGTTTCAGGCAGTAGTTCCTAGAACAGTTCTGATGCTATGATCATATATACATTATGAACAACTTCAGCCTTGAAGTCTTACTCAGGCACTGAAGTCAGGCTGAAGTTTACAATTACATCATGCCCTGTGGGTAGCAAGAGCCTTTTCTCCAGGGTTCAGTTTTCGAAGCATTTTACAAGTCGTGCTTTGTTCTCTTAACAATGGCTGATCAACCACATGATGTTTTGGCTGTTCCATCATTCGCACTACAACTCAGCGTGCATGAGAAAGGGCTTTAAGCGCCTATTTGAGTGACGTCACTGTCTCACTATAATCAGTGGGAGTGTCTGGGAACAGCCCAAATCTTATGCGCAGAAAAACAGGAGGGCTAAACTGCACATTTCAGGTTATCTCGGCTTTTTACAGCAGCTTGGTGGATCGACAGAAACGAAGTGAGAGTGAACCAAATGACAACAATCCGCATGGGAATAACGAGTGGGAATAAGCTGCGAGATCGAAAATCAACAACTCACCCTAGTCATATACACTAAAATTTTCTCACCAGATTTAAACCGATCTCAAAAATGACCCTAGGACCTTCCGAAAGAGAGGATTTCCGCTAAAAGGCGGAAGATTCTCATCTCTGGAACATACAGAACATTTTTTATAAAAAGTTCAAATATGGAGACCTCCCATGTAAAGCAGGAGAGTAAATAGGCCTGACTATCATACCAAGATTGGTTTGGATATCTGCAATAGGAACAACGTTAAAATTGATGGGAGATACATATGATAAGATGATAATAAGAACATAATTTTTGCAGCTTAGAACATTTCACACAGATTTGCAAAAATTGATTTTTTGGTGGATATATGGACTTGCATTACTGCAGATATCAGTTAAAAAAAAGAGGTAAAATTCAAGAATCGTTTGATGTCCTTTGGGTTTCTTGTCATCAACTTGTCACCACCAAGCCCAAAACTGTCAAAAGTCCATTTTCTTCTCTGAAACATAATTTTAAAAAAATGAATATAATATAAAGCAAAGAAAATCATGAGAATCATAGGTATATAATTTTTCTGCACCAACTTTAATCAGTTCAGTGTACATGTCCCACGAAATTAACAACTTCCAAGTACGCGTAATCTGCAGCACACGGAATCAATCAAACAGAATGGGCAAAGGCTGCCAATTTCAGGTAATAGGCAAGCAAACGTTTTCGGGTAATGCATCCACGTTGAAAACTTGCGGATTTAATCAAATTGGCAGCTGAGTATGTTGAACTTCTGCTCTTTCCAATGTCATTTTACACGTATCTTCCTATCACAGAAATGTGGAATATTTATTGGCATTACATATATTGGCATATATGTGGTGGAAAAATGAACCCTACTTGTTAGTGTGTAGTCTGTAATAACCACATCCTACTTGTGTGCGCGCTACTTGGCAAGATATGGGTTAGGAAATTTCTACAATAATAAATCATGGATGATATATATGCGTTTTTACCCTAAATCCAAAATCAGGTTCAAAGTGAGGCAATCTGTACTAACATAAATGCTCAAAATAAACAATGTAAAGTTTAGGTGTATTTTAACCTTCAAGGTAAGTTTGTTTACATGCAGTTGTTGCCACCAAGCATTGTGGCAGAGAGTTCAATATGGCATAGAGAAAAAAGCTGCAGTTATGCTAGCACAACAGTCTCCTTCACATGGTGCTGAAGTAAAACAGGCATTAACTATGTTGATAATCAACATTTAATAGGAATGGAAGAGCATAAGTATAAAACCTCACAAATTACCATTTTCACTGTGAAGACTGCTTTGCCAGCTTTCCTCAAGTGTTTTCACAAAGTGCTCAAATACAGATACTCCTTCAGCCATTGCAGTATTCATGTAGTCTGGATCAAAAGCAAATACATAATGATTAATGTGCATGAGAAATACAATAGTCTAACTCCTAGAACATGTGCTTGATATGTTTGAACAACACTGCCTGCTATGCAATTGTGAATAAATGATTTCTTAGCTTAAGCACGTACAAATTATCCACACTCAACACCACGCCATACTGGTCGCTCTTAAGGTTGACCACTGATCGCTATTGCATAATCGGCCATAAACCATGTGAATCAAGTCCTGCCGGCCAAGCCCGCCTATCGCTTATAGCACTGCTGCGAGAGCAGCCAGAAAAACACATTTTCACTCCCTAACATTTTTCGATCACTGTTAACACAATCTGTTTTCTTCTCAGTAATTAGTAGAATTCTGCTTCATGATTGAAATACTACACCCCGAGTACGTGTGAAGGTATGTAGGTACAAATGTATTGTTTGGAACAGCAAGTCAGTTTCGAGTGTAAGGGAGGTTAACAATGTGCATGTGACAGCGTTCACATTTTTTAGGAAGCACTGGTTGAATGTAGAATCTTCTTAAAAAGCTGTGAATATGATCAGACAGTGTCTTACTTGTTCATGTGTGTTTATCAAGTGTTGATTATTGTTATTTTTATTTAATTTTTGGTATTATATTTTTAAAAGTTGTGGTTCATTTGTGTATGATCCCTTGCTTAATACTGTTGTTGTCACAGTTTGTTTTTTCTTGTAGCCATAGTTGGTTTTGTTATTGTTTTGTTATTGTCTATGGTTGATGGTGCATGTAAGATGATAGATCGCTGGCTGCAAATGGTATATTAATGTCCTTATGTGTGTGTGTGTTTTAAAAATTAAATTAACCTATCCTATAATATGAAAGTTGTTGGCACCATAGACTATCCGTTTAACCACGGTAATCCATCTTTCTGTCCTCAGCAACCCTCATGGCTTCGCTCAATGTCAAACCATTCTCAAATGTTGTCCTCCCATATCTTTTTCTCCTTCCTTGCACCTTGCCTTGCAGGATGGTCTTTGTAAGGACTGATGTTTTGGTGACGTGGCCATACCATCGGAGTTTCCTCTTCACCACTGTGAAAGTGTGCTTTATCTTGTCATCGCATTTTGTTTCATTTTTTTTTTTTTAAAAACTGTTGGGTTTCATTTCCTATCCTATTCTATAACTCGAAGGTTGTTGGGGTACCACAGCTGATCGTTTAACCAGTGTACTCCTCCTTTCTGTTTTAAGCAACCCTCATGGCTTCGTTAAGTGTTGATCAGTCCATTCTCGAATGTTGTCTTCCCACTTCTTTTTCTCTCCCTCTTTTTCTACCTCCTTGCACCATACCTTGCAGAATCTATGCAAGGCCCGCTCTGGTGATGTGGCCAAACCATCGGAGTTCCGTTTCTTCACCACTGTGAGCATATCATGTTGTCCAATTGCTTGTCCAGCTCTGTGGATTTGGAATAGAATAGACCCAACGTTTCCCGGTGTGTCGTAAGCGGCGACTAACAGGGGTGATGTCAGCACTGCATCACTGGGTCAAAAGTCTTCGACACAAGTCGTTGCGCAAATTGCACGGGTCACCAAGGACCGCGCCTTCCGTTGGCCAAGCGCCTATGTTACATGCCACTGTGGTACTCTGCCTTTTGTCTAGATAATGCGTCATAGACGATACGTCATAGACAGTGACGTAAATATTGTTTTAGAATGATGTAGTGTTCGACATTTTTATTTTTATGTGTCATGACTAATATTGTAGCTTTGTTACCAGAGATAACTTGTATACCATCCATTCGATTGGCTGAATGTGAAAACGAAACGTTAGGAAAATCATTCAAGCAACCATCTTTGAGGGCAAGCAACGTTTGTTCGAGCCAAGCCACTATTTTGGACTACAGGGGCCATAGATTTAGGTTGAAAAGCTCGTCTCAACTATACAGCACAAATCGTAAACACAACAAACGAATCCTGAGCTGGTAAGTTTTTTGATGTGTGAAGCTGAGAAATGGGTAGTCTTGTACTTGTATCCATTGCGCCATGCGAATCATTCATCGTCCTTCATCAAGGTGATTCGTTATAAATTCTTCATTGTATGCAATTTATATGATAATAGTTATTTTAACATGTTTTGCTCAGTTCATAAAGAATATTGTTTCATTCTTGATCATTGGAACAATGTGGATGAGCAGCGAGGAAGGAACATAATTGTGTTTTGGGAATAAAATACAATAACCCGTGAAAATGCATGGTTCTTGTTAAAACAACATCAACGACGTTCCTCGCTGGTCATTCAACGGGATGCGGATTGTGTACTTAGACCCTGTTATTTGTTTGTGCGCAGGGAAAGGATTTTCTGTTATTTTTCGGACTATTTTGGACTCCTGACATGATCACTCTAATCTACCTCCATCTTCACGCACATTCTTCCAATGACATGGGGTTCGCCATATCCTTGACGTCCATGTGAAGTCAGCTGGACGAATTATCTTCCTCCTGGCCAAGCGTGAAGACGGAGACCTGAATAGAATACTAGGAGCAACACTTCAAAATTAAGAACTATTACAACTAAGGAATTCAGGAATGTCACACAACTCCACGCCAGCTAAGTGTCGATTTAAATATCAGTACTTTTATAAAAACCTTGTCATCACGGGTTCATCGTATCATATCATATGAAATAAATATCATCTACCATCAACCAGTGGTATTCTTTTTTAGTTGTCTAAAAGTAAACAGGACGAATGAATAGCCAATAATTTTTTATTCTTTATTTTCTACTTCTCTACTTTATTTTTGTCTGTTAACGAATCTTGGACACAGTAGGAAGGGAAAATTGATTCTATTTATATAAATTTCTGTTAAGTCTGTTCATTCAACTTCTACATCTTAACGTATATATTAATATCTCCAACAATCTATATATGTTAACACGACACTGATGGACAACTTAGCAAGATCCAAACGAGAGAACATCGTCATAGGAACCTGGAATGTCAGGACCCTGCGAGGGTATGGCCCACGAGCTGGACCATTTTTGATGGAACATTTTAGGTATCAGCGACCTGCGCTGGAAAGGCCTAGGTGAAACAATGACCAACAAAGGCCACAAGCTTTATTTCAGCGGGAGAGATGACAGGTACGAACGCGACATTTGTTTCTTGGTCCACAAAGGCATTCTAGTCACTGTCATGTTTACCTTCCGTCTGAGAGCGGCCCCTCTGAACATCACCATCATCCAAGCCAATGCCCCAACATTAGACTATGACGAGGATTTCTATGAACATCTACAGGCTGTCCTTAACCAAGTGCAGAAGAACATAGTCATAGTGTAAGGCGACTGGAATGCCTAGGTTGGCCAAGTTGCGCACCACAACTGGGAAGATCCATGTGGACTCCACTGCAACGAGACAAATGACAGGGTCAGAGACTCTTGGAGTTTTGTCAGATACAACAATCTGATACCTGTAAACACTCGTGGTCTCCACAAAAAATCCAGATGATGAACATAGCACAGTCCCAGCGGGGAGCATCACAACCAGATTGACTACATCATGGTCAAGACACGCTTCAGATCAAACATTGACACTGGCAAAACAGGCATTTTTCCAGGAGCACATGTCGGAAGTGACCACGATCTCGTGATGTCCTTCCGGCTCCACTTGAAGAGAGTAAACACATCAAAGTGCGCCAGACTGAAGTCTGACCTAGAAAAACTGCAAGACCGGAGGTGACAGAAATATTCCAAGCCACAATTGGATGGAAATTTGCACCACTGCTCATTTTGGGATAGATAGATATTCAGCGTTTATAGGGTCCAGCGGACTGCCAAGAGCCAAATCAGGACCACACAAAATTAAGCAAAATCAGACTAAACTCTTAACATTTAAATATGATAAAAGATGTTAATAAAAAGTCTCACCAATAACATTCTACCAAGAATAAAAAAACAAGACGCTATGATTTATAAGCAATAAAACAAACCAACAAAATCTCATTAAAAGATATTGAACCAAAACATTTTTATCTTTCATCAACCAGATCAGCACATCCAGACATAAAATGGAGAACGGAAAAGGATTTGTCACATGCAAAGCACCACGGTGGTGGTTCTCCTTTTAAAAGGAAACT
Organism: Oncomelania hupensis; assembly: GCA_036898135.1. Taxonomy (NCBI): domain Eukaryota; kingdom Metazoa; phylum Mollusca; class Gastropoda; order Littorinimorpha; family Pomatiopsidae; genus Oncomelania; species Oncomelania hupensis. The sequence continues at coordinate 67,782,306 of CM072512.1, read as the reverse complement.
ATGGGTAACATAAGTATGCCCAATATGAAGGCGAGCCAAAACAGTTTCTTCTTTGCGGGTGGGCGCAAAGTTAGGCAAAGAAGCAGACAAATCTGGAAGAATTTTAAATAATTTGTTATTGATTTGATTAGACCATTCAGTCTGCCACAACCGTTTGCAATAAGAGCCAGTCATACAACACACGTCAGAGTATGGAACAAACTGAAAAATCTCGTAAGGGAAATCTAGATGCAGAACGTCTTTAGCCGCTTTGTCCACTGCAATATTGCCGCAGATGCCCATGTATTATGTATTTACATAAAAACTATCTTTTTACCCTCAGAAACAAGTTGTGTGTGGAGATCATGGATCTCTGCCAGAAAAGGATGTGTGGAAAGACCCTGGTTCTGACAGTGAATCAGATATGATTAAAAACAAAGATCTTTTTGATTGATAAACCTGTTTCAGAGCTAAATGAATTGTCTTGAGATCAGCTGTATAAACAGAACAAAAATCAGGTATAAACTGTTGCAAAGGCTGGTCGAGGTGTCTCCCAGAGACCGATGCAGCAGCATATGAGTCTCCTTTCTTTGAACCGTCCGTAAAAAGTTTTTAATATTCTTTATACAACGAGTACAAAGAATCTGATAGTGGAGCCAAGTCGGATCTCAAACTTTGTATTGGTTAAAAAATTTTCTATAAAGTTAAGTTCCGACAGAAGCACAGGAGATCTAGATCTTTAGTCCTGAACTTCCAAGTCATGTCATATGCCTTTTCTAGATCACATAGCACAGAAACAATATGTTCACCGTTAGCCAATGCGTTTCTGACGAACGACTCAAATCGAACGAGATGATCTGAAGTTCCCATGTTTTTTCGAGAAACCACATTGAGAGATATCAAGAGCGTTGATGGATTCTAACTGCCACATCAAACACTCGTAGATCATTCTTTCCATAGTTTTGCACAAACAGCTAGTGATCCTTACGAGGTTTACGGATTTAGACAGTAACTGCTTCCCGCCAAGATGGGAGAAAGGAACCAGAAGACCAGATATGATTAAACACAGCCAAGAGGATTTTAAGGGAATCTTTAGGAAGGTGCGAAAACTGATAATGAATATCCTCAGAGCCAGAAGCAGAATTATTGGATTTCAGGACGGAATCAATTCTTCCACTATTATCAGGATTCTCGTTTTTTATCTTTGATGTTTTGGAATTTTAGAGAATAATGAGCAGACGACGAATTGTGATGGATGGAGGCCAACAAATCAGCGACCTGCTTTTTGTCAGTGATAATCTGTCCACGTTTTTTCAAACCTTGGATCACAGCTTTTGAGTTTTCCCCTTTAATTCTTTTTATTATTTTCCGGACAGTTTTAGAAGAGGTTTTGGTATGAAGTTTGGAACAGAAGGTTTTCCAGGATAGACGCATTTTTTGTTTAAAGAGATACATAATTTCGGCTTGCAGCTTCTGTTGATTATTTTCAGCAGAAAGATTTTGAAAGGAACTTTGTTGGGCTTGCTTCCTTTGGAGATGAAGTCTTGCTTTCTTCATCCAACCTTTTTAATAGATGGTTTGGGTATATTTTTGGAAGCACATTCTATTTAGATATTAGAAAACTCCAAAGCTGGATCTTTGGAATTTAAAATGTCATTGGTAATTTGACAAGCTGCGTAATGTCCAATCTGCTTTTTTGAAATTCCAGCGCCGCTGGGGCTCCTCAGATTGATCTTCTAGAAACTTTAGAAAAATAGGAAAATGATAACTCCCACAGATTCCAATGAGGTTTCCAATCCAGTTCCAAAAAAAAGAGAAGTGTCACAGATGGCCAGGTCTAAATTAGGAAATGTTCCTAAATGGCTAAAATACGTAGGGGAATCTGAATTTAAAATACAGAGGTTGAGGTCATCGACAACATTCTCCAAAATTTTGCCTTGAGGATTCTGATGGTCACTTCCCCATCTGGGGGAGTGACCGTTCAGATCCCCAACAATCACGAAGGGAGATGGGAGTTGGTCTATCAAGTTTAATAAATCACCTTTGCATATGGTTTTTAAAGGGGATAAATATAAGGAGCAGACTGTTAGTTTTTTTTTAAAGATACTCGAGCATCAATTGCCTCAAGGGTGTGTGTGGTCAAAGTAACTGGATTAAATAAAATGTCTGTAAACACATAAAGCGTTTCCATGAGAAACATTGATTGCAAGCAAGAGTATCCAGACACAGACCTGTTTACCCTGGAATTGTGGTTGGGGTACTTTTCAGAAAAAAAGGGTTTATTTTGAAGAAAGTAAGTGTATTCCACGAATAACTTGAAAATTCCATATATTAGACGCAATTCATTCGCAACTTATGTACTTAATGTTTTGAGAAAACACAAAAAATATGTTATCTTACATCAAAGAACATAAATTGCTTTAAAATACAGAGATTTCAAAATCAAAACTCTTAAGAAAACCCCAAAGGACCACGGTGGGCAATTATGACTGTAGTTATTTTTACAAATTGAGTTTATTACAAAATTTACACACACACATGCAACAACAGCAAAAATCTTACCTGTAACTTACTTATTCATCACAAATAACAGCACACCTTAGAGACTTGTAAAGCCTTCGCTTTCATACAATAACATAATTCAGTCAAAGGTATTCACAGAAACATAATTGTGTCTCTAGTATACATTTTGTAGTTCCCACAATTTCAAGACAGTTATGTATCAACTACACTATATAGTGCCAAAAAATAATTTAGTTTTACTGCTAGATTGCAAAGATTTGTAGTAGCAGGACTTTAGCTTTTTTAAAATCTGCCACTGTGTATGTTCTCTCACTAGGTAATCCTGGTCTGGATTTAACCACCATAAGGCTGTCAACAGTTCTGGCTGACAGTGAAGCCCTTTGGTCAGTTCGGTTCTTGCGCACACAAGAGAATATGCGCTGTAGATCAAGAGTTGGTACAGACAGCAGGTCAGTGCTTATCCCCGATTCTCCAATGGTTGTTATTACAATGGGGTACTGTTTTTCTCTCTGTTCGTTTGAGCCATCAGTGGCAACACAAAAAGGTCCATTGCGCATCTGCTCTTTAACTGAAGCTTTGATGTCTTCTGCCATTGACGTAATTATCGCCGTTGTTTTGTTCCTGCCGCAAGAATACATCTGAGCGATTTTCGAGTCTGGAAAAGCACTTTTTACAGTTTTACTTATTATATCTGCTGTGGTGAGAGGTAGGTTAGTCTTTACAACAAGTTCGGAAAACATGGCCTCGGCTCGGATAACATCTTGCTCGGTTTGCGATACTTGCTGTGAAGGTATGAATTTCTGTATGCTTTGACATGTTGCAGCGGCCTGAATTCTACCAAGTCGATCACGGTGGCTTTTACTCTCACAATGGCGATATAGATATCAAATTTTCCAGAATGCGAAATAGAAAAGTCAACTTCACAGTACTTGCATCGAGCATGCACTTTGCTGACAGAAGATTCGACGATGCCAGGGATTTTTAGTATACTTTGAAAGAAAATTTTCCTGTTCACGTATTTTTTTTTGGCTTTTGAGGACCAGCAACACTTGCACTTGCTGCTTGACGTTTCATTTTTCACCCAAATATGGCGCCGTGATTTTTGTCAACGAATGCGGAAATAGCCGATCCGTGATGTCACTACTCGTAAACCAATCATCGTCGATTTTGCTTATCGCCGAAGTTGCCCGAAAAACAACCCGCCAAAGCTCCGAACTGCTCCGGAAACAACCAATTTATGTATAGATTTATATTTAAAAAAAAAAAAAAAAAAAGGCCGTATTTTTTTGTACTGTCCCGTATTGGTTGTATTTTATCAAATGTCGCGTATAAAATACGGCGAAATCGTATGGGTAAACAGGTCTGCAGACAACTGAAGTATTTCATCAGGACTGTCACAGGGCAGCCCGTGAAGAAAGCCATGTAGTCTGTGTGTGAAGAGTATAGGGGCGGGGGTGGTACTGCGTGTTGCCGTATTCGTGATTATTGTTGTCTCGGGAGCGTGCAAAGCGTGGTAAACAGCATACGCCGGTTAGGCCAGGTTAGGAATTTGCTCACTATCGTCAGAACGTGTTTGTCAGCAGTACAGTGTAGACGGTGTTTGTCTAGTGCTCTGTGGTTTTTGCTGTGTTCTGGAATTAGGGTGGGACGGGTATTAACGAATAATAATATCTGGTTCCGAGAAGGATACTAGTTTAAAGATTGCAAATTTCTGAAGTGATACGCTCAGTTGGAGTGCAGCTGTAGAAAAGCAAGTCTGTGGTAGTGTGGTAGGTAGTATCGAGGTATTGTCTACTACGGGAACTACACACTACCGGATTACCCTAATTGGATGTACTTTCGTAGGAGGGCAGTGGAGAAGGGCTACGGGGTGCAATTTCATGCGAACCGTTGGGTGAGTGGATGGTGGTTTTTCCTTACTGTGCCAATAACCAAGGGCCGGCTGTTGGGGTGTTGAATGATAGCTGGTACGTAAAGGTAAGGAAGGATGAGAAAGATTGCACTGAGGAGAGGCAGAAGAAAGGAAGAGAGCGTCGGAAGGAGGGAGAATGAGGGAGAAGAAAGGGGGTGGAGTGTGATGAAGCTAGGATGGAAGTGGTTGCTGTTGTTGTTGTTGGGGATGCTTGATGTGAATAAAGTGTTGATGGTTATTTGTATTCATTTGCAGCATCGTTCATTCCAGGCATTCATGATTTCATTGAATTGTATAATATGTATTTGATTCGAGTGACGATAACAGTAGAAAGCGAGAGAGAGTCAAGGACAGGGGAAATAGACTGCAGTTGGACCCCTCAAGTGGCAGAAGTTTAGTGGAGTAGCTAGTGAGAGTGGGGGGGGGGTAAGTGTGATGGAGGGAGGGGGACAGAATCGAGAACATGACATTTACGATGCGACAAGCATGTTACAGGTTCGTCGAGGATTGTCGTTGAGGATTGAATTCGAGGCCTGAGTACGAGGATCGAGTCCGAAGTTCGCAGCTCAACGTTCGTCAATCCGCCAGTTCGTCGCTGGTTAACGTGAGGCAGCAACGACGACGACACTTGGTCAAGTGGACCAAACATCATCAGCATCGCCATCTGTTATTGTCCACGCGTCCCCTGTTATCAGCGCCATCATCATCACTTCAACATCATCGTCAGTGGCGACCACGGGTGGCAACGCTCCTTCGTTTGGACGTCAACGGAAGGGGGCGAGCACGTTGGAGGAGACTTTACGAGAGACTGCATTTCGCCAGGTGGGCCCGTTTTGTGTTGTCCCTCTCCTTCACACCCCCCCTGTCTGTTTGTGAACACGTGCCTCGGACTTTGGCTGTGCACGTTCGATTTGAGGACGTTGGTCGATTAGCGACCCCCGATCACCCACGAACCATTGCATCGTTCCATTGACCCATTGATTGTTTCATTACCATTTCTTCGGTTCATGTGTAAATGTTGTATGTGTATGAGTGTGTGGTATAAATGAATAAATAGCTTGAAAGTTGTATATTATTTGTTGTGTTTTTCATCCCTTCACGTCTGCGGGAAATCGCCATTCTGTCTGGGTTGTCTGCGTGTGTAAGGTGTTTGTTTGTGGCGTCTGCCCAGGGGGAGTCGTGGCGGTGACAAGGACTCAGAAAAGTTTCCTGTAGACAAATTACACTTGGTCAGTTTTTAGTAAGCAGGAGCAAATGTTTGTAGTTGCCTTTAAGGCCTCTAATGTTCCATTGTATTAAAAAGGTCATGATATGAAGAAATAAAAGTAGTGTTTTATTTCAAGCAATTTTCTACTCTGTTTCTCCTCAATTATAACAATTTTTAGCTGGAGATGGAGGTGCTGATCCCTGTTGCGGTGACTCCTCCATGTCAACTACCTCCAGTATACAACATCATTGGGCTATTTGATCACACATGCATGAAAAGTCATATGAAGGTCAAGGTCATCCAAGGTCATTCTTTGGAATGGAAATAAGTGCAAAGACCAAAATGATGACTAACACCAATGGCATCAACATGAACAACAGAGTCCAAGGCCAATCCCTCAACACAGTGCACAGCTTCAAATATTTAGGAGCCAATGTATTAGACAATGGGTCCCGACAGGAAGTCCTATTCCAGGATAGCACAAACAACTGCTGCCCTAGCCTGACAAGGTTGAAGACCATTGGCTCCAAGGTAAGGTTGCTGCACTCACTTGTCATCTCCATCTTACTATACTCTTGCGAAACATGGACCCTCACGGCAGACCTATAATGAAGAATACAAAACATGGAGATGAGGTGCTACAGAAGATTTCTGGGCATCTCCTATATCCAGCACATCACCAACTACGAAGTCCAACAGACCATCACACAAGTTATTGGACAACACGATGATATGCTCACAGTGGTGAAGAAACTGAAACTTGGATGGTCTGGCCACGTCACCAGAGCATAAGACCTTGCAAAAACCATCCTGCAAGTCATTGTGCAAGCAGGCAGAAGAAGAGGGAGATAAAAAGAGGTAAGAGGCCATGAGGGTTGCTGAGGACAGAGAAAGATGGAGTACGCTGATTAACAATCATCGACCAATGAATTTTCGAGTTAGGGGATAGGACAGGAAGGTCAAGGTCATTCCAAGGTCTTCGTTTCTTTTCTCTTCGCATAATACAACTTTTGTTGTAATTTATTTCAGGCATGGGAATTGGGGAAAGTGGTTGGGGAGTACAGTGCAGCTGGGAGGACCCCTTGGTGGAGTTAAATTTTTTGGGGGGCGGGCGGAGGGGGGGGGGGGGGTAGGAGAAGGAGACTGCTGCCCTGGCGAGGTTGAAGCCACTTTGGAAAGACAGGACCATCAGTCTACATTCCAAAGTAAGGCTGCTGCGCTCCCTTGTCATCTCCATCTTCCTACATGCTTGCGAAACATGGACCCTCACAGTAGATCTCAAAAAACCGAAACTCCGATGGAATGGCCACGTCACCAGATCATCAGGTCTTGCAAAGATCATCCTGCAAGGCACGGTGCAAGGAGGTAGAAGAAGAGGGAGACCGAAAAAGAGGTTTTTGATTGATTGATTGATTGTTGCTTTAGGTCCAGCGGACTCTTCCGAGCCAAATCAGGACTGGACAACCCCCGATCCGCATAAAAGATCTGCTGAAACAACCCTAGTGGGAAAATTGAATGCCCTCCACCGGCCAGTCACTTTACAATAAAGACATCCCACGCAGGGGACGCCTGAGGCTTTACCCCAACTACTCGAACCCCCGGTTACAAAAACAAAATAGAATACAAACATCATTAAATTATCAACAAAACATATACATATAAAATGCCTATATTGCTAAATAATAACATCATAGGAAGCCCTAGTGACCACCCGGCAGAAAGTGTCCAACACTTCCAAACTGATCCAACAGACCTCATACACAAACAAGGAGTCTTGTCCAGGAAGAGGTTTCAAGAAAAAAGGTAGGTCATTGATCTAGCGAAGAAGAAGATAGTATAGCAGAGTGATAGGACAGAGCAGGAATGGGAAAGAGTAAATGAGGAAGACAGCGACAGTGGGAATTTAAAGCACTAAATTTCCAGAAAGTGGGGATACTATTTATACTGAAACCCCCGGCACCCCAACGGGGGTACTGTTGCCGCAGTGAATAGGTCATGCCTACAATGTCAAGACAGGTTTTCAACTGGGGCTTTCACTTTTCCCTTTATAGGTTAGAACAATCTACAGTGGCAAGATTGCTCATGACCCCAAGGGGTACGAAAAAGAGGTGGGAGGACAACATTCGAGAATGGACTGGTTTGACACTGAGCGAAACAATCAGGGTTGCTGAGGACAGGGAAAGGTGGAGTACGCTGGTTAAACGATCATCTGTGGTGCCCCTACGACCTGTGAGTTATGGGATAGGATAGGAGAAGGGTGGGTGGGTGGGGTGGGGAGGAGGGTGGTTGATAACATAGAAGATGTCTTTAAGAGTTCAGGGCATGTCGTAGTTCAGAAAGTCTGTTATTTTACTCTGTTCATTTTAATTGGCGCATGTCTGCCGAGTACAGATAAATAGATAGCATAACAACGTTCAAGTGCATCATTAGAGTCATTAAAATTATAAATGTCATCAAATGATACATAAGAGAGAGAGAGAGAGAGAGAGAGAGAGAGAGAGAGAGAGAGAGAGAGAGAGAGAGAGAGAGAGAGAGAGAGTTACCTTTCATTTTCTTTCCAGATTCATCCAATGCCTTGGTTGGTCTTGCATTCAACTCTTCAACAAGCTGACTGAAATTACAAAAACACAATAATTAACTCCCCAAGCACCACAGTACATGTCATTTTTGTATGTGGTACAGTGGAAAATGATGATTTCTCCAATATGTTCACTAAACTGTAAATGTCTCGTGCATTTATGTAATATATTTGGCCATTTCACGTTTTCATTAGTATCAGGGATCTTTCGGAAGCAAGTGATTTTTGGTGTGAATGTGATTCTGCACCACTTTCTGTTTGTGATGTCAGGAGTTTATGCTCTCATTAAGGTGAAAGGTGAAAGTTCATGAAATCCCATGAAGTGGTTTCATCAAAACAGACTTTCAGCTTTGCTTTGTGAGTATATTTTGTTTTTTTACATCGCTTATAGGACATCCAAAATGATATTTTGTGTAAGGGACTTTACTCAACCATTCTGGATGTAAAAATGGGGAACTACACTCGCTTTGAGACTTGGAATGTAGAATGAAGTGAGGTACTGGAAGTGGGTCAAGTCTGACTGCTATAGTAGCTTAAGAATTACCAGTGTCGTATGCTGTAACAAAAGCATGACAGCACACCAGCTCAATGCCTATGTGAGCAGCACCGTTTAGTGCCTCCACATTTTGCTTGCTGCGGGCTATTTATAGCTTGCCTGCACCCTCCTCTCCAGTGAAAGGAAAGGAAAAGAAGCATCAGCGAAGCTATTTATAGCTAGCCTGGCTGACCAAACCTCAAAACTAAAAAGCTTTGGTTGAGTCGGTGTGACAGGGTCATGAAATGTTTGTCAAAAAATTACAAATTTTCAAACAATTTCATTTTTTTGCTAGTGTTAATATTATATTAATAATATTATATCTACCTCAGTACTGGCACTGTGGCTGGAGAAAAGCTGTCGATGTTCTTCGGATCCATTGGTATACATACTCGTCCTGTGTGCAAATTCAATGCAACAAATCTTTATTACCTCTTACAAGTAACTGTGACAAGCTTTAACTCTTACACTGAAGATCGCTGCCAACAACTATGGAAGAGAACACAGCCACAGCTGTTTACATTAAGAGCTAGTCATACAAAGCAGGTCAGAGTATGGAACAAACTGGAAAATCTCTTAAGGGCAATCGAGATGCAGAGCTTCTTTAGCCGCTTTGTCCACTGCAATATTGCCGCGGATGCCCAAGTGACTGTACCCACATAAGAACAATATTTTAATCATCAGAAACAAGTTGTTTGTGGAGGTCATGGATCTCTGCCAGAAAAGAGTGCGATATCCTTCTTGTGGAAAGAGCCTGGTGCTGACAGTGAATCAGACATGATTTAAAATGAGGATCTTTTGGATTGATAAACAAATTTCTGAGCTAAATAAATTCTCTTGAGCTCAGGTGTATAAACAGAACAAAAAGGTAGACATTGTTGCAAAGGCTGGTCAAGGTGTCTCTCAGAGACCGACGCGGCAGAAACTGCGTCTCCTTTCTTCGCCTCGTCCGTAAAAAGATTTTCGTATCCCTTATACTTTAAGGTCAAGTTGCTTAGGAAGTATCGTTCTTTGTGAAGAATGTGAGATTGAAGTTGATAATGGGGTTGATGAGGTTCCAAAGAGCACAGTTAGCAATTGGTCATCATTAACAGAGTCAATATCTATGCCTGCAGTGTCAAAGTGAGGGTGCATTCTGATAGCAAAACGCCAAAAGGAGGAACTTCTGTCGAATTGTTGGAGTATTTAAGTGAAATGTAAATAACAGGATTATAACACAATCATAAGCAGGATTTTCAGGGTTTTCTTCAAGTTTGAGAAAATGGTTCACGTTGAGCTGAAGCCTATGGATCTCCAATGGAGGTTCGCCAGCCTCAGCATAGAGACTTTCCTTTGGGTAAGTGCGAAACGCCCCCAGGCAGATCCGAAGACCTTGAGATTGGATTGGATCCAAGGCTTTCAAATAGGCTTTCCTAGCAGAACCATATAATATATGCTACCATAATCTAGTTTAGAGTGTACCAGAGAACGATAGAGGAGCACAGTTTGCTTGTCTGCTCCCCAGTCTGTGTGGCTGATAACTTTCAAAATATTAAGACCTTTCTGGCAGCTTTCCCTCAAGTATTTAATATGCGGCAGAAAAGTAAATTTGCTGTCAAAACTAATACCCAAAAATTAACTTCTTTAGAAACTTTGATGGGTTGGCCATAAACATGGAGAGAAGGGTTCAAGACCTGGTTCTCTTTACAATGAAAATGAATGCATTCGGTTTAACAAAGCAAAAATTGGAAGCCATTTTCTTCTACCCATCCCTGAACTTTATCTACGCAAAGCTCAAGCCCTGCCAAGCATTTAGCTGAGATGGAGAAATCATCAACAAACAAGGATTTATCTATGCCAGATTTGACATTTCTAACTATGTTGTTGATCTTGGTGTTAAAAAAGGAGAAAGAATGTTACCCTGCAGGACAAGAATCTCCTGCTCAAAAGGATCGGACAAAGTGGAGACAAGTGGAATCTAAAACTTTATATCACTCAAAACATTTTTCTATAAAAATGGGTAAGTTCAATAAGCGATGAATTCCGGTTAACACGTTGTGGAAAGGGCAGATTTAAAAAAACAAGAAAAGAAAATCCACCAACATCACGCCATGGGACCCAATAGAAGAGAAGTGCAAAAGGATCCTGGCTCCTCAATGAGCCCTCAACTTTGAGGAAATACAGCCTGCATGGGCGAAGAGCATAGAAGAAAAAATTGTTTGAGCGCCTGGATGACGTGACCAAAAATGACGTGACTTCCATGATGCCAAATTAGAAGAGTTGAAAAGTGACACCAAAAATTTCCACATGCCAGGACCAGGATCAACGACATGAATACCACCAACAATACACGTACTATTGTTCGGCCTGAAATTTGACGCCTCGATGTGTGAGGAGGTGGTATGCTTGTTTCTTGCGAAGGAGTTGGAGCTTGCTGGTAAAGTGGGAACCATTCTTTTCTAAAACTGCCATCCTCTCCCTAGCAGATCTGGTACAGTATGCATCATGTTCTTCGCCAACAAGGACACTGTTCTCAGGGCCCTGAACAAATTAAAAGATAAAAACTGCAAAGTTTCTGTATAAACGGATTTGCCCATGGACTTGAGAGGCGTCCCTGATGATCTGGTATGAGAAGTGAAAGCTCTCAAGAGTGAAAAACCACAGGTTTTGAGTGTGGCTGAAAGAGGTGGGTCAATCCGATTTGAAGAAAGAAAACATGGAAAATTGGACAAAATGTAATTGAAAAACAGAGTAGGCCGTTCCTCAAATGTAGTAACCATATCTGTATATGGACAATGATGATATTATTGGATATAAACAGAGGTAAATGCCCCTTCAGTCCCATTCCTTGAAAATCTGAAAGAATGCCATATTTTCATGTGGTATCGTATGCTTTTTCCAAATCAAACATGATGGCAAGGGCATGTTCACCCTGGATGAGCGCGTTACGGATAAAAGTTTCTAGTCGCACCAGGTAATCAACAGTACTTCTGACACTTCAAAAGCCACACTGAGTGTTGGATAATATATTATTGGTCTCGAGATACCACAGTAAACAAGAATAAACCATTCTTTCCAGCGTCTTGCATAAGCAGGACGTTAAGACTATTGGTCTGTAGTTTGTTGGATTCGTATGGTCTTTGCCAGGTTTAGGTATGGGAACAATAATGTTCTTCAAGGGGGAGGAAAGGTGCCAGTGATCCAAATCTGATTGAAGATGTCCAGCAGTTGAGACCGTGAGTACCTTGTTAAATGTCGTAGAAATTGATAATGCACATCATCCTGTCCAACTGCTGAATCTGCTCTTTTGTTAATGGCATCATCAAGATCACCTAATGAGAACAAAATGTTGTAGTCTTCAGAATTGTCAGAGGGAAAATTTAACCGTTTTTCTTACGTGTTTTAATAGTTTGAAAAGAAACAGAATAGTCTTCAGAGGAAGAATTTGCAGCAAAAGAAGAGGCCAAAAGATCAGCTACTAGTTGTTTTTTTAAATCTCCGATTATGTCCATCTGCACACTAAGGCATGGGCTGACCTGTTTGTTACTTCTATTTTTGAGTTTGCGGACCACTTTCCAAACCTTCGACATTTTCGCTCCCTTGTCATCTCCATCTTCCTATACGCTTGCGAAACATGGACCCTCACAGCAGATCTACAACGAAGAATATAAAGCATGCAGATGAGGTGCTACAGAAGACTTCTGGGCATTTCTTATACCCAGCACATCACCAACGACAAAGTCTGACAGACCATCACACAAGCTATTGGACGAAGACCTGCTCACAGTGGTGAAGAAATGGAAACTCCGATGGTACGGCCATGTCACCAGATCATCAGGGCTTGCAAAGACCATCCTGCAAGGCACAGTGCAAAGAGGTAGAAAAAGAGGGATAGGTAGGATAGGAAGTGGGATTTTCTAAGTTTGCTTTCAGTTTGAGAAAATAATTCATGGCGAGCTGAAGCCTACGGATCTCCAAGGGAGGTTCGCCAACCTCAGCACAGACTTTCCTTCGGGGAAGTGTGAAACGCCCCCAGACAGATCCAAAGACCTTGATGATGGATTGGATCCAAGGCTTTCAAATAGGCAGAACCATACATTACATTACAAGATTATTGCTTTAGGTCCAGCGGACTCTTCTGAGCCAGGGTTCATACTCAAATTGTGGTAAAAAATTCAAGGAGTTTTCCCAAAAATTCAAGGAGTTTTTAAAAATTATAAACGCACATAAGAATTGACAAGTAGTCAAAATAAAGGATAAAATCTCTTACCCAGTGACATCCATAAATTGTTTGCAGTCATGAATCTGATGATACTGATGTTGATACAATACAATACAATACAAGATTATTGCTTTAGGTCCAGCGGACTCTTCCGAGCCAAATCAGGACCAGAGAGACGTTATCTTAAAATATTATAAAATGTTTCAAATCTTAAAAAACAAGCCTGTTACCCTTAAATACTCAAACAAACTTTCACATGACACCTCTTTAAAAGTCTTCTTTAAAACTGATGTATTAAAAATATGTTCTCTTTCTTCAATCAGATCACTAAATTCAGTCCAATCAATAAAATCCAAACTAAACAAAACATGTCGATATGAGTTATATGCGATAAAACAAACCAACATCATGTAAAAATTGAAACAGATGTTGACCATTACATACTTTAAAAATCTCTTTGAAAGGAATTGAACCCAAATATGTTTCTCTTTCCTCAATCAGATCAGCACACTCAAGACATGAAATGGCGAACAGAAAAGGATTGATCACATGCAAAGCACCATGGTGGTTCTTCTCCTTTTAAAAGGAAACTGTGGGTGACATAAGTATGCCCAATATGAAGGCGAGACAAAACTATTTCTTCTTTGCGAGTGGATGCAAAGTTAGGCAAAGAAGCGGACAAATCGGGAAGAATTTGAAATAATTTGTTGTTGATATGGTTGGACCAGTCAGTCTGCCACAGTCGTTTACAATAAGATCCAGTCATACAACGTAGGTCAGAGTAGGGCACAAATTGGAAAATCTCTGGAGGGAAATCGAGATGCAGAGCATCTTTAGCCGCCCTGTCTACTGCAATATTGCTGCGGATGCCCATGTGACCAGGGACCCACATAAAAACTATCTTTTTACCCTCAGAAACAAGTCGTGTATGGAGGTCATGGATCTCTGCCAGGAAAGGGTGTGATATCTTTCTCGTGGAAAGAGCCTGGAGTGCTGACAGTGAATCGGACATGATTAAAAACGAGGTTCTTTTGGATTGATAAACTTGTTTCAGAGCTAGATGAATTGCCTTGAGCTCAGCTGTATAAACAGAACAAAAATCAGGTAAACGCTGTTGCAAAGGCTGGTCTAAGTGTCTCCCAGAGACCGACGCAGCAGCAACTGAATCTCTTTTCTTTGACCCGTCTGTAAAAAGTTTTTCATATCCTGGGTATAAGGCACACTGTTCTAAATAAAGTTGGTTATATATGGTTTCAGATGTATTGTTTTTGAGGAAAGCTGACCATTGCCAATTCATGTTGGGGGTACATAATTTCCATGGAGGAGCTTCAGTCCGAAGCTCATCATCGTTGATGGAAGCAACATCAATGCCTGCTTTTTCCAAATGAGCCTGCATTCTGATGCCAAACGAAGGAATTGTGTCAGGTTTGGCTTCAAATTTCTGAACAAAATCTGGGTTGAAAACACAGTCATAAGCAGGGGTTCATGGGATCAGTTTTTAATTTTAAATAGTAATTCAGTGACAATTTTGTACGTCTCAGCTCCAGCGGGGGTTCGTTAGCTTTCACAAGGGGAGGTGCGAAAAGCACCCAAAGCAATGCGTAGTGCCTGATGAGCAACTGGATCTAACATTTTAAGGTACGATCTTAAGATAAGATTTTCTAGCAGAACCATAAACAATGCAACCATAATCTAACTTGGATCTAATTAAAGAACGATATAACAGCAATAAGTTTTCTTGTCAGCTCCCCAGTCTGTACCACTGATAACCTTGAGCAAGTTGCAGGCCTGTTGACGTTTAATTTTCAAATTTTTCAGATGAACAATGAAGGATAGCCTTTGATAAAAAATAACACCCAAAAATTTGACTTGTTGGACCGCCTTTATTGGAGTTTTATTGAGGGTAATATTAGGATCTTGAATAAATCCCCGGTGCTTGGAAAAGTGAATACATTCAGTTTTTGCTTCAGAAAATTTAAAACCATTTTGTAAAACCCAGTCCTCAACGGCCTTGACACATAACTGTAGTTGACGTTCTGCAGATGCCAAGGTTTTACCTTTGGCTACTAACGCAAAATCGTCAACAAACAAAGAATTGTCAATTCCCCGTTTGACGG
Source organism: Oncomelania hupensis (assembly GCA_036898135.1). Classification (NCBI taxonomy): domain Eukaryota; kingdom Metazoa; phylum Mollusca; class Gastropoda; order Littorinimorpha; family Pomatiopsidae; genus Oncomelania; species Oncomelania hupensis. Next base: position 67,767,254 of record CM072512.1, on the reverse strand, counting down.
AACGAACAATATTATTTATTTTAATGTTAAACAGCAAGGGAAACAAGATGCTACCCTGAGGCACTCCCATCTCCTGTTCCCTCATATGTGACAAAGATCCCCCAACCTTTACCTGAAAAATTCTGTCCGTTAGAAAATTTGATATAAACAGAGGTAAATGTCCCTTCAAACCCATTTCTCAGAGATGAGAATCCTAAAATGACAAAAAGGAGGAAAAATTCCAAAGTCTGTCGAGTGGCGAAGCCACGAGTGCGCGTACCTGCAAAGCAGGTACGAGATGCTAGGGGGGTCCGGGGGCATGCTCCACTGGAAAATTTTTGAAAAGATGGTTAAAATCTATGCATTCTGAGCCTTATTTTATGGGGTCAGATCAGTTGTTTTTGTGGTACTAAAATGCTGTTGTTATCTCTCCACAGTTCAACACATAGGCCTAATGAATTTATTTCAAACATCAGTTAAGCCTTGTATTAAACAAACATTCCTTTTGACTGCAGACAAGAATGGTTTAAATACCAATGACAAGACAAGGCTTTACCAATGCACATAATTACTGTCCAAAACAGAGTTGTAAATTTATACATAGAATCAGTATGAAGCCTCACTGACACTCTTACGGTCACACCAAACAATAAAATCATAAATACCTCGATTGACTGTTCAAACAAGGTTTACAATTTCAAGATAATGTCTTGGAAAAACCACAACAAGGAAAGCAGAAATACGGATGGCAGGGTTCCCACAAGTTTGGGAAAACAAAATTCCATACTTTTTCCAGACTTTTTCCATGGCTTCCTAAACATTTTCAAGACCACCTTACACACACAAGAAACGAACAATTCTACATAGAATACTTATCACATAAAAACACCGGCATAAAAAAAGGAATTGTGAGACGTGTACTTACAAAATACAAGACAGCCTATGATCTGTGATACTGACAGTCCATATGATTTTAATAAACAAATATGCCCTGCATTTTTTCATGTGTCATATGTTTAAGTTCAACTTTCCTGAGAATGAACACACAATTCACAATTACTGTTTTATTTCTTTGAGCTTCTGGTCAATTTGTCACTCTAGAGTAATGGCTTCTGCCTCTTTTTTTGTCGCTGACCTGCGCAAAGCATTGGCCTTGGACAGAAGTGATAGGCTCTCACTCTGCTCTGCCCTATCTGCAGATTTAAGCAGGTCTTTTGCACACAGTTCCAATCGTTTCTTCTTTGACTTCAGCTCTTCAATTTCATCTAACACTAACTTTCTTTTTTTTCTTCTCTTCTTCAAGGTAAACCTCATATCTGGATCTTGCACTAGCTGCATTGAAGAGGAGTGCTTTTGTAATTGGCACCTGACTGGCTCCACCTGCCAAATGGTCTGCTATAATTCTCTGTGCTGTTAGGGTTTTCTGTGACATGTTGTCAGTCATTACTTCTTTATTAACAGAGAATCCCCTCTCCACACTGGCCTGGCCATGGCATGAGAAAAAAGCAGCACTTCTCTCACAACACTCCAAAGGCAACTCAACTCCTTTCGCTTGGCCAGTGCAGAGAAGAAGAGTCTTTCTAATCTGTCTTTATCCCTGTCAAAAGACAAAGTTATCAGCAGAAGCACACTCTGATAAGAAGTCTGTGTACTGCAAATTGATTCTGTCCACATCTTCTTTGTTCTCTTCTGCATCGGCCGGATGAGAAAGGAAACAGTAGGTTTATTGTGTCTTTAACCCGCAAGAGTAAGCAAGGGAAATAACCGCGCTAAAAGAAAAATTAATTTGCTACTTTCGGTTTCAATCGCAACAACGCCGGGAGAACATCTCAAATAAACGGTATTTTAATTTTTCTTTCTTTTGAAGAAAAATTCTTGTCAAACTGAAAGATTGCCTTGTGGTGTTTTTTCCATGACTTTTCCATACCTATCTAGACAAATAAATTTTTTCCATGGCTTTTCCAGCCCTGGAAATCACTTTCTCTATTTTCCATAGCTTTTCCAGACTTCCATGACTCTGTACGAACCCTGGGATGGTTTCAGGCAGTAGTTCCTAAAACAGTTCTGATGCTATAATCATATATACATTATGAACAACTTCAGCCTTGAAGTCGTAGTCAGGCACTGAAGTCAGGCTGAAGTTTACAATTACGTCATGCACTAGGATTACAGTTCTTTGTGTATACAACATTCTCATGTTTTTTTGAAGAATTGTTAAAAGTATAAATAAAAACTGGCAGGTACCAACATGCTATACAGTCTGCACACACACAATTATTGAATGAACTATGTACATGTACATGTGCATGTATTTTATAACTGAAGCCAGGCAACTATCCAGTTCTTGCTTTCTTGGCTGGTAGCTTTTGACTTCTAATCTCACTTCTCTTCCTCACCAACACCTGAAGTCGGGCAGTCAGAGCTTTCTTATGAGCCAGTCTGGCTTGTTTCTCTGCCTCTGCATTCAACTCCACATTTCTTTCGATCTTTTTGTCCTTCAAACGAATTAAGACTGTTGTGTTCAACTTTTCTTCTAACCACTTAAAAAAGTTCCACTTGTTTTTTACACCACTGTAGATGTGGGTAGCAAGAGCCTTTTCTCCAGGATTTAGTTTTCGAAGCATTTTACAAGTCGCGCTTTGTTCTAGACAATGGCTGATCAACCACGTGATGTTTTGGCTGTTCCATCGCACTACAACTCAGCGCATGAGAAAGGGCTTCAAGCGCCTATTTGAGTGACGTCACTATCAGCGGGAGTGTCTGGGAACAGCCGGAATCTTATGCGCAGAAAAACGGGAGGCTTAGATACGCAACGTCACTTCCGTAATGCGATGGCTAGTATCTAAGAGAGCCCCACGTCGTACGTTTACCAGGACACACGTTATCTCGGCTTTTTACGGCAGCTTGGTGGATCGACGAAAACAAAGTGAGAGCGAACCAAATGACAACAATCCGCATGGGAATAACGAGTGGGAATAAGCTGCGAGATCGAAAATCAACAACTCACCCTAATCATATACACTAAAATTTTCTCACCGGATTTAAACCGATCTCAAAAATGACCCTGGGACCTTCCGAAAGAGCAGATTTCCGCTAAAAAGCGGAAGATTCTCATCTCTGATTTCTTGTAAATCTGAAAGAATGCCATATTTCCATGTGGTATCATAGGCTTTTTCCAAATCAAACATGATGGCAACGACATGTTCACCCTGGACGAACGCGTTACGGATAAAAGTTTCCAGTCGCACCAGGTGGTCAACAGTACTTCAACCACTTCGAAAGCCACACTGAGTGGTGGCAGGCATGCTACTCAGAAAATTTTGTTTTCCAGGAAAATTTTGGAAGGATTAGCAGAGCCCCGAGAGCGAGCCTGCAAAGCAGGCGAGCCCCCTAGGAGGGTCCGGGGGCATGCCCCCCCCCCGGAAATTTTTTTTTTTAAGTTAAAATCTGTGCAATCTGGCACATTCTGAGCACTTTTTGAGAGACGAAAAATCAATCAACAAAGACGAAAAAAAAACATTTTAGTTTAAACTATATACAAGAAATGACACTGGTAGGCTACATGTCTGTTAACATTATTGTACTTCTTTTTTTCTATTTCTTTCCCGACAACTTTTACTTCATAATCCAGTGTTCTCTGCAGCCAGTCCCAACGCCACTTGTTTTTGAGACCTTTGTCCCAGTCTCCTACTGTGTTTCTTATTACAATGTCGGTTCGAAACATTTTGATACTATGCTACTATTAGTAGTATTTATCATCACAAAAACGCTTTCATACGTTATCAAACTTAAAAAAACAGAATCGTGGTGAAGACTGTCAAAAATCAAACGGAAACCACTGGCTATAACACAGAGCGAATCACGTAAGAGAGAAGCAATCTGATTGGTGAGATAAATTTAGCTAGCCAATCACAACGCCGCTTTGATATGATCGTTAAATTGACTGTCATAGCGGTCTAGCAGACGAATCCCGCTGATATCGCCTACCGTGATAAAAACGCTTGCTTTTTTTTTTTCGACACAGATTTTTTTAATACTCCAGGAAATTTTTCAATCACCAGGAAAGCCAAAGATCGATTTCCAGGAATTCCTGGAATTCCAGGAAAAGTAGCATGCCTGGGTGGATATTATTTGTTTCCAGAAGCCACAATAAACATGAATAAACCATTCTTTCCAGCGTCTTGCTTAACCCTTAGCCTGCTGACATGTTTTTCCTGCTCTGTGCTAAAGAAAATTTTGACTTACGATTAAAAACACACTTGCCTTTTTATATATGCCATTGTTGCTATTACACCTAGATATCCTATCCTATCCTGTCCCGTAACCCGAAGGTCGTAGGGGCACCACAGATGATCGTTTAACCAGCATACTCCATCTTTCTCTGTCATCAGCAGCCCTGATGGCTTCGCTCAGTGTCAAACCAGTCCATTCTCGAATGTTGTCCTCCCACCTCTTTTTCGGTCTCCCTTTTCTTCTACCTCCTTGCACTGTGCCTTGCAGAATAGTCTTTGCAAGGCCTGATGATCTGGTGACGTGGCCATACCACCGAAGTTTCCGTTTCTTCACCACTGTTAGCAGGTCATCATGTTGTCCAATAGCTTGTGTGATGGTCTGTCGGACTTCGTCGTTGGTGATGTGTTGGGTATAGGAAATGCCCAGAAGTCTTCTGTAGCACCTCATCTCCATGCTTTGTATTCTTCGTTGGAGATCTGCTGTGAGGGTCCATGCTTCGCAAGCATATAGGAAGATGGAGATGACAAGGGAGCGCAGCAGTCTTACTTTGGAATGTAGACTGATGGTCCTGTCTTTCCAAATGGGCTTCAACCTTGTCAGGGCAGCAGTTGTTTGTGCGATCCTGGAGAGGACTTCCTGTCGGGACCCATTGTCTGATACAATGGCTCCTAAATATTTGAAGCTATGCACTGTGTCGAGGGATTGGCCTTGGACTTTGATGTCCGTATTGATGCCATTGGTGTTGTTGGTCATCATTTTGGTCTTCTCTGCACTTATTTCCATTCCATAGGCTTTGGAGGTGGTGTCAAGCCTCTGTACTAGCTGTTCAAGTTCTTGTTCCTCTCCAGCCAATCCATCAATGTCATCTGCAAAACGAAGATTGAAGATTGCTCTACCCCCTATGCTGACTGTGCCTTCATGGTCTGCAAGAGCATCCGACATGATGCGCTCTAGGAAGATGTTGAAGAGTGTTGGAGAGAGTAGGCATCCTTGACGCACACCGATTGTTGTTCTGAACCAATTCCCGATGGCTCTGTTGTGGAGGACTGCACTGGTAGCCTTGTCATACAGGCTTTTGATGACTTCAATAATTTTTGGGCTGATGTTGTACACTTTCATTGTTGCCCATAGAGCTGCATGCCAGACTCGGTCAAACGCCTTCTTGAAGTCTATGAACACATGATATAGATGTTGTTGGTGCTGTAGGTATTTCTCACAGATTATTCTGAGGTTGAAAATCTGCTCAGTGGTACTTCGCCCTGCCCTGAATCCTGCTTGTTCTTCAGCTATGATTTGTTCAGCTTGGGGTTTCAACCTGTTGAGTATTATTTTCAGGAGGACCTTGCTGGGATGGCTGATGAGGCTGATGGTGCGGTAATTTTCACACTCCTGAAGGTTACCTTTTTTGGGAAGAGTGATGACAAGCGACTGGGTCCATGGTATAGGCCACTCCCCACTCTGCCAGATCTTGTTACAGATAATGGTGAGGGCATCAATCATCGCTTCTCCTCCTGCTTGTAGCAGTTCCGCGGGTATGTTGTCCACTCCTGCTGACTTCCCTTTCTTTAGCGCTTGCACTGCTGCCTCAACTTCTTCCCGGAGAATTGGGAGGATTTCTTCTTCTTCTCTGTTCTCTGGACATGCTAGAACTGATGGGTCTCCATTTGGTGTATGGTTGTAAAGGTCAGAGCAGTACTCTGTCCATCTGTCCAAGACTTCTTGTTCTTCTGTAAGGCATATGCCAGACTTGCTTTGGATAGTGGAGACTTTGGGCTGTTTGACACTTGTCAGTCGCTTCACAGTCTGGTAGGCCTTCTTGCTGTTGTTCTTGTTCAGACTGTTCTCTATTTCCTGGCATTGATCTTCTATCCAGTTCTCCTTTGCTGTGAGCATGCCTTTTCGGATGTCATTGTTGATTTTTCGGTAGACATCAGCTCCCTGTGAGGTGTTTTTTTTCTTTTTCATCTCTCTTCGTTTATCACACAGATCCAAAAGTTCAGGTGTGATCCACAGCTTCTTCTTTGGTCGGTGCTTGCCAAGGATCTCAGTGGCGGCATCTGTCACAGCTGAGTTGAAGGTGGTGGTCATGGTGTTGACATCTACTTCACCAGCCCCCAAAATGAGCAGTGGTGCAAATTTCCCTCCAATTGTGGCCTGAAATAGTTCTGCCACCTCCGGGTCTTGCAGTTTGTCCAGGTCGAACTTCAGTCTAGTGCACTTTGCTGTATTTACTCTCTTCAAGTGGAGCCGGAAAGACATCATCACGAGATCGTGGTCACTTCCGATGTCTGCTCCTGGAAAAGTACGTGTCCTGCCAATGTTGATGCTTGATCTGAAGCGTTTCTTGACCATGATGTAGTCTATTTGGTTGTGATGCTCCCCGCCAGGACTGTGCCATGTCCATCGTCTGGAGTTTTTGTGGAGACCAAGCGTGTTTGCCAGTACCAGATTGTTGTATCTGGCAAACTCCAAGAGTCTCAGACCCCTGTCATTTGTCTCGTTGTTGCAGTGGGGTCCACATGTGTCTCCCCAGTTGCGGTGCGCATCTTGGCCAACCTTGGCATTCCAGTCGCCTTGCACTATGACTATGTCCTTCTTCGGCACTTGGTCAAGGACCGCCTGTAGATTTTCATAAAAATCCTCCACTTCGCTGTCGTCATAGTCTGATGTTGGGGCGTAGGCCTGGATGATGGTGATGTTGAAAGGGGCTGCTCTCAGGCGGATGGTAATGAGTCTACTGGAGACTGGGCGGCAACCCATGACAGTCGCTAGAATGTTCTTGTGGACCAAGAATCCAACGCCGTGTTCGTGCCTGTCATCCCTACCGCTGAAATAGAGCTTGTGGCCTTTGTCGGTCGTTGTTTCACCTAGGCCTTTCCATCGCAGTTCGCTGATACCTAGAACGTTCCATCGATAGTGGTCCAACTCGTGGGCCAGTTCTTCTAATTTTCCTTCCGCAGTTAGGGTCCTGACGTTCCAGGTTCCTATGACGATGTTGTTTCTCGTGCGGATCTTGCTATATTGTCCATCAGTAGCATACTTAACACCTCCGTCCTGGTGGCCAACGGAAGGCGCGGTCCTTGTGCCGGGTGACGGCCCGGGCGACGACCGATCCGGTATGGAATTAGTGGATTGTGTCATCATGTAGTGTGTCTTGGGCAAAAAAGACCTGGCGGTGCCCAATCCTCTCCAGGCTGTTGGCCACAGCCGAAATCCACGAATACAGTGTGGCTCGCCTTGGCCCTGAGCACATGGTCGTTGAACCTGTAGTAACGTGAGGTTCCTCCGCCCTGGCCGGTGACTTCTGTGTAGAAGACTTTCGCCCAGTGATGCCGTGCTAACATCACCCCTGTTAGTCGCCTCTTACGACACGCCGGGAAACGTTGGGTCTATTCTATTTAATGCCCGAACCCACCTAGATATATAAAAGTATATATCAAATGAAAGGAAATTGAATAAAGATTCCAAAGAACAGACACAAAAATGTGTAAGATTGTTGGTTAGTACAATTATGGGATGGAAAGTTAGGGGCATGAGCAAACAAATTCACTCTCACTCAACTGCACACCCATTCTTGAAGTCATACTCAAAGAATTGCAAAATAGAAATAAGATTTATTACCAAACATTATGTTCTCAAAATGTTCAAAGAAAAAAATAGAAGAAAAAAGAGTCAAGCTTTTGGTTACAAACATCACCACCTACACCCTCCAGTAGAAACGCTTGGTGTGATACGCACGGAAGCACTCCTGCAGGCACAATCCAGGCTTGCTGGGACAGTCTGGGCAGTAGTACCGAGTGTCCTTCCTTTTGTTGAGCTTCTTGGTGCACACCCGGCAAGCCTTCTGGGGTCTCTCCTTACCTGGTGTAGGAGGCAGGACGTCGATGAAGTGGCGGACAGCATGATCATCTTCGACTTCCGGGTCTTGGTTCCCGAAGAGCAGAGAGGAAATAACTGACTTCTGGAACTCCAGAAAGGTTCCATCTCTCCCACTCTTCCTGGAAACAAAAAAGGCATTTAGCAATGCGATCTGCAGGAACTTGATGGCAAGCTTTTTGTACCACTTGAGTGTTTTTCTTGTGGCGTCGTATGCTTGCAGAATCCGGTCATGTGTGTCCACAGCTCCCATTTTCTTGTTATATTCCAGAATGGAAGGTGGTTTTCCAGCATTTGCTCCTTGCCTGTCGCCTTGTCCATCCCCTTCAGCTGCAGGCTTGTGACATGTAGTGAGCATGAAAACATCTCTCTTGTCGGAATACTTCTGCGCAAGGAGGACCCCACTCGCTCTGCTTTCAACTTCTCCTTTGGGCACTGCATGGTCACGAAGGCTTAGGGGAGTTCTGTTTTTCCTCAGTGTGCCACAGCACGATGTCTTCCTGTTGTGTAGCAGATCAAAGAGGTCTTGAGAGCTATACCAGTTGTCAACAAACAACCTGTAGCCGTTGTCAAGCAGTGGCAGCATCAGATAAAAGACTTCCTTTCCAGAACGTCCCAGTGGAGCTGCTTCTGGTGGCAGCTGGGCATCAAGTCCCTCAACACTTTCGTCTTTCCCAGCATACACTCTGAACCTGTAAGTGTAGCCTGAACTATCGCACAGCATGAAGATTTTGATCCCAAAACGAGCTCTCTTCAAGGGTATGTACAGACCTGCCTACCTACAATTCTTTAAATCAGTAGCAAAAGGTTTAGTTTTCAGTAGCAAAGCCAGGTTTTCAGTAGCATGCACAACCGTCGATGTAGAACGCCATGACAAGCTAATTGTGTACTTAAAATATATATTTTAACATTGAAAACGTTTTGAGAAAGCACAAAATCAGTCTCTACCTGCCTCAGCACACATAATAAGAAATACAATACTTGGTGTCGGGGTTTACTGTTTACTTTCGCAGAGAGTCAGCATAACAGCTATTGAGTTTAACAAGGTCTTCTTTGGTCAGATGCCTGTTTAAAATGCCATCTGGCTGACTCTTCACCACCATCAGCTCCATAGTGTCCTCCCCCAAGCTTGCTCTTTGGTCAGTTCTGTTCTTCCTCACACATGAGAAAACTCTTTCGCAGTGAGCACTTGAGTGTGGAATTGTGAGGATGGACACCACGTTTTAACAAAGGGAAATAGAAACGGAGCCGTCTGATTGGTCACGCCCTGGCTGCATCGTGTACGATGGACTTTAGAAATAGCGGAAGTTCTACTTTCTACGCGCACAATTGGCTGAGACAAACCCCAAATTTAAAAAAATTAACCCTTTACTGGGCACACGTTTGTCTATTTTTTTTTTTAAGCTCTAAACAGGCAAGAAATCTTATAATTGTATAGATATTTCGGAGTACATTAGTAGAAAAACCACATCTTAGGTATTAGTGCATAGATTTAAATGAAATAAAATGCAAAATGAACAGAAATAAATTCTCTTTTGATTATATACCTTTTTATTCTTCTCTTGTCATGTCTTGTTTTTTTATTACTCCATGTGCTTACAAAAATTGAAAAAAAAAGTTTTAAAAAGTCCAAACAAGCTTCCTCCTCATCTTCACTTTCTTGCCCATCTGAAAGATCTGATGCATGCATGCTACTGACACTAATGTCAGTACCGATCTCTTCCTCCAAGTCCATTTCTCTCACTGCAATGTCTAATAAATGGAAGCCTGTAAACTCTCCTTCATCAGTCGAAGAATCCAAACCATCCATTCTAGACACTTGCACTCAAAAAATAGGAGAAAAAAAAATCGAAAAAACGAATGCATCAAAGAGAAAACTTATTGAAATGCAGTCGATTGTTTTCACAACAGAATGAACCGGAAGTCTCGCAATCTTTCAAACAACACGAGAATATAACAGTGGTTGATACGGACGCTTTTGGGCGTTTTGCCTGTTTAGACCTTCGGCCGCTACGCCCGGTAAAGAGTTTAAAAAAAAAAAAAGGCTGATTTTTTTAAATTCCCGTAGCAATTTTATGTTTGCCGTAGCATCGTAGCAGAGCTTTATTTTTCGTAGCTGCTACGGCAAAATCGTAGCAGTAGGCAGGTCTGTATGTATTGCTTGAAGACAAGCCTGCCCTTCCACAGTAGCAATGACTCATCAATTGCCACATCCCGTCCTGGTTGGTGCACTTCTTGAAATTTTTCAAAGATGTGGTCCAAGACAGGGCATAGCTTGAAAAGCCTGTCCCTGTGAGGATTGTTGACAAGTGGCATGTCATCGTTGTCTGCCATGTGCCAAAACTTTAGCAAAAGAAGAAACCGATCACGACTCATGGCGGCAGGAAAGACAGGCGTCCACAGCAGTGGGTCTGTTGTCCAGTAGCTGTTCAGGTCAGGTTTCAGGAAACGTTACAAATGAATAGGAAAAAAAAAACATAACACAAAAATCAGATCTAATTTGAAGAAAACGAAACAAATAGAACACGCCCACTTCACCCAACACGTGTTTTTTTTTCTTCCAAACAGCATATCCAAAACAGCGCACATGCAGAAATGAACTCAAAAGTATCGATATCATGAACCAAAAAGGACTGTAATCAAAGCCTAATAAATACAGAAATAGTCTGTGTAAAAGGCAAATAATATTATTTTATAGATCTAGTGAAAATAACTAAGTCTTTTTTCACCTACCGTCGTCTGCTAAAGTTTGTAGGCGGCGATCTTCTTCTTCGTCCGAATCGTAATCTTCTCCAGCCTACGTCAAATAAACATCGTCCCCTGCATCAAAATCTTCATCCCCACTATCATCATTGAAGTTTTCTTCCTGAAACATTTTCGCCACCTCTTCTGCCGTGTAAGTTCTACGTGCCATGATGGCGACGAACGAGTCGGAAACTTTCGCTAGCAACAAGTGCTTCGACGCGTGCTTTTTGTTTGAAAATTACCTCTAAACCAAAAGATTTTTCTTTTCAAAACATAACAGTTGAAGGGAAACAACTTTTATTTTATAATCATGACCAAGGATTTATTTTATAAACGCTTTTACCTCTCTTATACTATCTCGTACAACGTACGGATACATCGCATTACGATGGCGCTAGACACCCCGTGCTACGTACGTTGACAGCGCAGCCTAAAGGATAATCAAGACGTTAAGGCTATTGGTCTATAGTTTGTGGGATTAGTATGGTCTTTGCCAGGTTTAGGAATGGGTACAATAATGGCCTTTCTCCAAGAGGGAGGAAAGGTGCCAGTGATCCAAATCTGATTGAAGATGTCCAGCAGTTGAGACCGTGAGTACCTTGCTAAATGTCTGAGAAATTGATATTGTACATCATCCGGTCCAACTGCTGAATCTGTACTTTTGTTAATTGCATCGTCAAGCTCGACTAATGAGAACGAAATGTTGTAGTCTTCAGAATTATCAGAGGGAAAATTTAACCGTTGTTTTTCTTTATGTGTTTTAATTGTTTGAAAAGAGATGGAATAATTTTCAGAAGAAGAATTTGCAGCAAAAGAAGAGGCCAAAAGATCAGCTACTAGTTTTTTATCTCCGATTACGTCCCCCTGCACAGTAAGGCATGGGCGCACCTGTTTGTTACTTTTAGTTTTGAGTTTGCGGACCACTTTCCAAACCTTCGACAGTTTCGCTTTCGAATTTAGCATGGAGCAGAAACCTCTCCACGATTCTCTTCTCTTAAGTTTGAAGAGCTGTCGGCATTGCACTCGCAAACGTTGGTGGTTCTGTTTATTTTCAGAAATTGGGTGTAGATACATCATTCTTAAAGCTTTTTTACGGTCTTGCTGAAGTTTTTTACATTCATCATCAAACCAGGGTTTTTTAATTGTATACGGTTTTGATGAAGTTTGCGGGATGGACTCCTTAGCACTGTTTATAACTATGTCAGTGTAGAGCTGTATTGGATCTATGGAATTAGAAAATTCCTGTTCCTTAGCACGTAACTGAACCTCAGACAGGTTAGAAAACAGACTCCAATTAGCTTGTTTTAGTTTCCACCTGCCATGAGTTTGCTCAAGGTTGTCTGAATCATGTTTTAATAAAACCGGAAAATGGTCGCTGCCATGGAGATCTTCTAAAACTGTCCATTTAAAATCCAAAAGTAAGGAGGGATCACAGATCGATATATCAATGTGGGACAAGGAAGCGGTTCTTGAACAGGAAAAAGTTTGAGCACCCTCGTTCAAAGTTACTAGGTTCAACGAGTCTAAAATGTCTTCAATTATTTTCCCCTGAGAATCAGTACCGTACGATCGCTACCCCACAGGGGAGAGCGTCCATTAAAATCTCCCAACAACAAAAAAGGGGCAGGTAACTGTTGGATCAAATTCTCAAGTTCATTTTTATTCACATTTATTGATGGGGTCAAATATATAGAACAAACTGTGACTGAGTGTGAGGGATTTAAAAAGAGATACTCTGGCTGCAACTGCTGGTAAACTTGTATTAAGTGAAACTGGGTTAAATGGGACGTTTCTATGAATAAAAAGTGAAACGCCTCTAGAAGATGTACAATCTACAGACAAATAAGCAGTAAATTAATATCTATAAGATGTTTCTCTGACAGGAGAGTTTCCTGAATGGCTAACACCTCAGGTTGATGCTCCGTCAGCAGACAGCAGAGCTCCTCATAATTTGCCCTTATTCCTCGGATATTCTATTGTAAAATGGCCATAAAAATGAAGTAAAAGAATGCTAAAATTTTCATCTCTGAGAGCACAATTACGTCTCTTTAGCTTTCGGACCCTCGTCCATCTCTTTATGGTCCATCAACCCCCCGAAGGTTCTCTGTTTCGAGAGGCTGATGGTGCTTGGAAGAAAGGGGTCCGGGCCTTTGATTTTTTGTCAAAGCCCAGGAACCCGAACTGCCAGCCGACTTCCTCCCCTTCTCCCCAGCACCGGACTTTATAGCTCCCCTCACCCCTTCCAACCTTTCCCTCTCCTCCTCTGACGCTCTTCTGCTTAGCAACTAGAATCTTAGCCGCCTCAGCAACTACCACGGTCGCTAAAACCGGTCGTTGCTGGTGCGGCGGCCTGAGGCCTAGCCTCCTTTGCATCAGGTGTGACGGCTTTAGACACGGCCGTCTGCGTGTTGTGGGTGACGGTTGGGGACGTTTCCGTCGGCACGTTCTCCAGTGTAATCGGTGGGGCTGGAGAACCCCCCTTTTGAGCAAACAACGTGAGCATTTTTCTAGAGCATCCATCCGTCTGCACAACGTTTCCAAGATCTGCGTCATTTTATTCATGGCAGTGTCCATTGATGGGTGTGCGCTAGGTTCCACATGAGATGTGGAACCCGCCACAGACGCAAAGGACCTCTCCTCCTGTTCCACAAAAGAGCCCTCAGCAAGGCAGTCAGAATTCAGAGAGACCCTACCCACCCACTTTCCTGTCTGTTTGAACTTCTTCCATCTAATCGCAGATTCCGCTGTGCACTAATGCGTACACAGCGCTACAAAAACACCTTCATCCCTACTGCCATATCAATGCTAAATGAGGCCAATGCCAGACCCTCAAACACAAGACTGTCTTGATGTAGGAGTCTCCCAACTATCTCGCTGAGTGTATGTGCATGTTTTTATGAAGACATGCGCGTGTGCATGTGTGTGTTTGTGAGTGTGTGTATAATATGTGTGTGTTTACTATGAATGTCTGTAAACCAACTTTTAAAATACCATTTACGTGCTTTACCTGTATTTTTTGACAACTGTTATAATCAGTCAACAGTATTATTGCTTATGTTGATCATAGTTTCATACAGTTATATATTGTTGACCTACTAAGACTCATATTAAACTGAGATTATTTATCTAACACTGTTGCAACAAAATACTTTTTTATAAGTCCAGAGTGGTAAACTATCATATACACTATGTTTGTATGTATTTTTATTATATTTTAACTGTCTAAAAAGGGCATTGACATACGTGTAATAGAACCAGAGTGCGTGGATAGGTGTTTGAAGGAAAAGATGAAGTGTAAGAGTACGCAAGTGATTAGATTTATAGAATGTATATAAATTTAGTATTGATTTTGTAGCTTTGTTAAATGTTATAACATGACTGTTTTTAATTATATGTTTTATATGCCTGATATACATTGCTGTGAAGTTCCTTATGGGATAATAAAGATTTGTTGTATTTGTATTGTATTAAGAACCGGCCTACATTCAAGTACTTTTTTTCTTGCGTCTCCGAAGGAGCAACTCTCAGTGGCCCGCACCTTTTGGATTTCCAGCTCCAGCTGCCACTGAGGACAATCTTTGGAGCTGGAAGAATGATTCCCGGCGCAATTCACGCAGCAACTCGGATTTTTACATTCGTTTTCATGTTTGTCTTTAGCACAATCACGACATATTTCTTTGCTTTTACAGGACTTGCTACAGTGACCAAATCTTTCGCAGCGGTAGCATCGCAATGGTGACGGTATGAACGGTGTCACCTTCACCCTAAGGTACCCCACCTTGAGTGACTCCGGCAACTTGGCCATAGCGAAGGTCACAAAAAGTGTGTTGGTGGGGATACTTTGGGGTCCTTTGGTGACATACCCGCTGGACTGCTGTGACCCCCTGGCTGGAGAGCTCATCTCGGATTTCCAATTCCGACATGTCGATCAAATCCTGACATCGGATGACTCCCTTGGAGGAATTCAACCGTCCATGCACAGAAACTTTGATTTGTCTGTCAACAAATACGGTCAAATTCCTCTTTAGAAGACAATCCGATGCCCTTTTGGTTGAGCACTCCACCAGGTAGGCCCCAGATCTCAGTTTTTTTCACATCTTTGAACCCGACTGTGCAGACGGATTGGAAACCCTTCTGGATGGCGAACGGAGACAGCTTGCCTATTGGCATAGCTGGATCCGCCCCCTCCACAACCAAAAAACGAGGCCAGGCCCCTTCCACCCCCGATGCACAAGCTTTTTGTCTCGTCTCCATGTCATTGTCCGTGTCCCGTGTCCAGTCCGTCGTCATGCAGTCGTTTTTTTTTTGGGGATGCCATGTTAATTATTTGTTAATTCATCCCCCCTGCTCCCCACCCACCTTGGAGTCCAACAAGGGGATGGGTCCAAGCGGAAAATCCAGCAAGGGAGCGCACCAGGGCTACAGGGGGGATATACACCCAGAAAATCCCGCACTGCCACTACGGTTTTGTTCAAGTTTGACCCATGAGCCGCAGCCTTCTAGCAGAGCTAGGGCAATACACGACCAGCCGCTTGACTGATGCAGGCCATGCCAGCCTCCTGTCTAGGAGAAGTCCAGGCCAAAGAGGTGTGTTAGTGTGAGGGACCGCAGTCCCTCAGTGACCTCAACCTCCAGGATCCCATTCTCCCCCGACACGGGTTGCCCTGCACGGCAAACGCAGGGGGCCAAGAGAAAGCCACAGAGAAAAAGGGAGGGTAGAAAAAGAAGAAATGATGGGGGAAAAGAAGACAGGAAAAGTCCGGTAAGGCAGAAGAGAGGAAGTCAAAACTGCACAGTTGAGTGGGAGAATTTATGTGTGAAAAGAATATAGATGAAAGGACCAATAAGACAGAAACAAGACAAAAGAGAAGAAAAAGGGGTAGGCAACTTTGTCACCCAGCCAGAGAGAGGCATGGGGTCCACCCCCGGCGCGCGGAGCCGAGCCCGTGGGGGCACTGATGTTGATATTAATTATGAAATCTACACACATAAATATTGCATGTCGATGAAGTTGCAGTTATAATATGATGATGCAGATAACAGAGTCTATACCCATTTAAACAATAATTGTGAAGCCTGTTGTCCTTAGACACAAGTTAGAGAACTGTAAAAGTCAGAAAGAGGTACCACCACCGGCTAATACACTTTATACAGATGAATGAGTTTTCAGTTATTTCAGTTTTTCCATCTCTTCACCAATCTGACCGGAAATCTTCTCCAACTGGATCTTTATTTCCTTGGATTTGCTCCTCAGCGCATTTGACTGAGTCAAGAGTCTCAGTGCACCCTTCCTCTTCTGCTTGTTCAGCAAGTCAGGTGCTGAGCATCCTCCATTCTTCCTTTTTTCTCTCTTAAATTTTATCAGCAACAGAGTCTTCCTGTGCCTTCCTCTTCTTTGCCGCTTGTGCCTGTTCCTGGTCTTTCTTTTGTTGATCAAGGTAGTCGTGGTACTTTCTCCTTGCAGAAGATGCTGATAATAGCAGCTCCTTGGTGATGTCCACCTTGTCGATTCCACCAATCTTCCTGATACCATTCAGCACTTGTCGGCGAGCAACCAAGGACTGCTGGAAGAAATTTTCAGTGCTGGTCTCTTTGTTGATTGAGAATCCTCCCTCAGCCCAAAGATCTTGAGGGCCCGATCTTGATAGTCCTTTGTTGCTTTCATGTGTGTGCTGAACAGCTGGTCCAACACATCACTTTCACATCGATAATTTTCTGGCATACGTGGCAGGAACATGCATGCTTGTTCCCTTTCTTTTCAAGCAGCCACCCTGCACATTCAGATTTCGATAACCACAAAAGATTCAACACACAATCGCCTCCAGGCATTTTTACCCCTTCAGTAATCAAATATGTGCGGTGTCGCTGTCCTTTTCGCTGTTTTCTTACTTTCTGTACACCGAGCGGAAGAACGAAGAATATGTACTGAGAACTGCGCATGCGCGACAGCAAGGAAATGAACAATTTCCAGTGGAGGTTACTTCCCTTATCATTAGCAGACGACAAAAGTTATGATCGTCGAACAACACAAATAATATTATAATTTCTGTTTTATTAATTTTAATTTTTCAATGGCTTTTTTTGAAAACTTGACAAAAAAATCTCTAGGTCAAGCAATGGATAGATACACTGGTTGAAATTTCAAGGAGTTTTCAAGGAGCTGAGGTAATTTGGCTATTTTCAAGGAGATTCAAGGGCGCTTGAACAAGACATGGAAAATTCAAGGAGGTTCAAGGAGCGTACGAACCCTGTGAGCCAAATCAGTACTGGACAACCCCTGATCCGCAGAAACAACCCTAGTGGTAAAACTGAAAGCTCTCCACCAGCCAGTCACTATACAATAAAGACATCCCACGCATGGGACGCTGAGGCTGTACTCTAATTTATCGAACCCCCGTTTACAAAAACAAAAAGAATACAAACATCATTATAAATTATCAACAAAACACATACATATAAAATGCTTACATTGCTAAATAATAACATCATAGTAAGCCCTAGTGACCACCTGGCAGAAAGCGTCCAATATTCCCAAGCTGATCCAACACACCTCATACATAAATAAGGAGTCTTGCCCCGGAAGCGTTTTCAAGAAAAAAGGTAGATGACTGGTCTAGCGAAGAAGAAGATAGTATAGCAGATTGATAGAACAGCAGGAATGAGAAAGAGCAAATGAGAAAGACAGCGACAGTGGGAATTTAAAGCACTAAATTTCCAGAAAGTGGGGATACTATTTATACTGAAATCCCCGGCACCCCAACGGGGGTGGGGCCGGGTAGCTCAGTTGGCAAGAGCTTCTTGCTAGTAACCGAAAGGTCGCTGGTTCGAATCCCGGATTGGTCAACGTGTGATCATATTATTTTCCACTTTACCAACAACTGGCCCGCTGGTGTCAGTATAAATCGGTTCAGTAGTCGCCTATATGCGAAAGTGTCGTGTGACTATAATCTACATACAAACCCCAACGGGGGAGCAGAACCATACACGATGCTACCATAATCCAATTTAGAGCATCCAGAGAACGATAGAGGAGGAGCACAGTTTGCTTGTCTGCTCCCCAGTCTGTGTGACTGACAACTTTCAACACATTTCTGGAAGCTTTACCTGAGGTATTTAATATGTGGCAGAAATGTAAATTTGCTGTCAAAAATAATACTCAAAATGTTAACACGTTTAGAAACTTTGATTGTTTGACCATAAACATGGGGAGAAGAATCCAAAACCTAGTTCTGTGATGAGAATGCATGTATTTGGTTTTAGAAAGTGAAAATTGGAAGCGGTTTTCTTCTACCCACCTGAATTTTATCTATGCAAAGCTGAAGTTGATGCTCACCCCTTAGCCGATATGGAGAAATCATCAACAAACAAGGAATTATCTATGCCAGATTTAATGTTCTGAACTATGTTGTTGATCTTAATGTTAATAAAAGAGGAGAAAGAACGCTACTCTGAGGGACACCCATCTCCTGCTCAAAGGGATCTGATAAAGTGGAGCCGTCGGATCTCAAACTTTTTATCGGTTAAACAATTTTCTATAAAAATGGGTCCCAGAAGCCCAGGAGTTTAGTGTGTAGCAATTGCCGTGAGTGCTACAGGCAGTTAAGGTAGCACAGGGCACACTGGATTTAGTAGTGCAGTGGAAGCAACTCTATGGTTGATTTTTCTTGTTCAACTTTTCGTTTTGACGAGCATTTACATAGCAACGGTCATGATATCGTATGTGAAATTAGTATTTTTTGGTTGGGCTCACATAGATTCACATTGTTATGCGAGTGAAAAATGGCTGAGGCGATTTTGTTCCTTTGGTATACTTCGGTCAGTCCCACATTGCCTTATCAAGAATCACTGAACCGAAATTCTCCTTCTTTTTTTTAAAAAATATTTTGCACTTATCTAAAACTTTTCTGAGCTGATTTCGATAATGTTTTTGCAGATAGTTCAAATCGAGGCCTATTATATTCCAAGATTTCTTTTTGTAAGATAATTCAGCAACACAACAGTGCCAAGAAAATAAACATGTTTGAAAATGCTTATTTTTTGACAATGTGTGTGAATGTCTAGAAATACATAGGAATGGCTTGCCATCTTTCTTGTTTTATTATTATTTTCATTTCAAGAAAATAGAAAGACTGAGGAATTTGTATAATTAAAAGAGGATATTTTGTTTTCACGCCTGAATAAGATACTCATCATAAACTATCCATAAATTGGTTGTAATTGTGGACCATCAAAAGCAGATCTAGCAAGGTCTTACAACTTACCCGTTTTTGGATGAACACAGAAAGGGCTTTTCAGCAAGTGGTTGACACCAATAGTGACATTTATATCAAGTCGTGGGTAGCAATGCTGCAGCATAATGTCTTCTACAGCTCTCTGGCATTCACGAAAATTCTTCTGTAATAGAATAAAAAAATACATATAATTATATATTTGTATACCTGTATGAAAACTATAAAAAAGTATAAGAAACCAGACATTTGAAAATGACTGAAAATTCAGCTGACCTCTAAAACTGAGAAAAGAGCAATACACAAAACTATAAATTATGTGCTTCGTTACCAAATACTGACTATGGCTCAATGGAGGTCCTGCTGGGAGACCCTAAAGGGGCAACACAAATGTTAATTAAATGGCATAATTCCATTTTTAAGGTGACTCAAATAGTGACTGGTATTTGCCAAAAGGTGCGACTTTGAGGGTTGGCTAAAATAAATGCAAAATAATTATTAAATTAAACGAGGCTTACCGAAGGTGAAGTTTAATTAGAATTATTGTGAGTATGTTGATTGGGAGGCAAGGGTATCATGAGAATTCGTGCGCATTCAGCACCAGGATTTAGCTGTGAGTGTTCCTCTACCTTTACATTATATTACATTACATGATTTATTGCTTTAGGTCCAGCGGACTATCCCCTATCCTATCCTGTCCCGTAACCCGGAGGTCGTAGGGGCACCACAGATGATCGTTTAACCAGCATACTCCATCTTTCTCTGTCCTCAGCAGCCCTGATGGCTTCACTCAGTGTCAAACCAGTCCATTCTCGAATGTTGTCCTCCCACCTCCCAGCGGACTCTTCAGAGCCAAATCAGGACCAGAGAGATGTTATCTTAAAATATAATAAAATGTTTCAAATCTTAAAAAACAAGCCTGTTACTCTTAAATACTCAAACAAACTTTCACATGACATCTCTTTAAAAGTCTTCTTTAAAACTGATGTATTAGAAATATGTTCTCTTTCCTCAATCAAATCACTAAATTCAGTCCTATCAATAAAATCCAAACTAAACAAAACATGTCGATATGATTTATATGCGATAAAACAAACCAACATCATGTAAAAATTGAAACAGGTGTTGACCATTACATACTTCAAAAATCTCTTTGAAAGGTATCGAACCAAAATATGTTTCTCTTTCCTCAATCAGATCAGCACATTCAGACATGAAATGGCGAACGTAAAAGGATTGATCACATGCAAAGCACCATTGTGGTTCTTCGGATAATTGCCAAGTAATGTTTGGAGTACATAATTTCCATGGAGGAGCTTCAGTCCGAAGCTCATCATCGTTGATGGAAGCAACATCGATGCCTGCTTTTTCCAAATGAGCCTGCATTCTGGTGCCAAACGGCTGTATTGCTTTAGGTTTGGCTTCAAATTTCTGAACAAAATCTGGGTTGAAAACACAGTCATAAGTGGGGTTCATGGGATCAGTTTTTAATTTTAAATAGTAATTCAGTGACAATTATGTACGTCTCAGGGGGTTCGTTAGCTTCCACGTAAAGGCTTTCACGAGGGGAGGTGCGAAACGCACCCAAAGCAATGCGTAGGGGCCTGATGAGCAACTGGGTCTAACATTTTAAGATACGATTTTCTGGCAGAACCATAAACAGTGCAAACATAGTCTAATTTGGATCTAATTAAAGAACAATATAACAACAGTAAAGTTTTCTTGTCAGCTCCCCAGTCTGTACCACTGATAACCTTGAGCAAATTGCAGGCCTGTTGACATTTACTTTTCAAACCTTTCAGATGAGGAAGGAAGGATAACCTTTGATAAAAAAGAACACCCAAAAATTTGACTTGTTGGACCATCTTTATTGGAGTTTTATTGAGGGTAATATTAGGATCTTGAATAATTCCCTGGTGCAGTGAATACATTCAGTTTTTGCTTCAGAAAATTTGAAACCATTTTGTAAAACCCAGTCTTCAACGGCATTGACACATAACTGTAGCTGACGTTCTGCAGATGCCAAGGTTTTTTACCTTTGGCTACTAATGCAAAATCGTCGACAAACAAAGAATTGTCAATTCCCCGTTTAACGGAACGAACAATATAATATTATTTATTTTAATATTAAACAGCAAGGGAGACAAGATGCTACCCTGAGGCACTCCCATCTCCTGTTCCCTCATATCTGATAAAGATCCCCCAACCTTAACCTGAAAAATTCTGTCCGTTAGAAAATTGGATATAAACAGAGGTAAATGTCCCTTCTAACCCATTTCTTGTAAATCTGAAAGAATGCCATATTTCCATGTGGTATCATAGGCTTTTTCCAAATCAAACATAATGGCTACGATGTGTTCACCCTGGACGAACGCGTTATGGATAAAAGTTTCCAGTCGCACCAGGTGGTCAACAGTACTTCGACCATTTCGAAAGCCACACTGAGTGTTGTATAATATATTATTTGTTTCCAGATACTACAGTAAACGGGAATAAACCATTCTTTCCAGCGTCTTGCATAAGCAGGACGTTAAGGCTATTGGTCTGTAGTTTGTTGGATTAGTATGGTCTTTGCCAGGTTTAGGAATGGGTACAATAATGGCCTTTCTCCAAGAGGGAGGAAAGGTGCCAGTGATCCAAATCTGATTGAAGATGTTCAGCAGTTGAGACCGTGAGTACCTTGTTAAAAATTGAAGTTAGAAACTGATAATGCACATCATCTGGTCCAACTGCTGAATCTGTGCTTTTGTTAATTGCATCGTCAAGCTCGACTAATGAGAACAAAATGTTGTAGTCTTCAGAATTATCAGAGGTAAAATTTAACCGTTGTTATTCTTTACGTGTTTTAATTGTTTGAAAAGAGACAGAATAATTTTCAGAGGAAGAATTTGCAGCAAAAGAAGAGGTCAAAAGATCAGCTACTAGTTTTTATCTCTGATTACATCCCCCTGCACAGTAAGGCATGGGGCTCACCTGTTTGTTACTTTTATTTTTTAGTTTGCGGACCACATTCCAAACCTTCGACAGTTTCGCTTTCGAATTTAGTGTGGAGCAGAAACCTCTCCACGATTCTCTTCTCTTACGTTTGAAGAGCTGTCAGCATTGCGCTCTCAAACGTTGGTGGTTCTGTTTATTTTCAGAGCTTGGGTGCAGATACATCATTCTTAAAGCTTTTTTTACGGGCTTGCTGAAGTTTTTTACATTCATCATCAAACCAGGGTTTTTTAATTGTATACGGTTTTGATGAAGTTTGCGGGATGGACTCCTTGGCACTGTTTATAACTATGTCAGTGTAGAGCTGTATTGGATCTATGGCATTCGAAAATTCCTGTTTCTTAGCACGTAACTGAACCTCAGACAGGTTAGAAAACAGACTCCAGTTAGCTTGTTTCAGTTTCCACCTGCCATGAGTTTGCTCAAGGTTGTCTGAATCATGTCTAAAACTGTCCAGTTAAAATCCAAAAGTAAGGAGGGATCACAGATCGATATATCGATGTGGGACAAAGAAGCGGTTCTTGAACAGGAAAAAGTTGGAGCGACCTCGTTCAAAGTTACTAGATTCAACGAGTCTAAAATGTCTTCAATTATTTTCCCCTGAGAATCGGTATGATCGCTACCCCACAGGGGAGAGCGTCCATTAAAATTTCCCAACAAAAAAGGGGTAGGTAGCTGTTGGATCAAATTCTCAAGTTCATTTTTATTTACATTTATTGATGGGGTCAAATACATAGAACAAACTGTGAGGGATTTAAAAGAGATACTCTGGCTGCAACTGCTGGTAAACTTGTATTGTCAAATTGGGTTAAATGGGACGTTTCTATGAGTATGAATAAAGAGTGAAACGCCTCTAGAAGATATACAATCTCGAGACGAATAACCAGTAATATCTATAAGCTGTTTCTCTGATAAGAGAGTTTCCTGGAAGGGAGGGTGTAGGCAAGCTATAAATAGCCCGCAGCCAGCAAAATGTGGGGGAACCTAAGAGTGCTGCTCACATAGGCATTGAGCTGGTGTGATTATATCTGTTAAAATTCCTTAGAGAGATTCACTGTAACATTTAGGAAGACTTGCCTACATCAACAATACATTTCCTTTATTGCTAATGCAGTGTGTGTAATTTTGACAGATATACATATAGCAAACCTATGAGGTCTCCCTATTGTTTACTAAGTAAATGAAGGTCATTAGGGCACCTGCTGTAAAAGACATCCTTAGTGGGACATAGTTGAATGGTAAAA
This sequence comes from Oncomelania hupensis, assembly GCA_036898135.1. NCBI lineage: Eukaryota > Metazoa > Mollusca > Gastropoda > Littorinimorpha > Pomatiopsidae > Oncomelania > Oncomelania hupensis. Next base: position 67,743,955 of record CM072512.1, on the reverse strand, counting down.
CCAGGCGTTATGGAGATCACAAAGAAGACATGTATAACTCCTTTCACACTTTTGATGTCTATTTTAAAAGCTATTTCTGAGAGGTTAAAACTAAAAATCATAAGGGCTTGTGGATGATAAATGTTTTGTTTTTGTTTAATTGCATCTATCCTATCCTATCCTGTAACTCGGAGGTTGTAGGGGCACCACAGATGATCGTTTAACCAGCATACTCCATCTTTCCTTGTCCTCAGCAACCCTTATTGTTTAGCTCTGTGTCAAACCAGTCCATTCTCGAATGTTGTCCTCCCGCTATCTCGGTCTCCCTCTTCTTCTACCTCCTTGCAATGTGTCTTGCAGGATGGTCTTTGCAAGACCTGATGATTTGGTGACGTGGTCATACCATTGGAGTTTCCGGTTTTTCACCATTGTGAGCAGGTCATCGTGTTGTCCAATGGTTTGTGTGATGGTCTTTATGACTTCGTCGTTGGTAATGTGTTGGGTATAGGAAATGCCCAGAAGTCTTCTGTACCACCTCATTTCCATGCCTTGTATTTTTCTTTGTAGATCTGCTGTGAGGGTTCATGTTTCGCAAGCATAAAGGAAGATGGAGACAAGGGAGCGCAGCAGTCTTACCTTGTGTTACGTTGAAACGCAAACGAAAGTATGTCTGAAACGCGCGCGATAGATCTAATCGTTTCGTTTTGCAAAGTATTCAATAATGGAGTTTATTTACCTTTGATTTGAGTTTGCATTGTTGTTAGGAGAGGCTTTGTATAACGTTAATAATTTGCGTTAGTCGATATTATTGGAGAATTTTCTGGATGTGCGTGTTTACTCTCGATAGAAGTTTCCCGATGGATGTCGAGGTGAGAGAATGTTCGGGGTATGTTTAGAACTATGTATGACGTAAGTCAGTGATGACGATCTTTAATTCTGATTGGTTGTAACGCGTTATTCTAGAACGACCTGAGGTCATCTCGAGTTGAGATAAAAAATTATATATTCGATGCTCCGTGTGTTGTTGTTGATAGTTGTTGTTGATAGTGAAGTTGGAAAGTAAATTTGAGAGTGGAAAGGCGATTGAGCGATTGTATGCAGTTGTTGATGTGTGCTGAATAAAAGTGGAAAACTTCATACGTCGACTCCGAGGCTTGTATGCTAAGTGAACAGGCTGCGTGGATAAACGAATCTGAGTTACACCTTATCAGGAATTCAGCATTGGGGCTGAATCAGATACTGATAAAGAAAAATACCAACATCAAACGGAGTGAAACACCTTGGAATGTAAACTAATGGTCCTGTCTTTTCACATGGGCTTCAACCTCGACAGGGCAGCAGTTCTTTGTGCAATCCTGCAGAGGACTTCCTGTCGGGACCCATTGTCTAATACAATGGCTGCTCCTAAATATTTGAAGCTATGTGCTGTGTTCAGGGATCGGCCTTGGACTTTGATGTCCGTGTTGATGCCATTGGTGTTGTTGGTCATCAATTTGGTCTTCTCTGCACTTATTTCCATTTCAATAGGCTCTGGAGGTGGTTTGAGGCCTCTGTACCAGTTGTTCAAGTTCTTGTTCCTCTCCAGCCAATCCATCAATGTCATCCGCAAAACGAAGGTTGGAGATTGCTCTTCCCCCTATGCTGAGTGTGCCTTCATGATCTGCAAGGGCATCTGACATGATGCGCTCTAGAAAAATGTTGAAGAGTGTTGGAAAAAGTAGGCATCCCTGACGCACACCGATCGTTTTCGGTGGCGCTGTTGTGGAGGACTGCACTGGTAGCCTTGTCATACAGGCTTTTGATGACTTCAATAATTTTAGGGCTGATGTTGGTTGCCCACAGAGCTGCATTCCAGACTCGGTCAAACGCCTTTTTGAAGTCTACAAACACATGATATAGATGTTGTTGGTGCTGTAAGTATTTCTCGCAGATTTTTCTGAGGTTGAAAATCTGTTCAGTGGTACTTCGCCCTGCCCTGAATCCTGCTTGTTCTTCAGCTATGATTTGTTCAGCTTGGGGTTTCAACCTGTTGAGTATTATTTTCAGGAGGACCTTGCTGGGATGGCTGATGAGGCTGATGAGGCTGATGGTGCGGTAATTTTCACATTCCTGAAGGTTACCTTTTTTGGGAAGAGTGATGACAAGCGACAGGGTCCATGGTGTAGCCCACTCCCCACTCTATCAGGTTTTGTTACAGATAACGGTGAGTGCGTCAATCATCGCTTCTCCTCCTGTTTGAAGCAGTTCCGCGGGTATGTTGTCCACTCCCGCTGACTTCCCCTTCTTCAGCGTATGCACTGCTGCAACTCCTTCCCGGAGAATTGGGAGGATTTCTTCTTCTTCTCTGTTTTCAGGACATGCTAGAACTGATGGGTCTCCATTTGGTGTGTGGTTGTAAAGGTCAGAGCAGTACTCTTTCCATCTGTCCAAGACTTCTTGTTCTTCTGTAAGGCATATGCCAGACTTGCTTTGGATCGTGGAGACCATGGGCTGTTTAACACTTGTCAGCCGCTTCACAGTCTGGTAGGCCTTCTTGCTGTTGTTCTTGTTCAGACTGTTCTCTATTTTCTATCAACAATCTTCTATCCAGTTCTTTGCTGTGCGCATGCCTTTTCGGATGTCATTGTTGATTTTTCGGTAGGCATCAGCTCCATGTGAGGTGTTCTTCTTCTTTTTCATCTCTTTTTTCATCATCTTTATCATTTCATTTATCATCATCACCATCATACAACAGCAGACTATGACGACAGCGAAGTGGAGGATTTCTATAAAAATCTACAGGCTGTCCTTGACCAAGTGCCGATGAAGGAGATAGTCATAGTGTAAGGCGACTGGAATGCCAAGGTTGGCCAAGATGCGCACCACCACTGGGGAGACACATATGGACCCCACTGCAACGACGAGACAAATGACAGGGGTCTGAGACTCTTGGAGTTTGCCATACAACAATCTGATACTGACAAACACGCTTGGTCTCCATAAAAAGTCCAGACGATGGACATGGCACAGTCCCGGCGGTGCATCGCAACCATATCGACTACATCATGGTCAAGAAACGTTTTAGATCAAGCATCACCATTGGCAGGACACGCACTTTTCCAGGAGCAGACATCGGAAGCGACCACGATCTCGTGATGATGTCTATCCGGCTCCACTGGAAGAGAGTAAATACAGTAAAAGTGCACTAGACTGAAGTTCGACCTGGACAAACTGCAAGACCCGGAGGTGGCAGAACTATTTCAGGCCACAATTGGAGGGAAATTTGCACCACTGCTCATTTTGGGGGCTGGTGAAGTAGATGTCAACACCATGACCACCATCTTCAACTCAGCTGTGACAGATGCCGCCACTGAGATCCTTGGCAAGCACCGACCAAAGAAGAAGCCGTGGATCACACCTGAACTTTCGGATCTGTGTGATAAACGAAGAGAGATTAAAAAAAAAAAGAAAGAAAAAGAACACCTCACAGGGAGTTGATGTCTACCGAAAAAAAATTATGACATCCGAAAAGGCATGCGCACAGCAAAGGAGAACTGGATAGAAGATCAATGCCAGAAAATAGAGAACAGTCTGAACAAGAGCAACAGCAAGAAGGCCTACCAGACTGTGAAGCGGCTGACAAGTGTTAAACAGCCCAAAGTCTCCACATAAAAAAACAAGTCTGGCCTTACAGAAGAACAAGAAGTCTTGGGCAGATGGACAGAGTACTGCTCTGACCTTTACAACCATACACCAAATGGAGACCCATCAGTTCTAGCATGTCCCGAGAACAGAGAAGAAGAAATCCTCCCAATTCTCCGGGAAGAAGTTGAGGCAGCAGTGCAATCGCTAAAGAAAGGGAAGTCAGCGGGAGTGGACACCATTCCCGCGGAATTGCTACAAGCATGAGGAGAAGCGATGATTGATGCTCTCACCATTATCTGTAACAAGATCTGGCAGAATGGGGAGTGGCCTACACCATGGACCCAGTCGCTTGTCATCACTCTTCCCAAAAAAGGTAACCTTCAGGAATGTGAAAATTACCGCACCATCAGCCTCATCAGCCATCCCAGCAAGGTCCTCCTGAAAATAATACTCAACAGGTTGAAACCCCAAGCTGAACAAATCATAGCTGAAGAACAAGCAGGATTCAGGGCAGGGCGAAGTACCACTGAACAGATTTTCAACCTCAGAATAATCTGTGAGAAATACCTACAGCACCAACAACATCTATATCATGTGTTCATAGACTTCAAGAAGGCGTTTGACCGAGACTGGCATGCAGCTCCATGGGCAACAATGAAAGTGTACAACATCAGCCCTAAAATTATTGGTCATCACAAGCCTATATGACAGTGCTACCAGTGCAGTCCTCCATAACAGCGTCATCGGAACTGGTTCAGAACAACAATCGGTGTGCGTCAAGGATGCCTACTCTCTCCAACACTCTTCAACATCTTCCTAGAGCGCCTAATGTCAGATGCTCTTGCAGATCACGAAGGCACAGTCAGCATAGGAGGTAGAGCAATCTCCAATCTTCGTTTTGCGGATGACATTGATGGGTTGTCTGGAGAGGAACAAGAACTTGAACAGCTGGTACAGAGGCTTGACACCACCTCCAGAGCTTATGGAATGGAAATAAGTGCAGAGAAGACCAAAATGATGACCAACAACACCAATGGCATTAATACGAACATCAAAGTCCAAGGCCAATTCCCCAACACAGTTCATAACTTCAAATATTTTGGAGCCATTGTGTCAGACAATGGGTCCCAACAGGAAGTCCTCTCCAGGATCGCACAAACAACTGCTGCCCTGACAAGGTTGAAGCCCATTTGGAAAGACAGGACCATCAGTCTACATTCAAAAGACTGCTGCGCTCCCTTGTCATCTCCATCTTCCTATATGCTTGTGAAGCATGGACCCACACAGCAGATCTACAACGAAGAATACAAAGCATGGAGATGAGGTGGTACAGAAGACTTCTGGGCATTTCTTATACCCAGCACATCACCAACGACGAAGTCCGACAGACCATCACAGAAGCCATTGGACAACACGATTGCCTGCTCACAGTGGTGAAAAAACTGAAACTCCGATGGTATGGCCACGTCACTAGATCATCAGGTCTTGCAAAGACCATCCTGCAAGGCACACTGCAAGGAGGTAGAAGAAGAGGGAGACTGAAAAAGAGGTGGGAGGACAACATTCGAGAATGGATTGTTTTTACACTGAGCAAAACAATCAGGGTTGTCATGGCAAAACTGCGGAAAAGGGGTGTGGGCACTTTGTCAGTAAATGGACAATAACAAGTCGCTCTGCGAGAGTCTAGGTCAAGAAATTGTATAATGTGTTATGAATGTTAGCACGCGCGGTCAGGGTGAAGCTTGTTTTTGCAGTGTTAAGGAGCCAATCATTGAGCTCAGTTTGAGATTCATATTGCAGAAATTTGGCCGGAACTTTCATTCGATGCCTGGACTTGGGAGGTAGTCGAATTGTTAGGAGGTGTAAGGAAGAAACCAGGTTGGAGAGACATTAAGCCGTGAATACCGGATTGTTGCCAGAGTGGGCCACACGGGAGGCTGATGGGTTATTATCGAGAGCTGGGTAGCTGTCACCTGTCTATAGAAGAAGTTGAGGCAGCAGTGCAATCGCTGAAGAAAGTGAAGTCAGCGGGAGTGGACAACATTCCTGTGGAATTGCTACAAGCAGGAGGAAAAGCGATGATTGATGCCCTCACCATTATCTGCAACAAGATCTGGCAGAGTGAGGAGTGGACCCAGTCGCTTGTCATCACTCTTCCCAAAAAAGGTAGCCTTCAGGAGTGTGAAAATTACCGCACCATCAGCCTTATCAGCTCTCCCAGCAAGGTCCTCCTGAAAATAATACTCAACAGGTTGAAACCCCAAGCTGAACAAATCATAGCTGAAGAACAAGCAGGATTCAGTGCAGGGCGAAGTACCACTGAACAGATTTTCAACCTCAGAATAATCTGTAAAAAATACCTACAGCAGCAACAACATCTATATCATGTGTTCATAGACTTCAAGAAGGCGTTTGACCGAGTCTGGCATGCAGCTCCATGGGCAACAATGAAAGTGTACAATATCAGCACTAAAATTATTGAAGTCATCACAAGCCTATATGACAAGGCTACCAGTGCAGTCCTCCATAACAGCGTCATCGGGAACTGGTTCAGAACAACAATCGGTGTGCGTCAAGGATGCCTACTCTCTCCAACACTCTTCAATATCAGACCTGCCTACTGCTACGATTTTGCCGTAGCAGCTACAAAAAATAAAGCTCTGCTATGATGCTACAACAAACATAAAATTGCTACGGGAATTTAAAAAAATCCGACTTTTTTTTTTTAAAACTCTTTACCGGGCGTAGCGGCCGAAGGTCTAAACAGGCAAAACGCCCAAAAGCGTCCGTATCAACCACTGTTATATTCTCGCGTTGTTTGAAAGATTGCGAGACTTCCGGCAATTGACTTCCGGTTCATTCTGTTGTGAAAACAATCGACTGCATTTCCACAAGTTTTCTCTTTGATGCATTCGTTTTTTCGATTTTTTTTCTCCAATTTTTTGAGTGCAAGTGTCTAGAATGGATGGTTTGGATTCTTCGACTGATGAAGGAGAGTTTACAGGCTTCCATTTATTAGACATTGCAGTGAGAGAAATGGACTTGGAGGAAGAGATCGGTACTGACATTAGTGTCAGTAGCATGCATGCATCAGATCTTTCAGATGGGCACTGCGGCAACAGTACCCCCGTTGGAGTGCCGGGGGTTTCAGTATAAATAGTATCCCCACTTTATGGAAATTTAGTGCTTTAAATTCCCACTGTTGCTATCTTCCTCATTTACTCTTTCCCATTCCTGCTCTGTCCTATCACTCTGCTATACTATCTTCTTCTTCGCTAGATCAATGACCTACCTTTTTTCTTGAAAACTCTTCCTGGACAAGAATCCTTGTTTGTGTATGAGGTCTGTTGGATCAGCTTGGGAGTGTTGGACGCTTTCTGCTGGGTGGTCACTAGGGCTTCCTATGATGTTAGTATTTAGCAATGTAGGCATTTTATATGTATGTGTTTTGTTGATAATTTATAATGATGTTTGTATTCTATTTTGTTTTTGTAACCGGGGGTTCGCGTAGTTGAGGTAAACCCTCAGCCGTCCCCTGCGTGGGATGTCTTTATTGTAAAGTGACTGGCCGGTGGAGGGCATTCAATTTTCCCACTAGGGTTGTTTCAGCAGATCTTTTATGCGGATCGGGGGTTGTCTGATCCTGATTTGGCTCGGAAGAGTCTGCTGGACCTAAAGCAACAATAAATCAATCAATCAATTTCAGATGGGCAGGGAAGTGAAGATGAGGAGGAGGCTTGTTTGGACTTTTTAAAACTTTTTTTTTTCAATTTTTGTAAACACATGGAGTAATAAAAAAACAAGACATGACAAGAGAAGAATAAAAAGGTATATAATCAAAAGAGAATTTATTTCTGTTCATTTTGCATTTTATTTCATTTAAATCTATGCACTAATAGTACCTAAGATGTGGTTTTTCTACTAACGTACTCCGAAATATCTATACAATTATAAGATTTCTTGCCTGTTTAGAGCTAAAAAAAAAAAAAAAAAAAAAGGCAAACTTGTGCCCAGTAAAGTTTTTTTTTTTTAATTTGGGGTTTGTCTCAGCCAATTGTGCGCGTAGAAAGTAGAACTTCCGCTATTTCTAAAGTCCATCGTACATGATGCAGCCAGGGCGTGACCAATCAGACGGCTCCGTTTCTATTTCCTTTTGTTAAAACGTGGTGTCCATCCTCACAATTCCACACTCAAGTGCTCACTGCGAAAGAGTTTTCTCATGTGTGAGGAAGAACAGAACTGACCAAAGAGCAAGCTTGGGAGAGGACCCCATGGAGGCTCTGATGGTGGTGAAGAGTCAGTCAGATGGCATTTTAAACAGGCATCTGACCAAAGAAGACCTTGTTAAACTCAATAGCTGTTATGCTGACTCTCTGTGAAAGTAAACAGTAAACCCCAACACCAAGTATTGTATTTCTTATTATGTGTGCTGAGGCAGGTAGAGACTAATTTTGTGCTTTCTCAAAACGTTTTCAATGTTAAAATATATATTTTAAGTACACAATTAACTTGTCGTGGCGTTCTACATCGACGGTTGTGCATGCTACTGAAAACCTGGCTTTGCTACTGAAAACTAAACCTTTTGCTACTGATTTAAAGAATTGTAGGTAGGCAGGTCTGCAATATCTTCCTAGAACGCATAATGTCAGATGCTCCTGCAGATCACGAAGGCACAGTCAGGATAGGAGGTAGAGCAATCTCCAATCTTCGTTTTGCGGATGACATTGATGGATTGTCTGGAGAGGAACAAGAACTTGAACAGCTGGTACAGAGGCTTGACACCACCTCCAGAGCTTATGGAATGGAAATAAGAGCAGAGAAGACCAAAATGATGACCAACAACTCCAATGGCATCAACACGGACATCAAAGTCCAAGGCCAATCCCTCAACACAGTGCATAACTTCAAATATTTGGGAGCCATTGTGTCAGACAATGGGTCCCGACAGGAAGTTCTCTCCAGGATCGCACACACAACTGCTGCCCTGACAAGGTTGAAGCCCATTTGGAAAGACAGGACCATCAGTCTACATTCCAAAGTAAGATTTAAATAAACTCTGCAAAACAAAGCAGTCAAGGAATCACTTCGTCTTTGATCACTAAAAGTAAAAAACGAAAGCAAATTTAAAAGCACGTGTTTTCATCAGTGCATCAAGGGCGAAAAATGTAAAATAGCATCTGTAATTTAATTTTTAACATAGAATAAGCCAGTTTATGTTAAGATAAAAATATTTTCTTACAATATTGATAGACTTTTTGATTGGTCGTTACATGTGGTCGGTCGTGACAAGGAAAAAACAAAATCGATAGAGAAACACCAACCTGGTCTTTTCAAAGCATCCATCTTGGAATGAAAACTTTGGATTGGAAATCTCAAGAGACTTTTGCTGTAACTATTTCCGCATGAAAAGGTACTAATCATCATCAATTTGTTAAATTTTCGGATTGGAAATGATGGTTACCGAAAGACAAAGGAATTACTTACGTTCAATTTACGATAAATTTACTATGAAAGAATTACTATTTTTCTACAAAAAAACATAAATTAGTGAGGATAAGTAATGTTTAATCTGTCAATGATTTTTTTCTTATTTAATCAGCATGGATGTTTAGCTATCTAAGAAGAAAGGCAAGCAACGTTGAGACAAAGTAGTATATATATATATATCTATACATATATATATTTTTATAGTTTGTCTGATTTGCGGGAGACGTTCCAAGAAGATGGGGATATATATATTATATATAAATATATATAAAAATATATATAATATTATATATATAAATTTAAATTATTTCTTAGAAACTAGGTTAGTTTAGTTAATTCATTGCTTGCTGAATCAGGACAACGAAATCAGGACCACAACTTGGTTGAAAGAGGACTCACCCCTAATCCGCACAAAAAATCTGCTGAAACTAGGTGGCGGCAGTGAAAATTTTAATAATTGTTAATACTGACTAAATGTGTTTTTTGGCAAACTACAAGCAAATATAAGATATACAAAAAAAAAAGTAAGTGTCTAGCATTACTACAACCTTAGATAATGCTCATCAAAGTCGCAACAAAATGTGCGTAACGTTAAACGCAAATATTGCACAATTTTCACACGACAGTCATTATTGCTACAAACACAGTGCAATAAAGATGTTGGCATATTTTGAAAATAAAAGTTGTTGACAGCATAAATCAGCAAAACCAAATGTGTCAGCATAAAGGTAATAGGAGAGATGTCATAGCAAAGTAGCTACAAAATGACTTTAAAAGTGCACACATATTGCACAGAACACCATGTTCAAAGGCCAGTTGTTCAAAAAATATGGGACCCAGATATCTCAAAATGTGATTTCCTGGATGAGTTGTACATATTAATATAGCCTCTTTTTTTTCAATCACTACACTTAATAAAAAAATGGTTACATAGCTTATAAAACTGAGCAAAATCATCAATTTGTACAGCGGAAAAACATGATTTTACCCAAAATTACACTTTAAAGACCAATATCTAGAAACCTATTGTAGATAGAGCCTTTAAATTTGGTATGCAATTTATGTACATATTAAGCAACACACACTACTGCTTAAAACATACCAAATGTCAGTATTTAAAAAAAAAAATTCCAAAGGCAAAATTCTGCTGTCATAAATAATTGCGTATCTGCAAAGCGCAACCATTATCGTCAAATATCTGCAAGTCTATTGTAGACAGAGGTGTAAAATTTTGCCAGCATTTTAGGCACATTATGAGCAACAAAGAAATGTTACAACTTACAAATACAAGTAATCAGTATTAAATATAAAAATAAAAAAGTTCGAACATTAACTGTCTCATATATATTTCACTTTTCAGTATTTTGCACTGTCGCGTCATAGCACACAATCTTTCCCTATAACAAGCCAAGCAATAGGACTGTCACAGCAAAACTGTTTATTTATTTATTTATTTTATTTTATTTTATTTACCTTATTGTTCCTTTTTCCAAGGGAAATTCTGGGCCGCCTCCCCTGAGGAAAGCGTAGTCGCAGCCTGTGGCACGCCTATACCCAACCTACCTAACATTAGTTGTGATTTTTGAAATTTTGCTGGGGGAGCAAACCGGAGTACCCGGAGAAAACCCCCGAGACGTTGCCCGAGTCGAAAGTAAATAATGTTCGGAGAAACATAACGCCCCGACGCTGGATCGAACCCACACCTGTCAGGCGCCATTGGTTTCTGGCCTGTGGACAAGGCAAGTTAGTCCCACCTTAGCCCACTTGGCCACAACGCTCGCTCATATATAACAGGGTGGAGAACAACTGAATCAAGAAATCTCTGAAATCTGGCCGGGGCCCAGGGGCCAAGCCCCGGTATTCGCCCCCTAGAAGAAAATGAATTTATGCAATTTTGAAAGTAATTTAGGGCCTCTCCTGAAAGCAAAAAATAAACATAAATAGAAACAACAAAAAAAAACTTTTTAAAAAGTTTTATGCGTATGTGTTTCAAAAACATTAGGAATCTTGATTTGTAGGCCTAACAAAGTTTGAGGTCCACCACTGTTACACACAAACTCCATATTTCCAATTTTACTGGGCACATGTTTTTCTATTTTTTAGCTGTAAACAGGCAAGAATTTTTATAATTTTAGAGATATTTAGGGGTACGTTAGTAAAAACTCCACATCTTAGGTATTAGTGACTAGTGTATAGATTTAAATGAAATAAAATGCAAAATGAACAGAAATAAATTCTATTTTGATTATCTACCTTTTTACACTTCTCTTGTCATGTATTGTTTTGTATTACTCCATGCATGCACACTACTGACACTAATTGTCCAATGTCAGTACCGATAAGTCCATTTCTCTCACTTTAATGTCTGATAAATGGAAGCCTGTAAATTCCCCTTCATCAGTCGAAGAATCCAAACCATCCATTTTAGACACACACACACGAAAATTTGAAAAAAAATTCGAAAAAACGAACGCATCACAGAGAAAACTTGTGGAAATGCAGTCGAATGTTCTCCCAACAGAATAAACCGGAAGTCAATTGCCGGAAGTCTCGCAATCTTTCAAACAACGCGAGAATATAACCACATGGTTGATACGGACGCTTTTGGACGGTTTGCTGTTTAGACCTTCGGCGCTTTTGGCCGTTATGCCCAGTAAAGAGTAGCCCCTCAGCTACTCACACTCGGAACTCAATATTTTTTTCTCGGAAATGCAAATGCCTTCCGCGGAAAATTCTCCACCCTGATATAATTAGTGTTTATAAGTAATACTGTTCACAAATCATAATTTTCTTGCAAGTAGTCCCTGAATAATGTATAAAGGTTTGATAGACCAGCTGGGGGACTCGACAATAAATGTACATCCGGAGGACGATGAAGGGTCCAGCCTCAAGTTCTGTGCAAATACCACAGATGAAGCAATTGTGGTCTTGTCTGGATGGCTTGGCCACTTGTAAACTGAAGTGCCTTGTTTGCTGTCAGCCTTCACCAGGAAGTTCACCTGTGCTTCGTCTTCACTGTCAATGGAAGTCACTTCACCGATAAAGAAATCCTCTATGTAATAGACTGCCACCATTTCTCCTTCAACAGTGAACTTGTAGTTCTTCACCAAGTCTTTATCTAATGCTAGTGGTTCTTCTCCAAGTTCTTGATCTTTTGCTTCAGAATCAATGGCTGCTTCAGAAGTGTTGCCAGGAAGCAGTTCTCTTCGCACTCGTTTTCTGGACTGAGCATCATGGGTGATAGCTGGCAAGCACAAAAGAGCATCACCCCCAAGAAATTGTCTCAGTCTGTTGGTGAGGACAAGTGGAGCTCCCGTCACTCTCAAGAGAAGAGATTTCTTATGCAAAACAAGCTTCTGGAACAGAATCTCTGCTTTTAGTGCTGCCTTGAGTGTAGCATTGGTGGTGTAGTGTCGAATCAGAAGATCAACGTCTGCCACGGATTTACACGGCCCACTGTGTGTCTTGAGTGTGTCAAGAATGGACAGCACCTGCTGGTTTTTCTTCTCCTCGGCTGCCTGCTTCTGTCTCTCAGCCTCCAGTAGAAGTTCTTTCTTCTTCTCCACCACTGCTTTCTCTGCTTGAACATGCAGCCTCCGAAGAGCAGGGGCTCTTTGTGCCGACAGCTTTAGCAACTGTTCCTGGTCTTTTGCTGATTTATTAGCGAACCACCGGACATGGACTTGTTGCGCTTCAGCATGTTCATGTGGAGTGGTGAAAGAGGCTGCAGCTTCGACGTTTAAACAAAGAGAAATCTAAGTCAGCAAAGTACTCCTCTGCAACCAGATTGGTAATGTGGGAGTGCTGTAATTTTTCTCGCATGTGGCGGTCTTGAATATTATAGTAACGGCCCTCTGGCAGGAAATCTGACAGCTGCCTCTCTGTGACAGAAGCCATGGCAGCACACATTTTCTGCAGCACAGCTTCACAACAGCTGCCTTCTCCCCATCAATGGTCAGGAGGGACATGAAGATCTCCTCATGGTGAAGAAACTTGATGTCTGGGAAGAGAGGTGGGCAGTCTGGTTGTAGAAGAGGTGATGAATCAAGTTGCCAAAGCTGCAGAGCTTGATGAAGTTTAACTACATACTTGAAGAAAATCAGGTAGTGTGGACAGCAGCCTAGAGGACTCCAATATGGGGAGCCCTGGTCACTTCTAAAAGTTAGATCAGGCCAAGGGCGATGTGATGACAGATCAGTTGTGTCATTACGACAGTCAGCAAGGACAATCTCCAGTTTCTTGTTTGGACTCGGGCAAGTAGTTTGTGATGCACTTATCAATGTCGTGGCGGTGATAGTGTAGACTTGCTGGAGCTTGAAACGCATTGTTAAAACGGTTCTCGCTGAAACTGGTGATTGTAGAGGCTTTCTGTGCAATGAGGAGGCTTGCCATCCAAGCATCTCGACAGCCATTCTTGTCATCTCCTCTGGGGCCAAGGCAGTCACAGGCCATTCGAATATACCTGAATGCCAACGACTCTGACGGTCTGTAGAAGCCACTAGGCTGCTTCTCCCTTGACCTGTCCTCTTCCACTAGCACTTTCTTGCACTTTGTAGATAGGCCCAGCAGAAAATATGCATTACAGTGGAGGAAGTCAAGGCCCTCATCGCTCTGAAGTAAAAGCTGTCGTTCCTGTTGAAGGGCTCGTCCGAACGACTTCATCACAGAGGCTCTGTCTGACATAATTCATGGGTGCCACCAAGAAATTTTCCAAAATCTGAAGGCAGGGGTCCAGGGCCGCCCAGGCCCCGATGGTGTCCCGGCGTACCGCCCTGGTAGGAGGTTAGGGGGGCAACGCCCCCCGATAGAAAATGTTTACAATATTATATTCAAAGCCAATTTAGAGGCCTCTCGTGAAAGCTGAAGAATGATTTACCACTAATTTGATACATACAAGACACTCACATAGAACAAGAAAAAAACTACATAAAAAGACCAGGGCCTAACATTGGCAAAGGTGACTAAGTCCCCAGACTTAGTCAATGCAAATGGGAAACACATATGAACAATCAGAAGCATAGTTAAGATTGTTGAAACATTTTGTGAATGTGTATAAGAGGTGAGAGAAAGAAAAGCAAACACACACAAATATACACAACAGGGGCGGATCTTTCCATTGTTGAGGGGGTGTGCACAGTGCACTAATGCGAAGTGGTGTAGCCACAAGTGCGAGCCTGCGAAGTGTACTAGGGCGGTCCGGGGGGAGGGGGGAATTTGAAAATAATGGTTAAAATCTGTGCAATCTGGTGCATTTTGGGCATTATTTTAAGGACTGAAAATAGTATTGTTTTGTGCTAAAATTCCTCTTTAAGTTTAGTCCCCCCCCCACACACACACACAAACACCCCTCTGCAAACTCTGATGATAAAATTTACAATAGCAGAACATCTTGCATAAAGGCTTATACAAAGACAAAGTTACTGCAAATAAAACAATAAATAGCCACTCACATCAGTTTTATTCAAAACTGACCTGATGCATGTGACCCTGTCTCAAAAGGTGGTGTTCACTGACCCCTACCCTATCTATGCTCGTTTTTCTCTACACCTGCGCAAAATACAAAAATAAATCAAAGATATATATGTTCAGAAATGATTGCAGAAATAAAATTACATACATTTACCGTTTAAATCTTTTTTGTTTTTTTCCAAATGAACGAGAAAATGCAAAAAAAGCAATTTTTCTGAGGGTCAAAACGTCGCACAGAACACCATGTGCGTTGATACATCTTTGTGTGACGTTATTAATAGCAATTCTAATTATATAAAGCATGATATATGAACAAATAGTCGTAGTTTATCATGCAAATATTGCTTAGGTGGGTTTTAAGCTTTTTTTTTTTTTTTATATATATATATTTGATGGAGAAAATTGGTGGTCGTATGTTACATTTTCTGTCATCAAATTGTACATTTTCGAATTTATTTTGCGCCTCTTAATAATTTCTTAATTTTTCCAATCCGACTTTTGTTACAACCAGAAACACTAAATATGCTTAAATATCCTAAAGAAATATGGTTCAGTAAAGGTTTGAATTAAAAAAAAGGCATTCAAAATTCTGGGAGAGGTTTCCCGTCATTTTGTAACATACGATCGAATTAGATAAAAATTTAAGAAATAAAGACTAATCGGCATTTTTTCGGTCCCTATTATAACATGTTCATCCACCGGAAGTGATAAAAGTGTTTGTGTTGGAAAATATGGAGCGAAAGAAACGTGGGAAGTGAATTACTGTTAATGTCATCATTGTTTGTTCTGTAACATACGCCCGCTTGTAACAGACGACCGCATTTTATTCGCTTTTTTCTTTAATGTTTGAGCTAATTTATAATAATTTTGTTTGGATTCGAAGAATAAACCATTCTGATTAAAGACCATCTAACAAGCACTGGTTAGCTGTAAAAATTTTCTTGTCATTGTAACATGCGATCAGTGCTCAGTGACGTCAGTCATGTCACTGTAATGTTTGACCTAAAACTAAGGATTTTCGATCTCAAATGGTAAATTTCAAATAATTTATTTAACATGTAATAAAAAAAAGGTGTTTTATTTTTTTAGGCAACTTTTGGAATCCATTACAAAAGTGTTAACATCTGGAGAGAAAAAAAATTGAACTCAAGTGTTCGGTCGTTTGTTACTGATGACATAACATAATTACAGTTGTTTGTTGTTTTCTTATTTTATTTTCAAACTTTGATGATTGAATTAGTAAATGATGTTACTAGAGACTATTTCATCAAGTAAATTTGAAAGGCGGAAGAGTGTTTGAGGAGTTATTATTATTTAAGGTTGCTGCTTTGGTCGGATGTTACCGATGACATTAAATTCTTTAATGTATGCAAAACTAGAATTCTGATAAGTTCTGTTACTTGTATGGATTTAAGGTACTCAGGACCAGTGTTAATCTGCATTACAATCTGAAACCTTTTAATCTATTTATAGGAGTGATAAACAGCTATGTGTTATGTCATCTGTAACATACGCCCGAAAATAAAAATTATTTAATTATGCATATTGCAAGCATAGTACTGCTTCAACTATCTTTATTTTATATATTTGTTGTTAATCCAGGGGTAAGCTTTCCCAAAAAAAGTGAAAAAGCACAAGATTACTTAGTTTAAAATTTTACTCTCTGTGACACACTAGTGATGCCACCTTTTGAGA
The DNA here is from genome assembly GCA_036898135.1 of Oncomelania hupensis. Lineage (NCBI taxonomy): Eukaryota > Metazoa > Mollusca > Gastropoda > Littorinimorpha > Pomatiopsidae > Oncomelania > Oncomelania hupensis. The sequence continues at coordinate 67,727,701 of CM072512.1, read as the reverse complement.
CAGGGTCATGTACAAGTTTGGTCACACACACACACACACACACAAAATAACAACCTAATTTGGAGGTACATGAAACTGTGTGGTGAGTGAGAATTAGTAATTTTTTTTCTCTTCTTTCTTCTCCTTTTCTCCCTCCTTTTCTTTTTTTTCTTTTTTTTTTGACCGCCAGGGGTGTGTGCACGTGCACAAGTGGCACAAGAACAAGATCCGCCCCTGCACAAGAACAAAAAGCATTGTTTTGTTTTTTTTCAAACCAGGCTGATCCAATTTTCTCAGCCACAACCGGCATTCATCGCCATCAGGATCAAACTTATCTGACATCCATTCCCACCTCCACTTATTCTTCATTCCCTTATCTACCTTTCACGCTTTTTTCTTTCCAGTATCGGTATTTTCCTCTAAAAACGGCATGATTGGAACACAAAGTCACAATATCCATGCTTCAGTATCAGACCGGCCGGAAGTCATCAATCGGATACGCGGGTTATGCCCCTTTCAGCTGTGCATCTTTACACAAATCTGATACAAATCTTGTTTCGTTTACTTCTATATAATTTTTTAACGATTTTTTTTCTTCGAAAAATCGGATTTCCGATTGTAGGCTTCAGAAAAAATCTGATTTTCCGACCATAGGCGGAAAGGTGGCACCCATGCATAATTGCAGACAAACTAGACAGCATTTGTATGAAAGTCTCTTGAGCCTCCTGTGGGTGCAATTCACCGAGTTCCTCAAGGACTTGTATGGAAATATCAACGAGGGTGGAGGTATCCTCTGTTGCCACCATGGTGTATCCCAGTGACAGAGTGGCATCCCCTGTGGTGACTGCTTGCACAATGAATTTCTTTCCACCTCTGCTGGTTCCATCCACATGCAGATCCCAGTGTTCAGAGGAAAGCAGGCTCTCGGCGACATGTGCCTTTGTGACCACCTGCGCCTGGTCACACAGCCGTAGACAAGTCCTCGGAGATGGCAGGTCATCCATAGTAACTCTGGCATTGCAAACTTGCCGCACTACAACTTCAATGACCCGCCCAATTTTTTCACTTTTCACCTCCAACTCGGTCCCCAACACCATGATCATAACTTTGGCCTCCGGTGTATAGTGCCCTCTCTCATCCTTTAGTCTGATCACAGACTCCTCCTCTCCCTCTTCTCTCATCAAGCCCTCTACAACTTGCTGCAGTCTCTGAACTCTCTCCTTGCTCTCTACTGTCTTCTTCTCCTGCCTAATCTTGCAGTTCGACAGCTTTTTCTGCAGCTGTTTAATTTTAGCCTTTAAAATGCAAATGTGCTTTCCTAATTCTTGAATTCTCTGTTCACATTTTCCATTTTCATGGGCATGTAGTATTTTTGCATTCTTCGCTTCTCTGTACACCACTCTTTTATAATAATTCATCTTTTTAATACGAATTACTTCTGCTTGTGCTTCACCAAGTAACACTTCTTTGACACCTAGTTCATCTCTCAAGCTTTTGCTTTGCAGTATAATCTCATCAACTTTTGACTGCATCATCTTCACACCTTCTTGACTTTTCTGCAACTCAGTTATCAACACTAATTGTTCGTTTGTTGACACCTTCAGTTCCCCTTCCTTTTCCTGCAGCTGCCTTCTCAGTGCAGCCAGAGACTTCTCTGCTGAAGCTACAGCTTGCTGGCTTTCACTTGCTATGGTGTGGTGTGGTGAGCTGCAAAGTATCACCTAGTGGGCTCCACAATTCCATCTGAAATTTGTTCATATTTGCCCTTCCAGATTCCCTGTGCATACTCTTGATAAGTGAGGAGTATCTATTCATTGTTGCTTTCAACTTCTTGTTAAGAACTCTTTCCGAGTATGAGACATCTGCACCAAGCATCTCCAATATGCGTCGCTTATTGACTACTGTCTGCTGATGATTGCAGAAGATCATAAGATCAACAATCAGACCATTATTCACTGTGTCTGGTGGTGTCACCGACATAAGCAAATCAGGGTCCAGAAGGTGACTTCGCAAAATGCCAAGCTTCAGCAAATGGGGACCTACATTCCTTCTGTCAATACATGTCGCCACGTTCATCTGAATAAATGTAGGAAAATCTGCATCTGTACAATGCATTGCTTCTTCAACAACACCTTCAATCTCGTTTTTCAGCGGCAGACCATGCAGCAGATTTTGGTCAGCTACTTTGTCAAACAGCTCTTGGACAGCTAGCCAGCTAAGCTGCAGCCTGTGTAACATAAAGAGGTTGCCTTTTTTTAGTTTGGTACATATTAACACATGGGTATACCATAATGGTCGTGAAGAGAGAAAGAGAGAGAGAGATCACGAGTGCAACTGCTAGGTATGAAAATACTGAATGGCCAGAGTACAGAGCAGTGCCTTGTTGGGATTTCTTACTCTCCTTAACCCTTCACACCTTCCTTATATTGATCACTTTGAATTGAGGTCTTACTTTTCTGAATATAATTATAAAGTATAATACTTACTTGTGACGCAGTATTTCAAGCTGTAGCAACAACTTTCTTGTGAAGGGTTGTTGGTCTAACTTAGGGCGTCGACCTCTGCCAGAACAACTTAAGTACTTGGATAACTGGTCCAGCAGAGGATCATCTCCTTTAATTTAAAAGAAAAAAATAAATGTATTCAAAACAATCACTATAACTCTCTGTGTATAATGTAACTAAAACAGGCACAGGGAAACTTTAAGCCTGCAGAGCATGTCAAGTTTCAACATCAACATAATTGGAATGTACTAGCAGACGACGCAGACTAACCTTCGATGCACAACTTCCGGTTTAGCACTTGTGTTTTATTATCAAATTTTAGGCAACAATTCTACAAAACAAACTGCATCAACGGCAGAAATAGTTTACTAAAGTATCTATATTTCGTTTTAAATAATTTATTAGAGATTTAGATAGAGATTTCTCTTATATAGCGCACTTACAAGCTCAGAGAGCTTCTCAAAGCGCTGGCCCGTTATATCCAGCAATCACAAAATAGTTTGCTGAAGTCAGGATTCGAACCCACGTCGCCCAAGACGCACTCACACAAGTCGTGCACTCTGACCACTGAGCTACCCCTGCCGCCATGTATTAACCATGTATTATGTAAAAAATAAATAAGCCTTTTCTCAAATAGGACAACCATCACTTCCGATTTTTAAGTGCAGTCTTTCATCACAATAGAGATCGTGCTTAATTTAAGTTTAAGTTATTTTTCTTTATTTTCACAGTAAATAAGCGAACATTCTTCAACTATAATCATTATAAGTTACTTCTAGGTTAACATGATTGTGTTACTTACCGAAAAATCTTTCCATTTTCTGGAGAAATGACTCGACCGGTGCGTGACAATTTTCATCGGTAGCCATACTTGTAAACTCAAAACAGACTTTTTGGCATGGTCTCTTTCAATGGTTAGCGTTGTAGGCGCATGCGCCGTACAAGTTAGCTTTGTATATCATTCGATTCAGCGAAAAACAAGCTTTCTAACGCTACCCGTTCTGGATAGGTTATTTTTGGTAATTTATTGTAAAATCTTATTTACATTTAGAGGTTTTCAGAACGCTGTTTTTAATTGAGAATCTATCAAACTTAAAGAAATATTTAAAAAAAATAAAAAGTACGAAACTGAAGCTCGATTATTCCACCTTTGACCTGGCTTCATTTGCATAGCTAGAATGACATTTTACCGTGCGAGTTATGGAATTTACCACAACAACCCACACCGCGAGACTGCCCAATAATGGCCGCCATGGCAGCTAGCACGTCGCTCAAAGTGTAACGGATGGCTTTTCTATTTAATTTTGACTCTTCAATTCTCACATAATCTGAACATAAAAATTAGTGCCATCGACAGCAGAAAGTTCAGTCTTTATTTTGCAGATAATTTGAAACCAGGGGGTGAATGCCTAATGTCTATATCTTTTCTCAAAAAACAGTAAATTTATAGGTTTTTTAAGCAGTTCCCACATGGCTGTATAGAGTGTGCCGGTACCTACTGAAACAACCCTAGTGGCAACACTTAGGGTACTCCACCAGCCGGTCACTTTACAATATTGGCATCCCATGCAGGGGACGCCGAGGTTATACACTAACTCCCCTTTACAAAAACAAATTAGAATACAAACGTCACTATAAAATATTAACAAAACACATAAATATAAAATGCCTATATAGCTAAATAATATCATAGGAAGCCCTAGTGTTACACTCAGTTTGATGTTGGTGTTTTCTATCAGTAGTGGATTCAGCCCCAATGCTGAAGTACTGATGAGTGTAGCTCAGATTTGTTTATTCACGCAACCCGCTCAAGCAGCATACAACTTAAGTCACAAAGTCGGCGTATGAAGTTTTCCACTTTTTATTCAGCACACATCAACAACTGCATACAATCGCTCAATCGTCTTTCCACTCTCAAATAACCCCCCACTCAAGAAGAAATTTACCCAATTTCTTTCAACAATGTTGAAACGTAATGCACAAACAAAGTACAGAATTAAGACTTATTTCAGACTGTCTGAACACTATCAACGTTCTCAGTTCATTCACACAGAGTCAATGGTTTTCATCTTCAAATCCGTCTGGATATTGTCAATGTTCACAGTTCATTCACACAGAGTCAAAGTTTCTCATCTGCAAGTCTTTCTGGATTCTGTCAATGTTCACATATCATTTACCCAGTCAACGTTTTTCATTTTCAAGTCTGTCATTACCAATATTCTTAGTTCATCCACACAGTCAATGTTCTTTCATTCGCAAGGAAACGACGCCCTCGTCAGTTGCAGTCGTCATCGGCCCAGGGTCAAAGACGATGATCACGTGGGCTTCCCTGGAATCAGTGCGTCCTCCGTTGTCTCCTTCTTCTATCGGATGTCCGACGCAGTCGACGTTGTCAGCTCCCAGGATGCATTTGCTGGGTCTCACGGTCAGGTTGGCTTTTGCGGGACGGTGGAACAGCTCCCTCAATGTCTGCAGATGCTCCTTCCAGGTCTGGGCGTGGACTTCATGTTCGACCAAAGTCGTAGAGTCTGGGACATCACTGAAGCTATGGGGAAATTCGCCCATAAGGTCCTTGAGCTCCAACTTTTGACCTTCCGTCAAGCTTGGTCCTAGCTTAACATCACCGATGCCTTCTTTGCTGTGGAAATCTCCCAGTTCCAACAGTTCTTCGCTATCAAAGCTGTTGTCGGTCACAGCTGCTGTGGCTGCGTGCACAGTCTCTGATGGCCTTTCCACGTACAGCTTAAGGAGGTTGGCGTGGTATATCTTGGAATGCTGACCGACCTTCACCTTGTAGTCGTTGATCCCCACTACGGTCTCCACTTCGTACGGGCCTTTCCACTGCATCAGCAACTTATTATAATCGGTAGGTAGCAGCACCAGCACTTTGTTGCCAGGTTTGAACTTCCTGTTCACAGCCCTACTATCGTAGTAGTGCTTTCCACAGTCCTGGGACTTCTTCAGGTTTTCTCTGGCTATCTCGAGAGTCTGCTCCAGCTTCTCTCGTAGCTCAAACACGTACTGGTAACTGTTCTTCACCTCTGGGGTCTCTACTTCTTTCGTCCACAGTTCTTTCAGGATGTGCATCTGCCCTCGGATGGTTCTTCCGTACAGCAGCTCGAACGGAGAAAAGCCGGTGGACTCCTGCGGTACTTCTCTGTAGGCGAAAAGTAAGGCGTTGATGTAGCGATGCCATTGTCTGGGCTGCTCGCTGCACAGTTTCTTCAGGGTGGACTTCAGCGTAGCATTGAACTTTTCGACAAGCCCGTTGCACATTGGATGGTAGGGTGTCGTAGTCAAATGCCAGATGCTCAGCAGTCTGTTGACCTCCTTCATGCAGTCAGAGACGAACTGCGTCCCGAGGTCTGTCAGAATTTCTTCAGGCACTCCAAGTCTACTGAACATGTCCACCAGTGCCTCTGCTACCGTTTCAGTGTCAATCTTCTTCAGAGGCACTGCTTCTGGGTACCGAGTCGCATAGTCCACTAAAGTCAGTACCCATCGATGACCTTCTTCACTCGGAGGTCTTATTTCGCCGATTAAGTCTAAGGCCACCCTCTTGAAAGGTCGGTCGATCAGAGGCATCCTCTGCATGGGCACTTTCGGGACCCTTCTTCGAGGTATGGTCTTCTGGCAAATGTCACACAATCGGCAGAAACGGCTGACGTCCGCATGAAGTCCTGGCCAGTAGAACACCGCCTGGATTCTATCCGACGTCTTCTTGATACCTAGGTGACCTCCCATGATTGAGTCATGTGCTACTTCCATCACTTGGCGCCTTAGGGGTAATGGTACCAAGACTTGACGTAGTGGTTTCCCTCCGTTGACCCTCGGGTGCTGGAAGATTCTGTACAGGATCTTGGCCTTCACCTCGAAATAGACCGTACCTTTGGTCACGTGGTCTTGGCGGTTCCTGTACTTGTTTAAAGTACTATCAGCTTCCTGGAGCTGGATCAGCTTATCTCTGTCCACGATGGCAGCTTTAGAGTTGTCGGCGACCTTCAGTGGCGTAGACGTCTTGTCTCTCTTGGCCTGGGCCCTGGTAGTAACAGCACCGACGATCTCTGGTCGGCAGGGCTGAGCCGGAGTAACCACATTGTCCCGTAGCAGCTCTGTAAGGTCTCCATCGGGAAACGGCAATGGATCCTCCTCCACAACTTCGACGTGTTGGGTTGAGGCAGGACTCCACTCTGGATCGAGGTCGTCGGGTCGTCTAGCGCCGTCGATATTCCCGATCATCAAATCATACAGCGGCTTCTTCAGGCAAACCACTTCGACTTCGCCTATGTAGAAAGGGGTGTTGACATGGATCTTCGCAACTGGCGCTTTCAAACATTTGCTATCGGCCATAAGTGTCCATTTTGAATCGCCAGTAAACTGTTCTTTAGCGATTAGGTCTTCTCTGACGATGACCCCACTGCAGCCAGAGTCTCTTAAAACAGTCACTTCATGATTTCCGACGCGTCCCTTGGAAACAGGCATGTTCTGGACGGTCATAGCTGCCGTCAGCTGTTTGCCTTTTAGTTTCAGTTCAATCCCTTTCTGCCAGAAGTCAGCCATCTTGATGCTTTTCTGGAAAGTTCTTTTCTAGATAGTTCTTTTCTGGAAAGTTTTTTCTGGAAAGTTCTTGACTGTGCTGTACCTTTCTAGACTGTTCTAGAACAGCACGCTTTCTGCAGTAGCGCTGATGCTTGCCACTAGTCGCCTTCGCTGACGCAGGCCCCGCTGTCCTCGTCGTATGCGACGCTGCACCACGCTGGTGTTGATGTACACGCTCCTGTGCTGAAGTAGACGCGACGTCCGCTCGTCGCTCTCTGTAACACTGGCGATGTAGCTCCGAGACTGTCCCTCGACGTAGTCCTGCGGCAGCCACGTAGTCCCGATCTGTTGTTCGCTCACGAAGCAACTCTTCTTCAGTCTGTGTTTGGTTCTCGTACTGAGCGGACGTATTTTGTATAACGGTCCAGTGAGTTTAGTGTTCACATTATTAGTTCGCATTGTTTATAGCAATAGCTAGTAACCTTGTACTGCAAAAGTCAAGAAAAGTCAAGAATGAATGAAGACGAAGAAGAAAGCAGCGTAATGTTACATGTTTCGACCAAACGCAAACTAACTAAAAATGTAGTGGTACCAATGGGGAAAAAAAGTCGTCTTTATGGCGTTGAAGAAAAAGAAGTCGACGACAGCAGCGACACCAACAGTAGCAGGAGCTGTAGACACACCGACCACTGTCGCGAAAATGAAGTTGTTCACAATGCTGCTGGATGCGAAGTTGGCGAGGGATACGACGACAGCAGCGGCAGAGAAGGCGGCAACGATGTTTGTGGTGGAGGCGCCGACGAGGGCATTGGTGGCGGTGGTGGCCTCGGCGACGAGGGCATTGGTGGCGGTGGTGGCCTCGGCGACGAGAACGACAGTGAGGATGAGATTATCAGCAGTGGTAGCTTTGGGGGAGACAGTCACAGGCAGGACTGTGGTCGTGGAAACTGCGTTGGTAACAAAAGCACAGACAGTCGTAACGACAGTTCGTTAAGAACTGCACGTATCGGCGTTAAAACAGTGAAGTTTGGTGTGATGAAAAGGGCAAGCGAATACGGGGATAAAGCTCAAAGACAATTTGCTGCCGAAATTAATAGCAGCAGCGGCGACAGGGCTGACACTAATGGCGATAGCGACAGCAGCAACGACGACGACAACAGCAATGGGGGATGGCAACAGTCGGAGAAAAGACGAAGGAGACGGGTGTCGGTGAACTTCCCTGCCCCTGAAATTGCAGAATATCCAGTGGTTCTAGAAGATATAGGCAAGGACGGTGACCCTCGCTACAACCATTACGGGCAGTTCACAACTAAACTCTATCAGCAGGCCGGGATTGCACCTATTCGTCGTCAGCGTCCCCTGGGGTCGGGCAGGTGGCTCATCCACTGTCAGACCGAAGTTTCACAGCGTGCGCTAGCCAAAACGACCAACTTGAGTGGCATCAAGGTCAAGTGTTACATCCCTACGCACAAGACTGTGGGAGTGGTAAGGCCTATACCTCGCTCGGTCGCCATGGATGCCATCGTCGCCGACAACCCCAAACTGATACTGTCAGCCACTAGACTTAATTTGAGAGACGGCCAGCCCAGTCAAGCAGTTAAGATTGTTCTCAGCAGTAAAGTATTGCCTGAGGTGGTGAGGTTGGGCAATGAGCTGATGATGGTAACGCCGTATCAAGAAAATACTTTACGCTGCACGAAGTGCCAACGACTCGGCCACAAGAAAACTGCCTGTCCAGCCAAATCGGCCAGGTGCCCGCGGTGTGGGAAAGCAGCCCACGACGTCGACCCAGTCAAAAATAAAACGCTGTGCCCAGCAAATCAAGAGTCCAGCTACTGCATTAACTGCAAGCTACATGGCCACTCAGCGGCATGGAAGGGATGTCCTCGTCTCAAGCTACACCAGAAGGCAAGTGCGGAGTCAGCCAGGCTTGGTATCCCCGTGGGTGTCATTTTGCACAAGCTGTCCCGTGAAGGTCCGGTCGACGCGGAGGAACTGCGGCAACGTGACCACAGCTACTATTTTAACTAAGCACCGAAGAAGCCGCCAACGCCCTCCATTGTGCTCGCCCCTGTGCCGCCACCGAGGAGATCTTCGGCTTTTTCTTTTTTCTTTTGCAGACGTAGTACGTACTCCCCAGAGCTACTCACAGAAGAAGGGCGCGGCGAGTAAGGCTGCGGTGTCTGACGCAGCTACATCAGCACATAGGGAGACGCCAGAAAGTATGCAGCTGGCTGATACGGCGGAGGAGGTTCCCCTCTCTGATATCTCCAGTACCTTACCGGCCGCCTCGGCCGGTTTGGATGAGTCAGCGTTGCATTCAGGGTCTGCGTCAGAGGCGGTACGGAAAGAGATGACCAACATGATGTCCATGATGAAGTCGTGGATGGGCAACCTTCGTGACCATGTATCGCAGGCCCTGAGGCAACATTCCGAAGAAATGGACGTAAAGCTGCAGGAGGTCGTGGGTGACAAACTTATTACCTCCATTGTAGATAAGATTAGTGAAAAGCGCCAGCAGCAGATCTCAGAACTTCGCAATAAGACTCAGAACATGCGGAGTTCCCACCCTGTGTCCAGATTGCTGGGCAAATGTTTGATGGAGATGATCAGTGCAGTGGAACTAAACCAGCCGGACACGCTGTTAGAGACACTGACAACCGTTTATAATGCTGGTAATAAAACTTCGCCTGTCTCTGCCCCAGCTTGGGATGAAGAAATGTGTGCCATCGCTAGATTGGCTTTTGGACAAGTGAAAAGTTTATAATGACATCGTGGTGTTTTGTTTTTTGCTTATTTTGTACTTTCACCGTCTTACAAAAAACACTTGTTAGCCAGGAAAGTAACATTTGCTCTATTCGGTATACTAATAATATGACTGATAATCAAACACCATTGTTAATCCTTCAATGGAATTGCCAGAACTTGTACACAAACTTAGACCAGTTAGTTAATCATCTAAATCATGTACACTATGACCTACTTTGTCTGCAATCAGTCGGTCGTAGATCTAACGATCTTCCGGTGATTGAGTGTTATTATTATCCGCCGTTTTACTGCCTAAACAAACAAGGGAGGGTGGCTGTGGCAACATATGTAAAGGTTGGTAGGGAGGTTGGCCGAGTGCAGCCCCCAGCACTGAACATGGAAGATTCGGCGGTAAGCGTCAGGCTCAAAATACATAATGGAAACATGAATATAATAAATGTTTATTATCCCGAAGGAGTCGGAGAGCCATCGCGGACTGAGTGGGTGCGCGACGTTGTCGTGGGTCACGACGAATGGCTGGTAGTGGGAGACTTTAACGCCCATCACGCGGACTGGGGCGGCGTGGGTACCCTAACGACTGGAGGTGGCCAGTTTCTGTCCTCTAACATAGAGCAGAGTCCCTTCGTGCTGCTGAATGACGGTTCGGTCACTCGTATGCCTGAGAGGGCCGACCACAGGCCTTCTAGTATAGACCTTAGCCTTATGACCCCCGATATTGAACATATTACTTCTTGGGAGGTGTTGGCTGACGACCTCGGATCCGACCACCTTCCAATCAGTATCACTATAGGTTTAGGTTGTAGCTCGCAAGCATCTGCTGAATCTATCGATTTAGGCTATAACTATGATAAGGCAGATTGGGACCAGTTTATACACCTTCTTTACTCTGTTAACCTACAAACAAATGAAACTTCAATCCAAGATATTTATGATAAATTTAGAGAAGCAGTCATTTCCGTAGCTGATAAAACCATACCTAAGAAAAAACCACGTAGTCACAATTTGCAGGGCCACCCTTGGTGGAACGATAACTGCCAAAAAGTAGTTAAAGACAAGAGTAAAGCCTATAACGCCTATCGCAAAAGACAGAACGAGGACACCCATGTAGCCTATAGGGCTGCTAGGGCTAAATGCAAACTTGCCATCCTTCAAGCAAAAGAATCATATTGGTCCAATTACATAAATAACAATATCACTGACTATAAGGACACTACTAAACTCTGGAAAAAAGTGAAGAAAATTAAGTGCCGCGTGAACATGCCGGAGCAACCTTTAAAGGTGGACGGTGGCAAAACATCCAATAATCAGGAAAAAGCTGAAGTGTTAGCCTCTACTTTCGCTGCCGCAAGTCAGACAGCATCGTTGCCCGCCCACCTGCAGCACTTCAGGAAAGAACGCGAAAAGTCTTTTTCTGCTCCCCCGCCCGACAACTCATCAGCACTTAACCATGCATTCTATATGACAGAATTGAAAAAAGCGATTGTACAAATTAAACAACCTAAAAAAGTCCACAGGTATAGACCCGATTATCAGATGATAAAACATTTCCCAGAAAATATTCTCAAAGTACTCCTAGATATTTACAACAAATGCTGGTTGGAGGGCGCGGTCCCGGCTCAGTGGAAACACGCTACGGTCATTCCTCTCTTAAAACACGGTAAATCAAGAACCAGTCCCAATAGCTATCGGCCTATATCGCTCACACCTCATCTTGGAAAGCTTTATGAAAGAATTATAAAGAACAGACTAGAATTTCATCTAGAGAGGAACAAAGTCATTCCTGTATTTCAGGCAGGTTTCAGAAGGGGCAGGGGTTGCGCCGACCACCTAGTCAAACTTTCCGCCCAAGTAAAGAAGGCCATAGCTAAAGGAAACCCTACACTAGCATGTTTCTTTGATATAAAATGTGCGTACGATTCTGTCTGGCTCGGAAGGCTGATGCAAAAGTTGTCCTGCATTGGCATCAACGGGCGCATGTACGAAGCGCTCCGGGCTCTGCTCTGGAACCGTACGATGCAAGTTAAGATAGGCGTGGCACTCTCCAGCATCCACAAGCTGGACATGGGAGTGGCTCAAGGTAGCATAATTGCGCCGACATGTTTCTCCGTCATGTTGCATGACATAGTCAATGTAAAACTAACCCAAGCAAATGTAACACTATATGCTGACGATATTGCTCTATGGAGCACGACACAGCGCTTTAAGAAACTTAACACGACATACGCCTGAAGACTGACACGCCAACAATTTCAGGCAAATGTTGACAAAATCGTCCAGTATATGGTTGAAAATGGGTTTCAGTTCTCACCAGACAAAACGTCCTTTATTATATTTAACGCAGGCAGAAAAAAAATACTGAAAGGTGATTTGTACGTGTTTGTTCAGGGTTGTAGAGTAAATCCCGTTAAAGATGCTAAGTATCTGGGAGTAACTATGGATCAGAGTCTCACATGGAAAAAACACATTACAAACAACATTGATAAAACTAAGTCAGCCTGGAACCTGTTAAAGATTCTTCAGAGAACACCAGGGTGTAATAATACAAAGTCTCTGCTCTATGTCGCAAAAGCAATACTGCGCTCCCGACTGATGTACGGTCAGGAAGCCTATTTTTCGGCAGCAAAGTCTTATTTACAAAGAATCGAAAGTAAAGAATGTAGCATCCTCAGGATGATTCTGGGCCTTGCCAGGCACACCCCCAGGGAGGTCGTGTATAGAGAGGCAGGCTGGCTCCCCTTAGGAGTTGAGAGAGAACTGAGGTGTGCGCAGTATCAAGTCAGGTCCCGTATCGTTGAAAATTCCACTCTCGCAGAATTAGAACTTAACTTCGACGATGATGACCGTATTCATACAAGAATTAACAGGTATCCCACTATAGCTGCCAAAACATTATCATATGGGAAATACACAAACACGTTGATTAGTGAAGCAAATATTGATCTTTCCTCCGTTTCAAAACTTCCGCAGAGCATCATCCCTCCATGGTTGCTTTTAGTTCCGTCATGCTCCTATAGCTACTCAACTTACAACAAGAAAGATAACCCGCTGCTTATCAGTATTTTGGCGAGGGAGCGGCTGGCCACAGAGTTCAGTCAACATCTTCAGATATTTACCGACGGCTCTAAGCTCGACTCAGGTCAAGTAGGTTGCGCTATGTATATCCCCGACTTTAACGTCACAAAGAAATTTAGGCTAGATGATGATATTTCCATTTGTTCGGCAGAACTATTCGCTATCAGTGCCGCGTTGTCATTTATCTCGGATCTTCCCCAGCAGCTACTCCGTGTGGTGATTGTAACGGACTCCAAGTCATCACTGCAAGCGCTGGAAAATCCCGGCAAAAACAGATTCGACCTCCTGTTGGAATGTCTCCATATGCATCACCAACTGGTGGTTAGGGGCACTCGGGTAGATTTCTTGTGGGTGCCCAGCCACACCAATATCCATGGTAACGCAATGGCTGATAGCGCGGCTAAACAGGCTGCTGCATTGCCCACGGTCACACACATAATCGGACAAACCAAATCAGAACTATGTAAAAAACTTAAGAAAACCGCTATTGACAAATGGAAAGCAAAATACAACGAAATAGCAACATCGCGGCACTGGCCCGTTTGTCATGCTCTGGAATACTCAGCACCTGATTACTTAACAACAATGGAAACCGCGCTATTTCACCGACTTAAGACTGGCTACCTAAAGTTCCATGTAAACCCCGCTGCCTGTGTCTGTGGCCGGCCGCTCACGAGTCAACATCTCTATGATTGCCCGAGTGTCATTCCAACGTTTACAGACCTTCAATATCTAATGCATAAATATGAAATTGCCAGGCCCACTTCGGCGCTGCTCTCGCCCCATCCACAAGCAGGGTGGAGGATCACGAAAGCTCTAATCAGAAATTTATTTAGATCACCAGCGGGAAACTTTTTGTAATGAACGAGCGGATGGTGTGAATGTTTGCGTGTGGGTGGGAGGAGGCTGGTGGAGGGAGAGGAGGTGCGTGGATGTGTGCGAGGGTGGCTAGCTGAGATTCAGTTGCTGAGGCGGAGGATGTTGGTGTGATGCTGGCGCTGTTGTTGCCTCGCCCATGCCAGCCAGGTTTGGTGAGGCTCGGGCTTTTTTTTTAATTTTATTTTATTTATTATTATTATTATTATTATTTTTTTTTTTTTTCTCTGGCTGCTGCTTTCGGTGGTTGGGTCCGGGCGAGTGATCATGTTGTGATGAGTGGTCTACAGTGTACCGCGCTATTTGTGACAATAGTATGGGTGGTGGTGATGATGGTGATTATGGTTTAGATACAAAACGTTATGTTGAATGTTGATCTTAAATTGTTATTATCATTTTTAAATCAGGCATTTTAATCGTTAAAAAAATTCACCTTTAAAAATAATGTTTTTAATGGCTTACTAAATTTGGAGACATTATTGTTATTATAGTTGTTATTGGTAAAATCTAATATGCTTATAGCATCCGTATCTAATTTAGTAGTACGTTACTTTTTACCCGGGTTATTTTATTCCTTATTATGGCTGTATCACTTGTATATATTATACGTTTGTTGTAACAATGTATTATGTTAATATTGATATGTGATACGGTAACATGTTTACTTTTTCTTCTTTTAATCACTATGTACATAATCAAACGCAAGGCTGTGGTAAGTCTTAGTTACTCCACTTAGTACTCGACTCGCCCTGAGTGCTTGGAGTGTGTGTGTTTAGGCGTGTGTTCAGGAGTGGGAGTGGGCGCGAGTGTTTTGTTTTGGCTTTATTAAACAATGATATGTGGAAAATGTATTAAACTGCAAATGTTATGTGTACAATCAAACACGTAAAGTGTGTATGTATTTTTTAGCTGTATGGTTTTATGAATAAGTATGCTATTTTTATATCTGAAAGCTACAGCGCTTATTAGTTAGGTATTATTAAGGTTTTGCGTAGATGTTGGGTTATTTGGCTTGTCTGTTTTTAAATAACAAAACAATTAGGCCGGAATTCTATACATTTTAATAATTAGTAACTGTGTGTACATATTTTTAATTTTACAAAGAGCGATATAAAGCTGACACTGTGTTAATGGCGTGAAAGATGAGTTGAATGCAGTTGTATGTGCATGTTATTGTGGTTGTAATGTTATTTTATAGTGATAATTGTGTTGTCATATCCTGCTTTTAGCCTTTAGTGTAAATAGGCGCAAGCCTCCTGCACTTTAAATGGAATAAAACGAACGAACGCAACTCTTCAGCGACTACACGCCCTTGCAGTCAACCCGAACCTATCGGTGATGTAGTCCCAGTATGTTGGCCCTTCTCGACGCAACTCGTTGGCGGCTACCCTCGATGACTGCCTCTCGTAACGTTGACTCACTTGTTGTAGCAGTTGAACCCTTGGCTATGGCGTGAATCGCGGCTTGACCCCCAAAATGTTACACTCAGTTTGATGTTGGTGTTTTCTATCAGTAGTGGATTCAGCCCCAATGCTGAAGTACTGATGAGTGTAGCTCAGATTCGTTTATTCACGCAACCCGCTCAAGCAGCATACAAGTCACAAAGTCAGTGTATGAAGTTTTCCACTTTTTATTCAGCACACATCAACAACTGCATACAATCGCTCAATCGTCTTTCCACTCTCAAATTTACTTTTCAAATCACTATCAACAACAACACTCCGTTTGACGCAATTTAACCAATCGCTTCTAACTTCGTCATTACTGTCTTACGTCATACATATTTTCTTCTCCTTCCGGAATGTCTTCTTGCTTCGACATGTATCGGGAAGTTTCTATCGAGAGTAAACACGCAGATCCAGAAAATTCTACAACAGTATCGACTAACGAAAATTATCAACGTTATACAAAGCCTCTCCTAACAACAATGCAAACTCAAATCAAAGGTAAATAAACTCCATTATTGAATACTTTGCAAAACGAAACGATTAGATCTATCGTGCGCGTTTCCGACATACTTTCTTTCGCGTTTCAACGTAACACCTAGTGACCATTTGGCAGAAAGCATCCAATATTCCCAAGCTGACCCAACAGATCCCATACACAAATGACGAGTTTTAAAAGATTGTTAACATATTTTAAAAAAAAAAAAAAAAACTTTTGAAGTTTATATTTGGTGGTAGTGTACATTTCATAACATCAGGGGAGAGAAGCGATGTGCTGATTTTTCAGAACAAATGTTTAGATTACATTAATAAAAATATATATATAGAAAAGTACATATTCATCTCCATAAGTGTTTTCAAATTCATACACATTTTATTATCCAACTAGATGTAACAAGGCCTACCATAGTTGTGGACACCATCACAAATTTTCTGAGTCTTGACCACCTTTCAGCAGAATCTTTCTTTCCTTCAAAATCTGCAGCAATCTCCTTACGTATCTCTGAAAGAACAAGAGGTAAAGCACACTTTTGAATTCCAAGTTACGAAAAAAATGTGTACAAAAATGTTATTACTCATGGACAGAAATATATAATTATATTAGGCTAAAGAATAGCTGAAAAAGAAAAACATGGAAATCTGGACGAATTCCAGGGTTTACGGAGGCCCAAGTTCAAGACACTGAACGATAAACCTGACAAAATGTTTTCACCCAGGTAATACCTTTAATACCTGCCAAAATGCATTCAGTGAGCCAATGTAACATCCCCCTGTGGGGGTGTCAGGGGTTTCAGTATAAATAGTATCCCCACTTTCTGGAAATTAGTGCTTTAAATTCCCAGCTGAAGACGCTCCACCCTTGCGAAGGTTCTATCCTTAGTCGAGATTGAGAAATTGTCAACAAAAAGGAATTTATCGATGCCAGATTGAACCTTTTTAACTATGTTGATCTTGGGGAAAGAATGTTAACCCGAGAAACACCAAACTTTCTATCAGTTAAATTTTCTATAAAAATAAATTTCCACAGAAGCCCAGGAGTTCTAGATCTTTCAGAATCCCGAACTTCCATGTCATACGCCTTTTCTAGATCAAACAGCATAGAAACAATGTGTTCACCATTAACCAATGCGTCTCTAACGAATAACTCGAAATGGAAGAGATGATCTGAACTCTTCCCATTTTTGTGGAAACAACATTAAGAGATATGAAAAGCGTTGATGGATTCTAACTGCCACATAGATCATTCTTTCCATTATTTTGCAGAATCAGCTTGTAAGGGCGATGGGCTTACAGTTGTTTGGATCAGAGTAATCCTTACCCACTTTAAGAATTATTAATATTATATTATTGAGGATTTTTTTTTTTTCTTTTAGCGCACTTATCTCGCTCCTGGCGGGGAGCATCACAACCAAATAGACTACATCATGGTCAAGAAACGCTTCAGATCAAGCATCAACATTGGCAAAACACGCACTTTTCCAGGAGCAGACATCGGAAGTGACCACGATTTCGTGATGATGTCTTTCCGGCTCCACTTGAAGAGAGTAAATACAGCAAAGTGCACTAGACTGAAGTTCGACCTGGACAAACTGCAAGACCCTGGAGGTGGCAGAACTATTTCAGGCCACAATTGGAGGGAAATTTGCACCACTGCTCATTTTGGGGGCTGGTGAAGTAGATGTCAACACCATGACCACCACCTTCAACTCAGCTGTGACAGATGCCGTCACTGAGATCCTTGGCAAGCACCGACCAAAGAAGAAGCCGTGGATCACACCTGAACTTTTGGATCTGTGTGATAAACGAAGGAGATGAAAAAGAAAAAGAACACTTCACAGGGAGCTGATGTCTACCGAAAAATCAACAATGACATCCGAAAAGGCATGCGCACAGCAAAGGAGAAGTGGATAGAAGATCAATGCCAGGAAATAGAGAACAGTCTGAACAAGAACAACAGCAAGAAGGCCTACCAGACAGTGAAGAGGCTGACAAGTGTCAAACAGCCCAAAGTCTCCACGATCCAAAGCAAGTCTGGCATATGCCTTACAGAAGAACAAGAAGTCTTGGACAGATGGACAGAGTACTGCTCTGACCTTTACAACCATACACCAAATGGAGACCCATCAGTTCTAGCATGTCCCGAGAACAGAGAAGAAGAAGAAATCCTCCCAATTCTCCGGGAAGAAGTTGAGGCAGCAGTGCAAGCGCTAAAGAAAGGGAAGTCAGCGGGAGTGGACAACATACCTGCGGAACTGCTACAAGCAGGAGGAGAAGCGATGATTGATGCCCTCACCATTATCTGTAACAAGATCTGGCAGAGTGGGGAGTGGCCTATACCATGGACCCAGTCGCTTGTCATCACTCTTCCCAAAAAAGGTAACCTTCAGGAGTGTGAAAATTACCGGACCATCAGCCTCATCAGCCATCCCAGCAAGGTCCTCATCAAAATAATACTCAACAGGTTGAAACCCCAAGCTGAACAGATCATAGCTGAAGAACAAGCAGGATTCAGGGCAGGGCGAAGTACCACTGAGCAGATTTTCAACCTCAGAATAATCTGTGAGAAATACCTACAGCACCAACAACATCTATATCATGTGTTCATAGACTTCAAGAAGGCGTTTGACCGAGTCTGGCATGCAGCTCTATGGGCAACAATGAAAGTGTACAACATCAGCCCTAAAATTATTGAAGTCATCAAAAGCCTGTATGACAAGGCTACCAGTGCAGTCCTCCACAACAGCGCCATCGGGAACTGGTTCAGAACAACAATCGGTGTGCGTCAAGGATGCCTACTCTCTCCAACACTCTTCAACATCTTCCTAGAGCGCATCATGTCAGATGCTCTTGCAGACCATGAAGCCACAGTCAGCATAGGGGGTAGAGCAATCTCCAATCTTCGTTTTGCAGATGACATTGATGGATTGGCTGGAGAGGAACAAGAACTTGAACAGCTGGTACAGAGGCTTGACACCACCTCCAGAGCCTATGGAATGGAAATAAGTGCAGAGAAGACCAAAATGATGACCAACAACACCAATGGCATCAATACGGACATCAAAGTCCATAGCCAATCCCTCAACACAGTGCATAGCTTCAAATATTTAGGAGCCATTGTATCAGACAATGGGTCCCGACAGGAAGTCCTCTCCAGGATCGCACAAACAACTGCTGCCCTGACAAGGTTGAAGCCCATTTGGAAAGACAGGACCATCAGTCTACATTCCAAAGTAAGACTGCTGCGCTCCCTTGTCATCTCCATCTTCCTATATGCTTGCGAAGCATGGACCCTCACAGCAGATCTCCAACGAAGAATACAAACCATGGAGATGAGGTGCTACAGAAGACTTCTGGGCATTTCCTATACCCAACACATCACCAACGACGAAGTCCGACAGACCATCACACAAGCCATTGGACAACACGATGACCTGCTCACAGTGGTGAAGAAACGGAAACTCCGATGGTATGGCCACGTCACCAGATCATCAGGCCTTGCAAAGACTATTCTGCAAGGCACAGTGCAAGGAGGTAGAAGAAGAGGGAGACCGAAAAAGAGGTGGGAGGACAACATTCGAGAATGGACTGGTTTGTCACTGAGCGAAGCCATCAGGGCTGCTGAGGACAGAGAAAGATGGAGTATGCTGGTTAAACGATCATCTGTGGTGCCCCTTCGACCTTCGGGTTACGGGACAGGATAGGATAGGGAGATCTCGCCGTACGTGACCAGACTAGGCGCTGGCCAATACAGGATCTAACTCAAACCGCCTGAGACGCCCACCCGCAGCCTTTTGGCGCATGGTCTGACACCCGGACAACTGAGCACTATACTGGCCAGCCAGGGATGGGGGAGAAGACAAATAACACTATAAGTAGGAGCAACTGTTCGTAGTTGGCTCTAAAGGCGGCGATACACGGTAAGACTAGATCTTATGATACCCACATATGACTACGGAAATTCCCAGATCGGTAGGAATTGTCGTCAAGTCTTATCGATAGAGCATGTTCTATTTTTTCACGGCGCGATATGACAGTGGAGGTCAGACAGCCAATCAAAACAGCTATTTGATTGAACTCTGAGGTGAAGGTCACTGAAAAACCACGACCTACAAGCGACAGGCTTATGACTCATACATACCGTGTATCAGCAAAGACATCAGATCTGCAGCGGCATATGCGGGTATCATAAGATCTAGTCTTACCGTGTATCGCTAGCTTTAGACCTCTAATGTTCCATTGTATTAGAATAGACATCATAGGAAGAAATAAAAAATAATACCGGCCTACACTTAATGTGCATTTACTTTTTTTTAAAAACCTTAAATGGCCCTGCAACAATGCATCCCTTATTTGTCTATCTCCAGCAGAGGAACACACCATCTGTCATTTTTACTCTTCTCTACCTCCATCAGTCTGTCAAAAGGATGACTCATCTCAAAATCCTGTTAATCTTTTTAGGGGCGTAAGTTTTACAGGATCCATCTTCCTCCCCCTGACTTGGATCTACCAAGTGGCCTCTCCCATACTCCTGTTTGAAGAATTAGAGAGCAACCTGCTGGACGTAGAACCCTCCTCCATCTGGCTTTCTTCCAAAACTCCCTGCCCCTCTATTCCCGGAGTTTCTTTGAGGAAAAGAAGGTGACCTGGCCGCATCTACAACCTTGTGCCCACATCCTTCATTGCCCAAGATAGCGGTCCTAGAAGTGGCGACGTTTTTTTACCCGGCTGTATGTGAGTTAGGGTTGACAGCTTTAGACACAACCGTCTGCGTGTAAATTGATGGTTTCAATGGATTTCAACCTAGAAAGAGTGTGAAACAGGTGGCGAGAGAAAATGTGCATTGGCACTAAAAATTTTCTTCTAGCATCAATAGAACTGACAAACATAAACGCTACAATAAAAACAAACCTTCTGATGGGAGCATGGTCAATACTTTATTCCATTTTTCCTCATCAGCAAGGAAGTCCTGTTGCTGGCAAGCATAATCCTCAAAGATTTCCTCCACAATCTTTAACGCCTCTCTGAAAAGAGCAATTAAGATACGACATAAGAAATTTATTCATCCAAGAGTTCACATTGGAAAAGTTGTTTTCCGGCTATGCAAAATAAAAGATAATAAGATGCTGACCAGGGCAATGACGATACATATAATAGTTGCATGGTGACAATAACGATGATTATGATGATGACAACGAGGATAATGATGACGACAATAAAACTATTCAAAATCAGATGAGACCTCCTTATCCTATCCTATAATTTGAACGTCGTTGGGGCACCACAGATGATCGTTTAACCAGCATACTCCAACTTTCCCTGTCCTCATCAACCCACATGGCTTCGCTCAGTCAAGCCAGTCCATTCTTGAAATTTGTCCTCCCACCTCTTCTTCTGCCTCCTTTAGGACTTCGTAGTTGGAAGCTATTCTTTACTTATGTCTCATTTGTTTTTGTTTTGTTGTCCTTTAAAACTTGACTTTATTTACCCTTTGATTGTGTGTTTACATTCAGTTTATGTGTATGTGTGTACAGTGTGTGTATAATGTGTGCTGTGTGTGTGCGTAGTGTATTACAGTTATTGTGGGTTTTCCTAAAGTTTATTAATATTTAGTTTGATCTGTCAGTTGAGAATGGCTGCTGTGCAGTTGAGAATGGCTGCTATGCAGAATACAGAAGATCTCCACACACAAAGACTGCACTCCCTGTGTAGAATTTGTGGCAGAAGATCAAAGCCAGTTAAGGGCGAGCATGCTCCTATTAAGCTTTGCCAAAATTATGCTTCATACTAGTACAGGTTTCATGGGATTCAAGTGTCTGAAGAAGCAAATGGCACTACATACTCCAAAACATTATGTTTATCATGCTGAACTCGCATGATGAAACTGAACAGATTCAAAAAGGGGGACATTCTGTCTCAGGGTCTCCTAAAAAGCAGCATGTGATGACATTGATAGCACAAACGTTTAAAATTGATGGATCTGGCTGCCGTGTGTGTCAGTGGTTTGCTGAGCAAAGTGCAGGTAGGACTGGCATATGAATCAAGGCAGGTAAAAAGGCTGCCAATCTCAAAAATAAAAAGGAAAGCATCAGTGTTGACATTAGTGTGGTTTGTGACAGTATACAGGGTAGGATTCAAAAGTAATGAGCCTTTGTTCAAAAAGACAAATTTATTGAGCAAATCGGTATGTACAACTAATAGTCTTCAAAATAGGCACCTGCATCAATATACTTTTGTAGACGGCTTTTCCATGACTCGAAGGTGTCCAGGTAGGCCTGTTCCGGAATGGCTGCAAGGACATCTGTTTGCATGTCCTCGATCGAGTCGAAGCGTTTCCCTTTTAGCACTGATTTTAAGCGCGGAAACAAGAAGTCAGGAGGCGACACGTCTGGACTGTAGGGAGGCTGGGGGACCACCGGAACGTTCACCCGTGCCATGAAGGTGGTGTGGCTGGGCGCGTTATCGTGGTGAAGCCTCCAGCTGTCCTCGATGTCCCTTCGCTGGCGCGCGACTCTTCTTTTCAGCCTTTTAAGGACTTCCAAGTAGTAAGCAGCATTCATGGTCTGTCCCGGCGGGACAAAATCGTAGTGGACGATCCCCTTCGCTTCGAAGAAGGCGATAAGTTGCTCTAACGAACTTTCCATTCTGCCGTGTACAGGGGTTCCCGTCAATGCTGATCCTACCACTCCGAAAGCTCGAAGGCAACTGAGCTCTGTTGCGTTGAGAAGCCAACACCCGCCATCACCGTTCGTGGCAAGTGGAGCTCGCGGAGAGGTACGCTCGCCTCAGAATAAAATAAGGCTCATTACTTTTGAATCCTACCTTGTAAATGCTAGTGTTGAAAACTTCCAGCCACAGTGCTCTTCAACACCTCAAACTCAAAGAAGTGCCGTCAGAAAAGGTCTTTTCTATCTGGTATCATCTCGTATAGCTTCAAGAGAGAGTGAAACAAGTTCTCACAATGTTACATCTGTGTCAGCTGCCTCAGCATCATCAGAGATGCAAGCACAAACGGTATAAGACATGAACACACAAAACCAACTTCGTCCAATAGAACAGTTGCAAGCACCGTTGACAAAAGCAGAGGAAAAGTACCTAAAGTGCTTAGTTAGACTCAAGCTAGCTCAGTCACATGACAAAAAAACTTTGGAATGCAAGACTAAAGCACAGCAATTGGTCCTGAAGAAGATAGTGAGAGCTAAAAAGTCGTCAGCTCTAGTTTCTACCCTAATAAGAAAGAAAAGAGCAAAAGAAATTGCCAATATACGAAAACGATTCGAATGAACTGAATATAATTACCTCCGTGCTAGTTCGAATTTGCCAACTTAATCAGCCTGGTCAGTAGCTTGGTTGGACCTGCTTCTTCTAAGCTCATCGGTGAAAATGCAGTCCGTTCACATCTGACAGTTTCCGTACTCAGATGCCCGGATCTATTATTCGTTTGTTTTTATCGCGCTCTCTGCCTACTAACCAATGAGAATGCGTGTGACGTTATTACTCTGTTCCTGATTGGGTGTTCTCAAACGAGTGACGTAGGTATATCCTTATATCATACAGTTATTTTGGCTACGTGGGAGAATCTCAGGTGCTTGCTATGCAGTGAATGTTACTGAATTCTTTCACAACGCTTGACTGACTGTGGGAGCGTTGATTACCCTTACAGGCCGGTAGGGCAAAACGGCGCCCGGATGGTAGCACTGAGAATTCGCCCGCCAGAAGTGAGAACATGCTCTGGTCTACAAATAATTCCGTTCGCCTTCTTGACGATTTACCGATCGCAGAAAGAACTCTCTGCCTGACACCAATGATTTTTGAGCAGACGTTGACAATGCAGGACAAGCTATTCCTATCCCTCACAGTCAGACTGTGAAACCAACAAACAAACGAAAAAGTCAGCAAGCTCTCAATGAAAGATTGATAAAACAGGCTGAGAATCTTAGAATCCACAGAGAAAAACTTCAGTTTCCGGAGAAGGTACTATCTCTGTTGGCCCCGTTTTACATTTCATTTAAGCTTGCTGTCAAAAACTGTGCCCAAATATTTATATGTGTCAACAATCTCATCTTCATTATGAATAACACTTGCTGGACCACCTCTTTGATTCTCCTAAAGTCAAAACTCGTCTTTCGTTTTAGTGACAATCATATCCAAAAAGTTCTCATCGCACCAATCCACGAAGTCAGTGAGGGCAAAATCATGATCTCCGCCTGGTCCTTAAATAAAGACAACAAAGCTGGGTCATCGGAAAATTTTATCACAAAACTATTTTCAGCAGTGCTTCTACAGCTGTCAGTGTACATAATAAAAAATAATGGCGACAGAACACAACCCTTTGGAGAACCTGTGGAAGTATCTGACAAAGAACCATTGACACATACTCCCTGTTGTTGATTAGTCAAAAAATTTAAAGTCCAGAGTACAAGTTGATGACCGAGTTTAAAATCAGAAACAAGTTTATCAACCAGAATATGAGGTTGCATAGTGTTGCACGCAGAGGAGAAATCTGCAAAAAGCAGTCTGGCATGCGCCTTAGGCTTCTCCAAATGTGTATACAGAGTGTTCAAGATAAACAGCTTGGCATCCTCCATCCCCCTCCAAGCCCTATAAGCAAACTGAAGGGGGGATCAAGGGTGGCAAATCGCAGTAAGAATTAGGGTTTTAATGATTTTCTCCAAGGTTTTCACAACAACTACAAGAGATGTGAGAGCGACAGGCCTAAAATCATTGGGTTGTTTGGGGTTGGGTTTCTTGGGTAGAGGCACTACATTAGAAATTTTCCAAATATTTACCAGAATTTACAGACTGCTGGAAAAGGGGCTGAAAGTAGCATGAGGAGGTGGCATTGTCTTAGTGGCAGTCGGCCCCTTTGGCTCGACCTCTGTTGAGTATTACGAGGCAAAACTAACTTTATCTTTATTTTCACTATCCTACAGACATTTTTCTAGCGTTTGTGTCAATTCTTTCAGAGAATTCAGAAGCGATCCTAAAGCAGATTTGTCAGCAACAGAGATCATGGATGAGATAGATTTGAGCATGTTTGGCAAAGTGTTTGTTGAGGCCACTTCAGCAAAACTCGGTTTGTTTGTATCACACGGGTTGAGAATCTCATATCGTTTTCTCGCCTCTGGAAATGAGCATCTTTCTTGTGTTCTGTTTTTGAATCAGCCTACCTGATCCAAGCAGGTCAAGACTTTGATGATGCAGGATGATCTCCCTTGCAATTATAGCACTTAAAGCATTACTGCATTGTTCTCTATGGAAATCTTCCCCACACTTGACACAAGTCGGTGTGTTTTTGCATGCCGTGCTAAAGTGACCATACCTTTGGCATTTAAAACAACGCCCCTCCCGACGGAACTCGTTGGCGGCTACCCTCAATGACTGCCTCTCGTAACGTTGACTCGCTTGTCGCAGTTGAGCCCTTGGCTATGGCATAGATCACAGCTTGGCCCTCCAAAATCTAAGGAGGTAGACACCACCTCATAAGCCTATGGAATGGAAATAAGTGGAGAGAAGACTAAAATGATGACCAACAACACCAGTGGCATCAACACGGACATCAAAGTCCAAGGCCAATCCCTCAACATAGTGCATAGCTTCAAATATTTAGGAGCCTTTGTATCAGACAATGGGTCCCGACAGGAAGTCCTCTCCAGGATCGCACAAACAACTGCTGCCCTAGCGAGGCTGAAGCCCATTTGGAAAGACAGGACCATCAGTCTACATTCCAAGGTAAAACTGCTGCTCTCCCTTGTCATCTCCATCTTCCTATATGCTTGCGAAACATGGATCCTCACAGCAAATCTACAACAAAGAATACAAAGCATGGAGATGAGGTGCTACAGAAGACTTCTGGGCATTTCCTATACCCAACACATCACCGACGACGAAGTCTGAAAGACCATCACACAAGCCATTTGACAACACGATGACCTGCTCAAAGTGGTGAAAAAACGGAAACTCCGATGGGATGGCCATGTCACCAGATCATCAGGTCTTGCAAAGACCATCCTGCAAAAGGAAACTATGGGTGACATAAATATGTGCAATATGAAGGTGAGCCAAAACAGTTTCTTCCTTGCGGGTGGATGCAAAGTTAGGCAAAGAAGCAGACAAATCTGGAAGAATTTGAAATAATTTCTTATCGATTTGATTAGACCATTCAGTCTGCCACAGCCGTTTACAATAAGATTCAGTCATACAACGCAGGTCAGAGTATGGAACAAACTGGAAAATCTCTTAAGAGAAATCTACCCACATAAAAACTTTTTACCCTCTGAAACAAGTTGTGTGTGGAGGTCATTGATCTTATTATATTATATTCAGCTAGTGATGCTTCTTCGCTGCGCGGAGACTGACTTCTAATATATAATGTGGATTAGGCCTATGTATATAACAGTGTCTACTTGTATTCTTTGGTCCATGTTCTTAGGCAGGAAATGGGGAATACTATTATTAGCCTACTGCTGAAAACTAACAAAATGCAAATCAAGGGACGCAACTATTAAATATGGTCGATAATAATTATGCTCATCTTAACAAAGTATACCGTTGCGAAATGCTATTCTGTATAAACGGAACAGAATTAGAAGCAACAGAGATCATTTTTAATGTTTAACTAGCCATAGTCATGCAAGCATCATTTCGTAACACATCGGAGAGCTTCGTTCGACTTCAGTGATTGCCTTTTTCGGCGAATGACTGGAACTAGTTTGGAAAAAAACAAGTTTGCAGCCAGAGAGAGGCTGGGGTCCACCCACGGCATATGGAGCCTGATGTTTTGGGTATATTTTCAGAAGCACAATCTATTAGGATATTAGAAAACTCCAAAGCTGGGTCTAGGGAATTTAGAATGTCCTTGGTAATTCGACAAGCTGCGGAGTGTCCAAATTTGTACCAATCTGCTTGTTTGAAATTCCAGCACCTCTGGGGCTCAGAGTGATCTTCTTGAAACTTTAGAAAAATAGGAAAATGGTCATTCCAGCAGAAATCCGAATGAGGTTTCCAACCTAGTTCTAAAAAAAGAGAAGTGTCACAGATGGCCAGGTCTAAATTATATATGTTCCTCCAAAATGGCTACAATACAATAGGATAATCTGAATTTAAAATACAGATATTGAGGTCAACAACAACATTCTCCAAAATTTTGCCTTGGGGATTCTGATGGTCACTTCCCCATCTGGGGGAGTGACTGTTCAGATCCCCAACAATCACAAAAGGAGATGGGAGTTGGTCTATGAAGTTTAATGTCAGCTTTGCATACGGTTTTTGAAGGGGATAAATATAAGGAGCAGACTGTTATTTTTTTGAAAGCAATCGCCTCTATGGGTGTGGTCAATGTAACTGGCCTAAATAAAATGTTTGACTGAACACATAAAGCGTTCCCACGAGAAACATTGAATTGCAAGCAAGAGTTTCCAGACAATAGAACTATAGAAGTATTTTATCAGAAGAGTTTCCTGTAGACAAATTACACGGTCAGTTTTTATAGTAAGCAGGAGAAACTGTAGGCTTTAAGGCCTCTAATGTTCCATTGTATTAAAAAGGTCATGATACTGATAGGAAGAAATAAAAGTAGTATGTTTTATTTCAAGCAAATGTCTACTCTCAAGTTTCTCCTTAATAATAACAGACTATTTTTTTTATCTGGAGAAGGAGGTGCTGACCACTGTGGAGGTGACTCCTCCTTTGAACTGATTCTATGTCTTTTTTAGAAGACAACACAGGGTTCATACCAGTGTTCCCTCCACACACAAAAAATGAGAGTCCTTGGGACTCCCAGGTATAAAATTTTAAGAGTCCTTGTGCAAATTTTGAGAGTCCCCAAATCGGTGGATGAACGGGTTTTGGGCCCAGTCAACCAAGTCAGAAGTGACATGATCGTGTATGATAGAATCAAAGAATGGATTAACGAAGATTTCTTTTGTTCAGTGAATGTATTGTTTGGAGGAAGTTTACAATGCGCGCGCATGCGATTTTTAAGGACGACAACTCCCGACACAATCTTTAATCGTCTGCAATGGCAGTCTCAGTTGGGTTCTGATTCTAATTATGCCGTGAATTAGTTCGCCACTCGTTGGTCGTATTTATGACTTCAGCGATTCCAAAAAAATGTGTGCGTCCACAGGACGCCCACATGCAAATTTTCCTGCGTCATTTTTCATATTTTGTGCGTAATTGACGCACTACTGTGCGTAATCGGGAACACTGCATACTCAAATTGTTGTAAAAATTCAAGGAATTTTCAAGGAGATTTCAAGTTTTTCCAAAAATTCAAGGAGTTTTAAAAAATTATAAACGACATAAGAATTGTCAAGTAGTCAAAATAAAGGATAAAATCTCTACCCAGTGACATCCATAAATTGTTTGCTGTCATGAATCTGATGGTGATACTGATGTTGATATTAATTATGAAATCTACACACATAAATATTGCATGTCGATGAAGTTGCAGTTATATTGATGATGCAGATTACAGAGTCTATACCCATTTAAACAATAATTGTGAAGCCTGTTGTCCTTAGACACAAGTTAGAGAACTGTAAAAAGTCAGAAAGAGGTACCACCACCAGCTAATATACTACACTTTATACAGATGAACGAGTTTTCAGTTATTTCAGTTTTTCCATCACTTCGTCAATCTGACAGGAAATCTTCTCCAACTGGATCTTTATTTCCTTGGATTTGCTCCTCAGAGCATTTGACTGTCAAGAGTCTCAGCGCACCCTTCCTCTTCTGCTTGTTCAGCAAGCTTGTCTGCCTCTTGAGTCAGTTGCTGAGCATCCTTCTCCATTCTTCCTTTTTTCTCTCCTAAATCAGCAACAGAGTCTTCCTGTGCCTTCCTATTCTTTGTCGCTTGTGCCTGTTCCTGGTTTTTCTTTTGTTGATCAAGGTAGTCGTGGTACTTTCTCCTTGCAGAAGATGCTGATAATAGCAGCTTCTTGGTGATGTCCATCTTGTCGATTCCACCAATCTTCCTGATACCGTCCAGCACTTGTCGGCGATCAACCATGGACTGCTGGAAGAAATTTTAGTGTTGGTCTCTTTGTTGATTTAGAATCCTCTCCACATTTGCTTGCCCATAGGACAAAAGTAACAGCTGCCTCACAACAGCCCAAAGATCTTGAGGGCCCGATCTTGATAGTCCTTTGCTGCTTTCATGTGTGTGCTGAACAGCTGGTCCAACACATCACTCTCCCGTCGATAATTTTCTGGCAGACGCGGCAGAAACATGCATGCTTGTTCCCTTTCTTTTTTAAGCAGCCACCCTGCATATTCAGATTCCGATAACCACAAAAGATTCAACACACAATCGCCTCCAGGCATTTTTACCCCTTCAGTAAGCAAATATGCACGGTGTCGCTATCCTTTTAGCTGTTTTCGTACCTTCTGTACACCGAAAATGTAACTGTAAGTTATAGTCACACAACACCGAAGCGTATAGGCGACTACTGGTCACATTATTCTGACACCAGTGAACCAGTTGATGGTAAGGGGAAAATAATATGGTTACACATTGGCCAATCCGGGATTTGAACCAGGTACCTTTCGGTTACTAGTAAGATGCTCTACCAACTGAGCTACCTGGCCCCTCGCCAGTACACCGAGCGGAAGAACAAAGAATATGTACTGAGAACTGCGCATGCGAGACAGCAAGGAAATGAACAATTTCCAGTGGAAGTTACTTCCCTTATCATTAGCAGATGACAAAAGTTACGATCGCCGAACAACACCAAATAATATTATAATTTTTGTTTTATTAATTTTTATTTTTCAATGGCTTTTTTTGAAAACTTTACAATAAAATCTCTAGGTCAAGCAATGGATAGATACACTGGTTGAAATTTCAAGGAGTTTTCAAAGGAGCTGAGGCAATTTGGCTATTTTCAAGAAGATTCAAGGGCCTTTGAACAAGACATGGAAAATTCAAGGAGGTTCAAGGAACGTACGAACCCTGCAACAGTCATGATCTATTTTCAGTCACTATCCTGGAAGAGGATTTTTACGTTAACTGTCGTGTGGTCCCAGTCAAAGGTGTTCGACTCTGATGGGGCGAGGAAGAAGGGGATCGTGGTCCAGAGAGATACATAGATATTCAGTGCTTATAGGGTCCAGCGGACTACTAAGATCCGATATCACTATTACCTAATCAGGACCACACTAGATTAAGCAAAATCAGACTAAACTGCTAACATTTAAATATGATAATAGATGTAAATAAAACCAGTCTTACTAATAAAATTTAACCAAGAACCAAGGACTACTAAAAGAACTTTTAGTAGTCCTTGCCAAGAACATAAACAAGACCGATATGATTTATATGGGATGAAACAAACCAAACTCATCAAAAAATTGAAACAGGTGTTTACTATTGCAAACTTTAAAAGGTATCAAACCAAAATATCTTTCTCTTTAATCAACCATATTATCACATTCAGACATAAAATGGTGGATGGAAAAGGATTTGTCACATTCACCGCACCTTGGTGGCACTTCTCCTTTTAAAAGGAAAGTATGGGTGACATAAGTATGCATAATATGAAGGCAAGCTGTCGCGTCACCCGAGTGGGTTCCGCGACGTTCAGCTCAACAGCGAGTGAGGGGATAAAGAACTCAAACAAAAGAACACAAAATGCCAGATGTACAATCACACTCTTTTATTCAACAACAAACACACATTCACAGTATAATGGGAATCTAAACCACCCTCCACCCCTATCTAGACCCACAACCCAGTATTTACTGAACAATTACACCCCTCCTTGTCTAACCTGAAAACCCCCAGAACTGTACACAAACAAAATGCCCATAACAATATGCAACAATAGCAATAATCAATTAAATTTCATATAAAGACAATTCCAAGCTGAGTAAACAAATCAGCAAATCTTAGAAATTCAATTGTATTGAATAAGCTAGCTTTATAATTCAGTGTAACCGTTCGTAACTTAACTGTTCTTAACTGAGCTCAGAATAAACTATAGCTGTTAATCACACAGATAATTGAAGTAATTCACATGAATACTGAAGATGGAGATATGGTTTATGTGCGTGAAATGCAAATCTCTGTGTGTGTGTGACGGTGCAATGTGGCTGGTATCCTGCAAACCCCGATGGAAAGCTCCCGGTTGTCCGAAGTACCAGGGCAAGTCCCGGTGGTGATGGAGGATCACACCCAGCAGTGGCGCCCACGACAAAGGAAAGACGTGGCGGTGGTGGTGGCGAGGCCTGGCAACGTCCACACCTCACAGTGGCAAAGGCAGAAGCCTCAGAGGATGAAGCACACGTGGAGCAGTAGTACAGCAGTAAAACCGTATAATTATAATAGTGATATCCAGATATCTAGATAACCAGATAGTAGCAGTAACAGTAGGCCCAATCTGTCAACAAATGAATTGTCTCACTAGTTCATCCTCAAAAGTGTAAACACTATATAACAATTAATCCTTCCGCGGTCCGCCATCTTGACCTGTTTATACATGCATCTCAATAATCCAACGCAATTCTTAATTCCAATAATTTATATTTCTTCCTTAAAACATAGTTATTTATATAAATATACATAATTATTACAATTGCACTTCCAGTCACACAATCCAGATTCATCTCATCCTCACCTCCATCTTCATCACCCCTCTCCACGTTATAGTACATTATCTCCCTTCATTCACAATTATCTCTATCACGCTATAATGCAACATCACCCTTCCCTCATATTTATGACCATCACCCCTCTCCAACATAGAACATTGTCTCCCTTCCTTCACATTCATCACCCCTCTCTCTCTCTCTCTCTTTAACATGCATACTTCCTCAACCCCCTTGACCCCATTTGGCAACAACATCAACAACATTATTCATTCTACACATTTCACCAAGAAAATCATATAAAATCATATAAAAATCAATAAACTACTATTTATCAAAATACATCCCTTTCCCCCTCATTTGCCATCATTCACTCACGTACGCAAGCTCGGAGTGCATAGCCACTAAGGAAATGAATTACAGGGTTCACACTCCCCTTTTAGTCCTCGGCCTGTAACACACGGATACACGTACACACACACCACAACACAAAACAGTACAGCACCACACTGGTTATCCGTTTGAGAGCATCAAGTTCGTTTCTGATCTAATGCTATGCTTTGCACTGTAGCATCTCAATACCGACGAGGTACTTGAGCCTTGGAAGGTGCCTAAACCGAAGGCCACACAACCTTAAGAGAGAACCCTACCCTTATTACTTCCTGAATAAATGGCGGTTACAGTCTTTCCACTACAGTCTTTTAGTCATTCTTGTCCCGACAATGGCGCAAGACCTTGGGTGGTTCGAAACAACGAGACTCTACCCTTACAGAAGCACGTTACTCTAATCCTGAACACACTGTCACAAAGTTACTTCTGTCCCAAAAACCGACTGCTCGCAAAAGCTTCCAAAATGACTGTGCTGGCTAAATCCTCTACCAGTTCACAGCACAAGGTATCGTCGTATCGAGTTTAGTCAGTAACCCATTCTCCCACTATGCATCATCCGCTATGCGTTAATCAAGTGAAAATCATACATACTTATCTTACATACGCAGTAGGAAAAACTGCCGATACAACTTTGTACACTGTATCACTAGAGATGTGCAACTCTGCACGATATGTAACTACCTCTAGCGTGCGCTGAAAACTAGTGTCGTCACACAAGCCAAAACAGTTTCTGCTTTGCGGGTGGGCACAAAGTTAGGCAAAGAAGCAGACAAATCTGGAGGAATTTGAAATAATTTGTTGTTGATTTGATTAGAACATTCGGTCTGGCAAAGTCTGCTTGTCTGCTCCTCAGGTTGTGTTGCCGATAACTTTCAAAACATTAAGACCTTTCTGGCAGCTTTCCCTCAGGTATTCAATATCTCCAACCGTTTTGCGGATAACTGATGAATTGGCTGGATTGGAACAAGAACAGCTTGTACAGAGGTTTGACACCACTTCCAAAGCCTATGGAATGGAAGTAAGTGCAGAGAAGACCAAAATGATGACCAACAACACCAAAGGCATCAACATGGACATCAAAGTCCAAGGCCAATCCCTCAACAGTGCATAGCTTCAAATATTTAGCAGCCATTGTATCAGGCAATGGGTCCCGACAGGAAGTCCTCTCCAGGATCGCACAAACAACTGCTGTCATGACAAGGTTGAAGCCCATTTGGAAAGACAGTACCATCGGTTTACATTCCAAGGTAAGGCTGCTGAGCTCCTTACATTACATTACATTACATAATTGTTGCTTTAGGTCCAGCGGACTCTTCCAAGCCAAATCAGGACCGGACAACCCCCAATTCGCATAAAAGATCTGCTGAAACAACCCTAGTGGGAAAACTGAATGCCCTCCACCAGCCAGTCACTTTACAATAAAGACATCCAACGCAGGGGACGGCTGAGGCTTTACCCCAACTAATCGAACCCCCGTTTACAAAAACAAAATAGAATACAAACATCATTATAAATTATCAACAAAACACATACATATAAAATGCTGAGCTCCTTTGCCATCGCCATCTATCATGGAGCCTCACAGCAGGTCTACAACGAAGAATACAAAGCATGGAGATGAGGTGCTACAGAAGACATTTCCTATACCTAGCACATCACCAACGAAGACCGACACACCATCACACAAGCCATAGGACAACGTGATGACATGTTCATTGTGATGAAAAAACGTAAACTCTGATGGTATGGCCACATCACCAGAGCATCAGGCCATGCACAAACCACCTTGCAAGGAGGCAGAAAAAGAGAGAAAAAGGGGTGGGGACATTCGAGAATGGACTGGTTTGACATTGAACGAAGCCATAAGGGTTGCTGAGAACAGAGAAAGATGGAGTATGCTGGTTAAACGATGAGTTACAGGATAGGATAGGATTTAATATGCCGCATATAAATAAATTTGCTGTCATAAATAATACCCCAAAATTTAACTTGTTTAGAAACCTTGTAGGGTTGGTCATAAACATGGAGAGAAGGGTTCAAAACCTGGTTCTGTTTGCGATGAAAATGAATGCATTTGGTTTTACAAAGCGAAAATTGGAAGCCGTTTTCTTCTACCCACCCCTGAATTTTATTTATGCAAAGCTGACGATGACGCTCCACCCCTGCCAAGGTTTTACCAGGCATGCCTACTCTCAATTTGAAGTTTCAGTATTAGCTTTTATCAAATTTCAGTATTACTATTACGATTTCCGTATTTACTTTTACTACCTATAGTTTTTGCACTCATCCTTTTTGATATTATGCTAAGAATCTAGTGATTTGCAGATTGATTTGCTGCCACAATCTTCTTCAAAGCCTCGTAATTCTTGATATGCTGTGGTGGGCCTTCCATGTGCCGCTTGATGCCGTTCACAACACCGGCGGAGATGCCAAACTGGTTAGCACAAATCGTACTTTTGAGTCAGTGCTGCAGCGAATAACGAAAGGACACTTTTCCGAATACGAGGCAATATATGTCTGCCCCTTGCGCCGTTTCTTTGAAGATTCAAGATTTATTGACTTCATGTGAAGAATTTGTTTTGCGCATAAGGATATAAGTTATAATATAAGTTCATACGCAATACAATACATTACAGCACAGTGCAAGCAGACACATCGCTTTCTCACATTTACGCAAAATAGGCTATCAAAAGTAAACAATCAGACATCACACATCAGGCAATCAGATCACAGAATGGAACCGCAAACACTGTCAATATATATCATGTCACCTAATCGCGTCAAGCACCCACATCACAGTCTATACGTCAATTGATTAAACCAACATACAACGCCTCACAGTTCACATTACATTAATAGTCAAAGTTCTTATACATTATGCAGAAACAATCAAAACATTTTTCGCACACATTCATACAGCATGGTAGTAATAAAAAATACTTGATGAACAAAGATTCCATTTAAATTATCATGACTAGTACACAATATGACTAGTAAATACATAGGCCTAATGCGCAATTGATATCATCACCAAAATACGTTACATGACTAGTGAGTATACATTATATGCACACAATCGATAATTTTCACACACATTCATACGGCATACAATAAATAGAAAAAACTGATGAAGGTAGCTCTTATTGAGACAAGTTACAGTTTGTCTTACCCCACTCTCACCCACCCCCACCCCATTTACCCAGCCCAAATGATATGGAGGTTAATTTTAACTGCTCGTTGAGTAGCGTGATTGCAGAGGGGACAAACGTCTGCTGGAAACGGTTGGTCCTGCACTTGGCAACTCTGTACCTGCAGCCAGAGGGGAGCATCTGGAACTCGCCATGCAGTGGGTGCAGCTCGTCTTCCGCTATCTTGCGAGCCTTTCTAACAGTGCGGCTGCACTCCAGCTCCTCGATACTGGCCAGTTGCGACCCCACCACCCTCTCCGCCTGCCTGACCACCCGTTTCAGTCTGTCTCTGTCCTCCTCTTTGCATCCATGCAGCCACGTGGTCAGGTTAAAGCTCAGCACGCTCTCTATGCTGGCTCTGTAGAAGGAGGTCAGAATTTCGCTGTTGACTTTGAATTGGCGCGTTTCCTTAGTAATATTGTCCAAAACACTTTTGTGACACAGGAACTGTCGTCAGATCACTATACTGTGGTTAGTGACCTCAATGTTGCTATCCCCTTGCCCTCTCCCCATTACAGAGATGTTCGCAAGTTGCGAGCTGTAGATCGCGAAGCCTTGAAGCGCGACCTCGGTGAGGTAGTGAGTCCGGCTTTGTGTTTCTCTGTGGAACAGCTGGAGGCCACACTGAGGGACGCACTAGATAGGCATGCCCCTATCTACAGGCGTAAGGTTAGAGTAGGCAAGTCAGAACCATGGTACAGTGCTGTCGAAGATGAGCTCAGTGAAGCCAAGAGGAAGCGTCGTCAGGCTGAGAGGAGATGGTTGAAGAGTGGTCTCGCAGTGTGCAAACAAATTTACACTGCTGCCAAGCGACCATTAATGCAAATTGTCCATAGGGCCAAGTCTGCTTTCTTTAGTGGTCGAGTGGCCAACAGTGAGACTAGCAAGCAACTCTTCTCGGTCTGTGACCGCCTCAAAGGCAAGGAAAAAAGTAGCGCTCTACCTACCACTCACCCACCTTGTGACTTACCAGATGTTTTTTGTCACTTTTTCACCAAAAATGTCGCTGATATACGCTATGAACTTGATCACGATGCTGGTGTGCAGACAAATGTAGATGCATTTCAAACTGTTTTAAATTGTGTACGGTTTGACCATTTTGAACCAGTTTCTGTTAATGAAGTCAGGGAGGTCATCAACAAATCTAAACCAACCACTTGTTCTCTTGATCCCATTCCCACTTCTCTCCTCCTTGACTGCATTGACCCTCTTCTCCCAACAATAACACACATTGTCAATGAGTCTCTGTCCACCGCTACTGTTCCTGCACCTTTCAAGACGGCAGTTGTCAAGCCACTGCTCAAAAAGCCCAGCCTAAATCAGAATGAACTAAAAAACTACAGACCAGTATCTAATCTATCATTTTTGTCCAAGGTTACAGAAAAGTTGGTACTGAAGCAGTTACTCTCATACTTGCAAAGCAACTCTCTTCTCAGTCCCCATCAGTCAGCCTATCGCACCTCTCATAGCACCGAGACAGCATTACTCAAAATCACAGGTGACATTCTGCTTGCTCTGGACAAAGGCAACTTATCTCTTCTAACACTTCTTGATCTATCGGCTGCCTTCGACACTGTAGACCACAATATTCTGTTCGAAACTCTCGAGTCGCAGTTTGGAGTTTCAGGGAATGCCTTGGCCTGGTTCAAGTCATATCTCCAAGGTCATAAGCAAACTGTCAGCATTGCTGAGGTGCTCTCAAAGAAGGAAAATTTAACTTATGGTGTGCCACAGGGGTCAGGTTCTTGGACCGATTCTCGTGTTGTACACAAAGCCTTTGCTCGAACTGATTCAAAAACACGATGTAACTGTTGAAGCTTTTGCTGACGATACTCAGCTTTTTAAAATCAAGTCTTCCGGTACAAATCGATGCCAATGTCCAGACTGTACAGAATTGCATTTCTGATGTCCGATCCTGGATGAAACAAATCAAGTTAAAGCTCAATGATGAAAAAACAGAGGTTCTCCTGTTCAAAAAGACCAGAACTGCCTTAGCTTGCACCTTGCCTACCTCTGTAAGTGTAGGAGAGCATGAAATCTCTCTCAGTCGGCTAGAAATCTAGGCTTTTTTATGTCGAGTGACATGATGCTTGATTTCCATATTGCACAAGTTTGCAAATCAGCATATGCTGCCTTGCGTCAGATCAGCTCCATTCGCTGCTACTTAACCCTTCAAGCAACCATCACCTTAGTCTGTGCTTTAGTCTTGTCTAGGCTAGACTATTGTAATGCCCTACTGGCTTCCTGCCTGAGTCATCTCATAGACAAACTTCAAAAAGTCCAGAATTGTGCTGCTAGGCTAGTCTTTAGGGCAAAAAAGCGCGATCACATCACTCCACTACTCCGTAAGCTTCATTGGCTACCCATAGAGGCCCGCATTAAATACAAACTGTCCGTACTGTGCCACAATTTCTTCTCTGGAACCTGCCCTTCATATCTATCAGATCTGCTGTCTATGTCCCTTCTCGCACTCTTCGCTCTTCTTCTGACTCTCGCACACTCTGCATTCAAAAGACCAACACCAAAATGTAAGGAGAACGGGCATTCACCCATTGTGCACCCAGACAATGGAACACTCTTCCAGCCAACATCAGACACAAGCAGACCACACCCTCATTCAAGCAAGCTCTAAAATCTCACCTCTTCAAACTCTACTATCCTGACTAAATCCTTCATTCTATAGACCCTAGCCGCAGCTCATATTTGTTCTGCTTTTGGCTATGCCTGTGGATTTGCTGTGATTGTGACGACTTGTTTGCAGAAAGTTAACTTTATGTATTTTGTTTGATTTTGTGTGTGGGGTTTTATTTTATTTTTAAAATTTTTTAAATTTTTTTCTCATTGTATAATTTCTAATGCAATATTGTAAGTTGTTTCATGTTTGTTTCTTTCCTTTCATGTAAAGCGCTATGCGCTTTTCTATAAAAAGACAAGTAATAGCGCTATATAAATGTCCATTATTAAGTACAGCCTGGAGTGACATTTGCTGACTACCTTGTCTACATGCTTGGTCCGTGACATGTCAGAGCTGACGGTGACGCCCAGGTATTTGTACTCATCAACCTGCTCTACGACCTGGTCACCGATTGTCAATGGCCCTGGCGCACTTCTGGATCTTCTAAAATCTGTGACCATTTTTTTTGTTTTCCCCACGTTGAGGTCGAGGCTGTTTTGCTGGCACCACTCTACCAGTGTCGGATGTTGGGGGTGTCGGATAGTGCAGTGGTTGGAGCACTCGCTACTGTGTCGAAAGTGAAGCACCGTCCGGTGCGGTTAGCACTTGGATGGGTGACCGCTAAGGTGTGAAGCGACAAACAACAACGCCCCCAGTTGACTCAACTGTGATTGAGTACCTACTCTCTTGAGGGTGGGGAAGGTAAAGCAGCGAGGGAGAGAGTTGGGCATCACCCTCATTACGCTGGCCCAAGATAAGTGTGATCTCCAACATCACGCTCCCCTACGGCCACAAGGCTATGGGACTACCTTTACCTTTACCTTTTTACTCTACCAGCGTGTCGACATCGCGTCTGTACTGCGAGTCGTCGGCGAACTTCGCCAGCGTGCCGTCAGCCTCAGAAACCCGGCAGTCGTTGGTGTAGAGCGTGAAGAGCGTCGGCGACAAGCAGCAACCTTGAGGTGTCCCCGTGCTGACGGTCAGGACGTCGTTCACCCCACCCACTGCGACCGCCTGAACAGAAAGTCGATCACCCACTTGATGAGCTGCGGTGCCACTGACATCGTACTGAGTTTCTCAAACATCAGGCTGGGTCTGACGGTGTTGAACGCCGAGCTGAAATCGACGAACAGCACTCTGGCCAATGTGTTGGGCTTTTCCAGGTGTTGAAGGATGCTGTGGATGATGTACATCGCTGCGTCGTCGGTGCCCCTCTGCGCGTGGTATGCAAACTGCAGGGGGTCCATGAGGTCCTCCGTCTGCTGCAGTAGGCGTTTCAACACTAGCTTCTCCAGACATTTCATCACCACTGGTGTTAGAGCGATGGGTCTGAAGTCATTCAGTTCTTTGCAGACAGGTTTCTTTGGCACTGGTACTATTCGCGCCATCTTCCACGCTGTTGGCACCTTTCCTGCTCTTAGGCTCATGTTGAAGAGGGTCTGGAACACCTGCGGCTAGCTGCTCGGCGCACACTTTCAGCACTCGAGGGCTGATGCCGTCAGGTCCGACGCCTTGCCTGGCTTGAGCTTGGTGAAGACCCTGTGGACCTCCTGGGTGCTGACCGTCAGCCTCTCGTCCGCCTCCACCACCGCCGTTGTCTCTAGCACCGCCTGCAGCTGGCTGTCGGTCTTGTCAAAGCGCGCGTAGAATGCGTTCAGTTCGTTGGCAAACTGCACAGGGTCCCCGTCTGTTGTTGCACTCTTGCTCTTCTTCTTGGTGCCTGTGATCTCTCTGATCCCATCCCTTTCACATCCCCACTAGCTAACTTGCCCTCTACCCGCTCTTTGTACCTCTTTCTACACTTCTCTGATAGTTTCTTGATGTTCTTCTTCCCCTCTGGACTACTGTTTCTCTTTCAGAGCTTCTTTGAACTCCTTGGTCACCCAAGGCTTTTGGTTTGGGTAGACAGTCACCGTCTTCTCCCTGATACACACCCCCTCACAGAACTCTATGTAGCTGCTGACCACATCGGTCATAGTGTCAATGTCGTCATCCTGAAACACTTCCCAATCGGTACAGTCAAAACACCCCTGTAGCTTCTCTATCCCCTCCCTGTTCCCACACCTTCACTGTCTTCTTAACTACTGGTTGCGTCTTCAGTTTTTGATTGTATTTAGGCAACAACAGCACAAAGTTATGGTTAGATTTCCCCACCGGGGGCTTTTGGTAGCTGTACGCTTCCTTGATGTTTGTGTACAACAAGTCAATAGTTTTATCTTTACGAGTGGGCACATTCACTTGTTGGTAGAGTTTTGGGATTTTGAGCCTCACTTGGTTGAAATCCCCAGACTATGATGACAGTGTCTGGTTTGTCTGTCTGAC
The DNA here is from genome assembly GCA_036898135.1 of Oncomelania hupensis. Taxonomy (NCBI): domain Eukaryota; kingdom Metazoa; phylum Mollusca; class Gastropoda; order Littorinimorpha; family Pomatiopsidae; genus Oncomelania; species Oncomelania hupensis. The sequence goes on along the minus strand of CM072512.1, from coordinate 67,687,857 downwards.
CACGCCCCACCAACTCGGCAACGTCTTTTTCTCTGTCTTAGCATGCGCCTTTGGGTGCATGTACACTCCTATGATAGTTACACTGGATATCTCCCTAGGGAGATAGAAAGGTCTACACTGAATGTGCAGTAGTTCATACTCTCTATTGCACTCCACATTCTTCACGCACACTTGTGTACACCACCGATTGAATCACAATCACTTTGCTTAGCCATTCGTTTGGACGCCATGTTTTGAAATCTGTCTCACGAGCACCTATTTTCACTGTGACTGCTCAAAAACTAGTTCGGCAAACTTCGGTGCTTCTACCGGAAACTTCGATGCCAAGTCTCTACTGCGACTACGCTTTGCGGCATTAAACTGGATTCGGCTGTCTTTGGAAAAACGTCATGCAGTGCATTACCACCAATGAGTTCGATTTTTTTCCCAATGTTGTTTTTATTTATTTCCCGACTGTGAAACAAGTATCCGTATTTTCCGTAGCGCTTGCCGAGTTTTTCAAATTTCCTGAAAAAATACGGAAATTGCGTACAGCTAGGCATGCCTGTTTTACCCTTAGCCGAGATGAAGAAAACATCAACAAACAAGGATTTATATAAGCCGGATTTAATGTTTTAAACCATGTTGTTGATCTTAATGTTAAAAAAAAGAGGAGAAAGCATGCTATCCTGAGGTAGATAGATAGATATTCAGTGCTTACAGGGTCCAGCGGACTGCCAAGAGCTGAATCAGGACCACACAAAATTAAGTAAATTCAGACTAAACTGTTAACATTTAAATATGATAAAAGATGTGAATAAAATCAGTCTAACTAATTCAACCAAGAATAGTCAACAAGAGTATATGACTTAAATGCGATAAAACAAACCAACATCATGCAAAAACTGGAACAGGTGTTGACCAGTGCAAACTTTAAAAATCTCATTAAAAGGCATTGAACCAAAACATCTTTCTCTTTCATCAACCAGATCAGCACATTCAGACATAAAATGGCGCACGGAAAAGGATTTGTCACATGCAAAGCACATGGTGGTTCTCGTTTTAAAAGGAAACTATGGGTGATATAAGTATGAAGGAGAGCCAAAACTGTTTCTTCTTTGCGAGTGGATGCAAAGTTAGGCAAAGAAGCTGACAAATCTGGAAGAATTTGAAATAGTTTGTTATTGATTTGAGTAGACCATTCAGTCTGCCACAGCCGTTTACAATAAGATCCAGTCATACAACGCAGGTCAGAATATGGAACACACTGGAAAATCTCTGAAGGGAAATCTAGATGCAGAGCTTCTTTGGCCGCTTTGTCCACTGCAATATTGCCGCGGATGCCCATGTGACTAGGTACCCACATAAAAACGATTTTTTTACCCTCAGAAACAAGTTGTGTGTGGAGGTCATGGATCTCTGCCAGAAAAGGGGTTGATATCTTTCTCGTGGAAAGAGCTTGAAGTGCTGACAGTGAATCAGATATGATTAAATATGAGGTTATTTTGGATTGATAAGCCTGCTTCAGAGCTAGATGAATTGCCTTAAGCTCAGCTGTAAAAACAGAACAACAATCAGGTAAACGCTGTTGCAAAGGCTGATCTAGGTGTCTCCCAGAGACCGACGCAGCACCAACCGAGGCTCCTTTCTTCGACCCGTCTGTAAAAAGTTTTTCATATCCTTTATACAATGAACATTGTTCGAGATAGAGTTGCTTATAAACAGTTTCGGAAGTTTCGGTCTTTTTGAAGGATGTAAGAGTGAAGTTGATAATGGGGTTGAGGAGGTTCCAAGGTGGAAGTACAGTTAGCAATTGATCATCATTAACAGAGTCAACATGCCTGCAGTGTCGAAGTGAGGATGTATTCTGATACCAAAAGGAGGAATTTCTGTCGGTTTGTTGGAGTATTTAAGTGTAAATAACGGGTTTAGAACACAATCATAAGTGGGATTTTCAGGATTTGCTTTAAGTTTGAGAAAATAATTCATGGCGAGCTGGAGCCTGCGGATATCCGAGGGAGGTTCGCCAGCCTCGGCGTAAAGACTTTCCTTCGGTGAAGTGCAAAACACCCCCAGACAGATCCGAAGACCTTGATGATGGATTGGATCCAAGGCTTTCAAATAGGCTTTCCTAGCAGAACCATAAACGATGCTACCATAATCCAATTTAGAGCGTACCAGGGAACGATAGAGGAGGAGCAAAGTTTGCTTGTCTGCTCCCCAGTCTGTGTGGCTGATAACTTTCAAAACATTAAGACCTTTCTGGCAGCTGTCCCTCAGGTATTTAATATGCGGCAGAAAAGTAAATTTGCTGTCAAAAATACCCAAAAATTTTACTTGTTTAGAAACTTTGATGGGTTGGTCATAAACATGGAGAGAGGGGTTCAAAACCTGGTTCTGTTTGCGATGAAAATGAATGCATTCGGTTTTAGAAAGCGAAAATTGGAAGCCGTTGTCTTCTACCCACCCCTGAATTTTATCTATGCAAAGCTGAAGTTGACGTTCCACCCCAGCCAAGGTTTTACCCTTAGCCCAGATGGAGAAATCATCAACAAACAAGGATTTATATATGCCATATTTGACGTTTTTAACTATGTTGTTGATCTTAACGTTAAACAAAAGAGGAGATAAAATGCTACCCTGAGGGACACCCATCTCCTGCTCAAAAGAATCTGATAAAGTGGAGCCAAGTCGGATCTGAAACTTTCTATTGGTTAAAAATGTTTCTATAAAAATGGGTAAGTTCCCACAGAAGCCTAAGTGTTCTAGATCTTTTAGAATCCTGAACTTCCAAGTGGTGTCATAAGCCTTTTCTAGATCAAACAACACAGAAACAACATGTTCGCCGTTAACCAACGCGTTTCTAACGAACGACTCGAATCGGACGAGATGATCTGAAGTGCTCCTGTTTTTGCGGAAACCACACTGAGTGACATCAAGAGCATTAATGAATTCTAACTGCCACAGCAAACGCTCATATATCATTCTTTCCATAGTTTTGCACAAACAGCTTGTAAGGGCAATAGGCCTGTAGTTGTTAGGGTCAGAGTGATCCTTTCCAGGTTTAGGTATTGGAACAATTACTGCCTCTCCCCAAGATTTGGGAAAGGAACAAGAGAATTTTAAGGGAATCTGTAGGCAGGTGCGAAATTAACTGATAATGAATATCATCAGGGCCAGAAGCAGAATTATTGGATTTTAAGATGGAATCTGTCAATTCTTCCATAGAAAATGGAAGGTTATATGGTTCACAATTATCAGCATGAAAAAAACAGGATTCTCTTTCTTTTTTATCTTTGATGTTTTGGAATTTGGGGGAGTAATGAGCAGATGAACAATTGTGATGGATGGTGGAGGCCAACAAGTCAGCCACCTGCTTTCTGTCAGTGATAATCTGTCCACGTTTTTTCAGACCTTGGATCACAGCTTTGGAGTTTTTTCCTTTAATTCTTTTTATAATTTTCCAGACTGTTTTGGGAGAGGTTTTGATATGAAGTTCGGAACAGAAGGTTTTCCAGGATAGACGCCTTTTTTGTTTAAATATATATTTAGTTTTAGCTCGCAGTTTCTGATGATTAGGTTTATTTTCAGCTGTAGGATTTCGAAAGAAACTCCGTTGGGCTTGCTTCCTTTGATGATGGAGAGTCTTGCATTCTTCATCAAACCAAGGGGTCTTCGGGGCATTGCTTTTAATAGATGTTTTAGGTATATTTTCGGAAGCACATTCTAGTAGGATGTTAGAAAACTCCAAAGCTGGATGTTCAGAATTGAGAATGTCATTGGTAATTCGACAAGCTGCGGAGTGTCCAAATTGGTCCCAATTGGCTTTTTTGAAATTCCAGCGCCGTTGGGGCTCCTCAGATTGATCTTCTAGAAACTTTAGAAAAATTGGAAAATGATCACTCCCACAGAGATCCGTATGAGGTTTCCAATCCAGGTCCAAAAAAAGAGAGGGGTCACAGATGGCCAGGTCTAAATTAGAAAATTTTCCTAAATGGTTACAATACGTAGGGGAACCTGAATTTAAAATACAAAGGTTGAGGTCATCGACAACATTCTCCAAAATTTTGCCTTGGGGATTCTGATGGTCACTTCCCCATCTGGGGGAGTGGCCGTTCAGATCCCCAACAATCACGACGGGAGATGGGAGTTGGTCTATCAAGTTTAGTAAATCAGATTTGCAAATTGTTTTGGAAGGGGATAAATATAAGGAGCAGACTGTTACAGTTTTTTGGAAAGATACTCAAGCAGCAATCGCCTCCAGGCAATCGACCCCAGCCGAATGGGTTCGACCCCGATGGGGTGATGTGGAGGGAGGTCGCAAACCAGACGTCCGCCCCTGCCCCGGAGGCGGAACAGGGTGCAGAGGTGTGGCAACGGCTTTCGACACGGCTGTCGGAGGTGGCATTGTCGCAGTGGGAGTCGTCCCGCTTGTGGTCGACCGCTGCTGGTTACTGGGGGCAACACTAACTCTCTCCTTGTTCTCACTATCCAACAGACGTTTTTTCTAGCGATTGTGTTAATTCTTTCAAAGAGCTCAGGAACGATCCTAGAGCAGAATTGTTAGCAACAGAGATCATGGATGAGATGGATTTGAGCATGTCTGGCAAAGTGTTTGTTGAGGCCACTTTAGCAAAACTCTGTGTCACACGGGTTGAGAAGCTCATACCGTTTTCTCGCCTCTGGAAAGGAGCATTTGTCTCGTGATCTTATTTTTTGTATCTCAGCCTCCCTGATCCAAGCAGGGCAAGATTTGGAAGATGCAGGATGGTCTCCCTTGCAATTAAAGCACTTTGGAGCATTACCGCACTGTTCACCATGAAAATCCCCCCCCCACCCCCCCGCACCTGAAACAGGTCGGCGTGTTTTTGCATGCCGTGCTACCATGTCCATACCTCTGGCATTTAAAACAGCGTAGGTGCGAAGGTACAAACACGGAAACAGGAATACTTTCATAACACACAATAACTATCCTGAGGGACACCAATCTCCTACTCAAAAGGATCTGATAAAGTGGAAACAAGTCTGATATGAAACTTTCTATCGGTTAATAAATTTTCTATAAAAATGGGTAAGTTCCCACAAAAGCCCAGGAGTTCTAGATATTTTAGAATTCTGAACTTCCAAGTCGTGTCATACGCCTTTTCTAGATCAAACAACCAATGCGTTTCTGACGAACAATTCGAAACGAACAAGCTGATCTAAACACTCCTGTTTTTGCAGAAACCACATTGAGAGATATCAAGAGCATTGATGGATTCTAACTGCCACATCCTCCCTTGTCCCCGAGGTGCAACAGTATGTAGAGATGTGGTAACGTTTTTGGCCTGAATGGCGGCACGTCCATCTTAGGAAGTGGCACTGTCTTAGTGGTAGTCTGCCTGCTTGAGCTCGAAATCTGCCGAATACTAGAGGCAATTCTATCTTTTTCTTTGTTTTCAGAATCAGACACTTTTTTCCATTTTATCATTTCTTTCAGAGAATTCAGAATTAATCCTAGATCATATTTCTAATTTGTCAGAAACAGAGATCATTGATGAGATAAATTTGAGCATGTTTATTAAAGTGTTTGTTGAGGCCACTTCAGAAAAACTTTCTTTTTTTAATAACATGGGATGAGTGTCTCATACTGTTTCTTGCTTCTGAAAATGAGCTTATTTTCACACGGCGGTTCATTTAAGTACTTTCAGACTGTGGCTAAAAACACCTTTAGTTCCGCATCGTAGGATCCCTTAACGCAGGCTGAACTGCTTATAACCAGCTGAGAAACGGCCAGCGACCCCAGAGCACAAGCTATGCAACTGGCACTCGCCTGGAAGCTTATAATTACTTTAACATCGCGCCAAGCTCTAGGTAGGCCTATATGTCCTATAGCTCATGCAAGCTGAGCTGTTAGCCAGACCTATAACACACGAGAGAGAGAGAGAGAGAGAGAGAGAGAGAGAGAGAGAGAGAGAGAGAGAGAGAGAGAGAGAGAAGCCAGACCTATAACACACGAGAGAGAGAGAGAGAGAGAGAGAGAGAGAGAGAGAGAGAGAGAGAGAGAGAGAGATTAAACATTTAATAACATATCAGTCATCACATATCCATATACAGCGCATGTAGAATGTGTATTGTGTTTCGCGATAATCTAGTGCGTGTAAATAAAAGTCACAGGAAGTCTAACACATGCACACAAAAAAGACCTGTGTTCTTTTTTCAATGGAGACATTCATTCACTTTATGGAGAGAGAGATAGAGAGAGAGAGAGGGGGGGGGGGGGGGGAAGAGATATGCAACATTTAATAACATATGTTAGGCATGCCTATGCAGTGCGTGACAATGGTTGTGTGTTTTTCGATATAACCTAGTGCGTGTAGGAAACGTCACAGAACAAAATAACAAGGGGAAAAAATTTATTGTACTCACCTAAGCTTATGTCATGCTGATAGGAATATCCTGAATAAATAATCACTATAACTGTCATTGTCACACAACACGGAACACTGATTAGCGATTCAGTCATGAAGTAAGAGTTCATTGAACATTAGCCACTATACATGTCACTGTCACTCAACATGGCCCACTGACCAAGCGATTCAGTTATGCTGGTACAGTACATTGAACAATGACCACCATCATAAATGTCACTTTCACAAAAGGGGCACACTGACCAAGCTTCACTACTGTACTGGAAGTGGTAGGTACAGGGCCGGGTAGACTGAACAAAGACAATTAACAAATGCCTCACCAAGAAAACGCCACAACGATGTATGCAAATTATAGTTTTAGAAAAGTTCTAGTAATATTAAATAGTAAACCTTATAAACTATTCTTCTTTTTCTCATGGTAGTGTATGTAATGTCTTTCTCTGTCTAGAATTGCTTAATCTACAGTCTCTGTCTAAAAAAGGAGGAAATAATTAAGGGGAGGGTTTAACCTGTATTTCCATCCTTTTTTTTTTTTTTGGGGGGGGTGGCCAGCAGCATGGGTGAAGTTTTTATCTGTTGCTATGTTATGTTATGTTATGTTATTAGTTTATAGTCCCCTCTCTTCCCAAAAAGGATTTTCAGAGAGGAGACTGTTGCTCTTTCATTAACAAGTGAAGTTGTTTTGCCTTATTTCTCAAGCCCCATGCTCTCCTTTTTAGGGTGTTGACTTCAGCCTACGCATCCAATCTACACAGTGTGTTTCAAGAATAAACAAAACCCAATAAAGACAATCAAAGCATACACGCGCTGGAAACGAATTGCGGTACGCGGTAACACATCACACATGCACAGTGAAGATGCTGGCCGGGTGGCTGCGCTACATGCAATTGTGTGCCTATAGCTTGCACCATTAGCACCACGAGACTTTCGTAAATTCGCTGCACTTACAACGGCCAGCAATCAAAAACAAGATGAGCTTTTTTAATGTCGACCACATCACCAGAAAGTTCAAACTTTTTTTACTAAGTGTGCTTCAAATGGTGAACATTGTAGGGATTCAAATGTGTAATTACAATGTACACGTATACACACTCGAAAACGTAAAACCGGTCCACTGCTAGTAAGCTTACAGTGCAGGATCGGACAGCTAGTGCCGTCAAATCGACTTAAATATAACACAAACCAAATCGACTTCGTGGTTATAGATTATGCTACCACAAAACACAGATATGGAAGTAACTAAATGCAAACCATTATCACAATACAAAGGATATTCCACGTAAAACGATCACTTTTAGTACACAAAAATAGGATGATGAGCCATACGTTTCCTCATAGCTGTGTATTGCAGAGAGCGTGGGGTTGGCGTCTGCATCTGGATTTGCCGCGCGCAGCTCCAAAGCTTTGCTAAAAATAGCTTGCACATGTTGGCAGAGAGTACGAGTTTTACGCAGGGCTGCACTGGCGTGTTCAGAATCTCAGCCTCCCTGATCCAAGCAGGGCAAGATTTTGACGATGCAGGATGATTGTTAGTTATTCATTGCTTGCAGGGTCCAGCGGATTGCAAAGAGCCGAATCAGGACCACAATATCAGGACCACAACTTGGTTGAAAGAAGGACTCACCCCTGATCCGTATTAAAGATCTATTGAAACAACCCTATTGGTAATACTGAAGGCACGCCACCCAGCTGGTCACTCTACAATAAGGGGATGCAGTACTCAAATTTGATACCCCCGTTTACAAAAACAAAATAGAATATAAACATCACTATAAAATATCAACAAAACACATACCTAAAAGGGGTCTACATTGCTAAATAATAATAGCATAGGAAGCCTTAGTATAGTAGATTGATAGAACAGAGTAGGAATGAAAAAAAAACAAAGGAGAAAGACAGCGACAGTGGGAATTTAAAGCGCTACATTTCCAGAATCGCCATGGAAATCTCTCCCACATTTGAAACAGGTTGGTGTGTTTTTACATGCCGTGTTACCATGACCATACTTTTGGCATTTAAAACATGGAAGTGGCGAAGGCACAAACACAGAAATAGGGATGCTTTTATAGCAAACAACCACCCTTTTAGGCACATCCGGTGTGCAAAACATTCAAAATGAGTATTTGTGGGAACTTTGTTTCTGTCTTTATCTTTTCTCATGACTCTATGTGCCTCGGTAACGCCTGCTTTCAAGCCATCTTTTATTTCCGCCTGTGAGTCCATCAAAATGAGATGACCGTAGAAATCCTTTGGATGACTTGGATGTGCGGTGACAACTCACATTTACATCAAACACCCGGCTACCTAGCTCCAGCTTAGAGCTATCTCTAGCTCTTACTTGTTGTGATGACCTTACTGTAGGACCATCCACTAGGAAACTGCCATCTCTCAATCTAGACACCCCCTCAAACCATTTAGAAGGTGGCCATGTTTTGAATAGCCCAGATTATTTGGCTGTATTCGTGTCACTGTCAGAGTCATGTCCATTAGTTTGGTCCAGTCCACCAAAAGTTCTTTTTTTTTTTTTTTTTTTTTTTTTTTTTGTTTGTGTTGTCATTGAGGCATAGGCATAACGATGGCAGAAATAAACGGTCACCCTAGGAGAGCTGCCATGCTAGAGAAGGACAATGGATGGTCAGCGACGTGTATAGGCCTGGTACCTGCCTCCCCTCATCCCAGGCCCTCCGCATTCGCAATGGCAAAATTTTTTGACAGGCCACACCATCCAATCTCTGGCCATGCAGAATCAACACAGGCTTGCCTGTATGGGGAAGAATTTTGGAGAGAAAAAAGGAAATAAAAAGAACCAGGAAGACAGAAGAAAAAAAATGGAAAAGTTGCCAAGTTAGTGAAAAGAGATTTAGGGTGAAATAAAATATAGGTGAAAGGACCGGAAAGGCAGAAGCAAGACAAAAGGGGTTGGATGGAAAAGGACTTGTCACATGCAAAGTACTAGGTGGTTATTCTCATTTTAAAAGGACATAAGTATGCCCAATATAGAAGCGAGCCAAAACAGATTCTTCTTTGCGACTGGACACAAAGTTAGGCAAAGAAGAAGACAAATCTGGAAGAATTTGAAATAATTTGTTATTGATTTTATTAGACTATTCGGTCTGCCACAGCCGTTTACAATACGAGCCAGTCATACAACTCAGATCAGAGTATGGAACAAATTGGAAAATCTCGCTTTGTCCACTGCAATATTTTCCTTTCTTGGATGCCCATGTGACTAGGTACCAACATAAAAACTTTACCCTCAGAAGTTGTGTGTGGAGATCATGCATCTCTGCCAGAAAAAGGTGCGATATCTTTGTGGAAAGAGCCTGAAAAGTTTACATGAATCAGATATGATTAAAAATGAGGATCTTTGGATTGATAAACCTGTTTCAGAGTTAAATGAATTGCCTTGAGCTCAGTTGTATAAATAAATCACTTAGGCTGGTCGAGCCGTCTCCCAGAGACCGTCGCAGCAGCATCTGTGTCTCCTTTCTTTGACCCGTCCGTAAAACGTTTTTCGTATCTTTTATACAATGAACATTGTTCTAGATAAAGTTGCTTATAAACAGCTTAAGAAGTTTCTAACTTTTTGAAGGATGTGAGATTGAAGCTGATAATGGGGTTGGTAAGGGCCAAATCAGGACACCAAAATCAAGACCACAACGCTGAAAAAGGGCTCACCCCTGATCCGCATAAAAGATCTGCCGAAACATTCGTAGCGGTAAAACTGAAGGCACTCCACCAGCCGGTCACTTTACAATAAAGACATCCCTTGCAGGGGACGATGAGGCTATACTCCAATTTATTGAACCCCCGTTTACAAAAACAAAATAGAATACAAACATCATTAAGCACAGTTAGCAATTGGTCATCATTAACCGCTTCCCTGTTGCAGTGAAAAAGCGCCTCTGTATTCCTGTATGCCGGAGCAAAATTTGACTTTTGAGGGTGTGTTCACTAAAATGTGAATAATTCAGGCATTTGAAGAGATATCTCTTAGATATTTAGCAAGTTTTTTTGTAACATCCCTGGCTTCAATTTCAAGTGAAAATAGTTTCATTTGACAAGACAAATTTTTTAGTAATTATTTAAAATGTTTTTTTCTGTGATCAGGCATTTTTGGAACATAAAAACACACAACACAAAAAAAATGCATGACAGAACACCACAAAAAACTGGTGTAACAAAAGGACAAACATCAAACAATAAACTGCTTGGAAATCAACTTAACTGCTATATCATCCACAGAAATAAGGCTACCTGTCCATGCTAATGTAAACAGACCTCGTAGTACCCCCTCGTCGTGCACCGTCCGCCATATTGATTGACGACTGAACACTGAGAAGTACTAAAATTTCCAAATTTATGCAACTTTCGGTTTTTGCAATTTATAACGGTCAAAGGGTAGAAAACAATGGTTTGAGATGTGTAACTGCTCTGCCAACGGTTATTGCTGTTACCTCCCTTCTTGGGTGAATACAGAATGCTGACGAATAACCAACGGACGGCGTTCGTAGTTGGGTACACAGGAAGCAGAAAAACAGTTAAAGGTCAACATCATTGAAACATAAAACTGAGCACAAAATATCTACATAATAAAAGAAGTCACATGCCAAACAACTTTTTTTCCAAAAAATACTGCCTTTTTTTAATATTTAATAAAATCTACTTCGAATAAACTTTTGCACCTTCGAAAAGCCCGCTCACGTGACCACATGGCTCGTGACGTCAACTGCTGTAGACAATATGGAGTCCGATAGTGCCCCTTCTCTACCAAAACGCAGGAAAACGAAGAGCAGTGGCCTATATTGTGCCGTTGGAGGTTGTACAAACAAACAAGCGGATGGGTTAACATTGCATAGGTTTCCAAAAAACGAAGAAGTGCGAAATAAGTGGGTGAGATTCGTGCAGTAAAAGCGTGTAAACTTCGGTCCGAAGTACGGGACACCAACTGCGTCGTCAGCAATTTGCGCAAAACACTTCGCTGAAGACTGCTACCCCCCAAGTGCCACTTTAATGCGGAGCTTTGGGATGAAAACAATACAGACATTAAAGCCTGGCTCTGTTTCAACGATCCAAAGTCCGTGTGCCATTGCAACAAGCGCCTCAACAACAGCAACAGTGATTCAAGTTACTAGTAGTAGGCCTACTAGTACTGCTTCAACTTCAACTACAGTCACAGTGGCTACTACACATCCATCGTCTGCTATCAGTTTGCCGGGTGTCAGGAAAGTCAGAGGAGCTTTTCAGAAAAGGGAATTCACTGGTCTAGCTCGTATAATTATTTGTTTATTATTACAATTAGTACTCGGGGGTCGAATTCGTTTCTAACAGAAGAGAGCACTGCTGTAACACGACAGATCGAGTGAAGAAACACTGCTTGTCTCGCTTGTAACTTCTTCGCAGTCGGCCATGGTATACAGCTGCTGATGTCACTGCGAGGGGAGATCAGCGATAGCTGCGTTTTAGATTATTACTTCCCTTACCCTTAATTACAGGTAGGAAATCCCACTTTCAGTGATCGATATCTATTAAACGGTAGAGCTTTGCCTACCGAATTTTTTGCATCTGGTATTATTTAGTAAAGTTCTTTCAGCAGAAACTTTTTGACCGAGCACTGTGGTTGACCTTTAAGGGGTTAACAGTCAATATCTATACCTATAGTGTCAAAGTGGAAACGTATTCTGATACCAAAAGGAGGAACTTCTGTCTGTTGCAGTATTTGTGTAAACAACAGGTTTAGAACACAACCAGAAGCGAGATCTTCTGGGTTTGCTTTAAATTTGAAAAAATATTTCTTTGCGTGCTGAAGCCTAAGAATCTCCAAGGGAGGTTCGCCAGCCTCAGCATTCCTTCGGGGAAGTTCGAAACACCCCCAGGCAGATATGAAGACCTTGATGGATTGGATCCAAGGCTTTCAAAGAGGCTTTACTATCGGAACCATATAATATGATGCTACCATAATCCAATTTAGAGCGTACCAGAGACTGATAGTGGAGAAGCAGAGTTTACTTGTCTGCTCCTAAGTCTGTGTGGTTGATAACTTTCAAAACATTAAGACCTTTCTGGCAGTTTTCCCTCAGGTATTTAATATGTGGCAAAAAAGTAAAGTTGCTGTCAAAAATAATACCCAAAAATTTAACTTCTTTAGAAACTTTGATGGTTTGGCCATAAACATGGAGAGAAAGGTTCAAAACCTGCATCATTTTGCAACGAAAATTAATGCATTCGGTTTTAGAAAGCGAAAATTGGAAGTAGTTTTCTTCTACCCACACATGAATTTTATCTATGCAATGCTAAAGTTGACGCTCCACTCCTGCCAAGTCTTTACCTTACCCGAGATCGAGAAATCTTCAACAAACAATAAAATGGGCAATGGAAAAGGATTTGTCACATGCAAAGCACAATGCCAAACATGAAGGCGAGCCAAAACAGTTTTATCTTTGTAAAGTAAAAGAAAATATCTTACTGCACAGACGGATGAGCATAGTATGCATCCAACCTCACTTTCCTCAACTGGTTTTCTCCACCCTAAAACAAAATTGTTGCAAGTATGATCAATGTTAAAGCATACTATGGGTCAAATATAGAGCCATTTCACTGCGCAATAGATTTATAAACCGTTTTGGGAAGGCCTATGATGACAATCTTCAAATCCTATCCTATCCTATCCTGTAACCCGGAGGTCGTAGGGGCACCACAGATGATCGTTTAACCAGCATACCCCATCTTTCTCTGTCCTCTGCAGCCCCGATGGCTTCGCTCAATGTCAAACCAGTCCATTCTCGAATGTTGTCCTCCCACCTCTTTTTCCCAGAGCTGCCAACCCCTAAAAAAAATTTCAGTAGCAAACAAAGAAAAATATCAGTAGTTTCAGCTCAATTTCAGTAGCAAATGTACGAACAAGAATTTTCACATGATAAAATGAGCATTATTTAAAATGTTGATATTAGCTTAAATAAAAACCAAACACCAACACAAAAAGCATTAACTTTATAAAATATTTATTTTTAAAATGATAGAAATGTTCCTGAAAAAAACCAAAAAACAGTTTTAACATTTTGTTCGGAAAAGCTAACCCAATGGCTCACTACATGTACTAATGGCATGGATACTGCATTGGTTTAAAACCAAATTGTTAAAGCTGCTATTTATATTTAAAAAAAAACAAAACAAAAAAAAAACAGGAAGCGACGAATGTAGTAGGAAAATTTAATAAGTGCGCGAGGAAACACCATATGCGGCGAGGAATCGCGATTAATCGCGAGTCCTCGCGTGTAATCGCCTGAAGGAAACACGGGGATCACAGGACATGACTGTGGTCTCTCTCTCTCTCTCTCTCAGTCTACCGCGCAGTGGCTGCTGAGCTAAAAATAGCGCACACGCAAAGCGCTATACGAAAGTCTATGATATTGACGAAAGCCTAGTAGGCCTACGTCTCTCGCGGCTTTGTTTCGATACTTGTAAAAAAATAGGTATGCTTTGAAATTTTTCTTCCGTAGTATTTCTTGAAATGGCGTAGTTGCGGAATTAAAGAACATTTTCCGGAGAAACTACGGACGTTCCGTAGGGGTTGGCAGCTGTTTTCCGTCTCCCTCTTCTTCTACCTCCTTGCACTGTGCCTTGCAGAATGGTCTTTGCAAGGCCCGATGATCTGGTGACGTGGCCATACCATCGGAGTTTCCGTTTCTTCACCACTGTGAGCAGGTCATCGTGTTGTCCAATGTCTTGTGTGATGGTCTGTCGGACTTCGTCGTTGGTGATGTGTTGGGTATAGGAAATGCCAAGAAGTCTTCTGTAGCACCTCATCTCCATGCTTTGTATTCTTCGTTGGAGATATGCTGTGAGGGTCCATGCTTCGCAAGCATATATAGGAACATGGAGATGACAAGGGAGCGCAGCAGTCTTACTTTGGAATGTAGACTGATGGTCCTGTCTTTCCAAATGGGCTTCAACCTTGTCAGGGCAGCAGTTGTTTGTGCGATCCTGGAGAGGACTTCCTGTCGGGACCCATTGTCTGATACAATGGCTCCTAAATATTTGTAGTTATGCACTCAGACCTGCCTACCTTACGCATTACTGATCAGTAGTCTTCCCTGTGAATTTCAGTAATTCTACAGACATGAGGAAACGCGGTGTTTCTGAATAACCAAGGTATGAATAAATTCACAGCACATTTAATACTTAAAAAGCAAACAAAAACAATTTTAAAAAGGATAGCAAAAAGAAGGAAACAATATGAAACAGATTTTAAAATGATTAATTAGTATCATGAGAGACCATGCCATGCAACAAAAGATAAACCTGCACATCCCTGACCCGGTTGTCATGAAGGATAACTGTTCCACAGGAGTTTTATTTACATTACAGATGATTGACTCAAATGTCATTTTCATGATAAAGATGTGTAATTCACAGGAATAAGCACTACACATAAATTAATTCAAAGTTTGCCTTATTTTTATTTTTTTAAAGTTTCATCAGCTGTCAAAATAAGGACTTATAACTGAGAATACGTTTACTTTACCAATAACAATAGCACATTGTGAGGTTCATTTAATTACAGTTGAAATCGACCACACTAAAAAGACTGTACCCTGTACAAATTTTGCAGTTTTTTTTTTTTTAAAAACTGGTCCTTATATTGTGCCAACTGCCTGGAGTAGGCACATTTGAGATCAGGGTTCATACCAAAATTTTATCATAAAATTCACAAACTTTTCACAGACCTTTTCGCAAACTTTTCAAGACTAAGTTTCGTGACGGTGTTTGGTTTCCATTCACCATTGATTGAAATGTTTTAACACTAAAACCACAAGTAATAAACATAATAATTTTAGTTTTTAAAGTTATGTCTTACATTAGAATATAGGAATAACAGAGGTGCCTACCCCCAGTCTGACCATTTGTGTACTGGCTGCATGAAAAATGTGTATTTTGTGTAATGTCAGATTTCGCGCAACTCGCAATATTTGATCAAAGAATTATTATCATGAAAACTGCCACATTCACAAAACATCAATTCATACTGATTCCAGCTCACCATTTTAATCCTCGTGAAACAAAATAATATAGAACTCAACAGGTTATGGTCACAAATGCACACTAATATATTATTTTTTGTGTTGTATTTTAATTTTTATTCCATAACCTCCCAAAAGATCTTAATATTATCCAACAATTAATTAATATGAATTATGAATATATATAAATGCATCGTTATTTTTGTATATTCTTCTGAAACTGGTAACACTTTTTGTTTTCTGAGCATAATAGAGTGTTCTGAATTTTGTTGTGTAAATATAGTGCCTTTTTATCCACTTTGTATTAATCTTAAACATCTGAGCCACTTTTGGGAAAAACGCGTTTTATTTTTATGTGAGGGTTACCCACTTTGAACATTTAAATGAGTGCCTTAATATTGACCGATTTTAACAATTTTAATTTTTTTAATCTTCTAAATTACTATATAATAAAAACAAAATAAAACTTCCTGAACCAAAATAAAGTGTTCGTCCGTAATACCTAATCTAAGTGTCGCTGAATGTCTATGCAGAGCAATGCTGAACTCTTTGTTGCATTGAGCATAATGAACTCCTTTCGAAGATTCGATTATTCCTCAAAAACGTTCACGGTATTCGCGTAAGAAATGTTGTCGCGCTTTTTGCTTACTTGCAACCGTACCCCGCTTTTCTTCAGACTCGCTCTCATCGTCACTCTCATGTAAACGCTTTTGCGACACCATGTTTACCACAATGGCGGATACAAAGTCTCGCACTACCTCTCACGCACGAGATTTCACTTTTGCGCATGCGCTCTAGGGTCAGCAAGTAAAGGAAATAGATCGGAACATATATAAAAATCAGTGCGAATTTTTTTTTTTTTTTTTTTTGTACGCCACGAAAATGCGTATTTTTAAGGAATTGCTCGTATTGTCGTATTTTATGTTGAAAATTCGTAAAAATACGCGCCAGCGCGTACGGTAGGCACCTCTGGAATAATAATGCCACACTACTTCAAATAGTTCAATTTAAAATTATAAAAGGGATATAGAAAAACTTTCACCTAAATTTCATAACATTGTCTGTTGTCATCTTCACTTTTTCTCAGTCCTTTCAACTTTCTCCAATTTGGTTAAACAAAAAAAAATCAATCAAACAAAAATGCTGAAAAGCTATCAAACACATAAATCTCATATAAACCTAGAACAATGTATTGGTTGCATAACACCGTGGGTGTTAAAAATACATGTGCATTAAAAGCATTACCAAACACTCACTAATTTACCATGAACAATCTGAAAATTCATACCTTTACAACATTCAGGTATTCAGCTACAGCTGTTCTGCCCGTTTGGGACAATTTTCGAGCAACATCATCACAGACCCAACAATGAATACCTCTTCTGCCAGAGAAAACCCACAGGATATGTTTGAATCCAAAGTCATCTGTAGAATAAATGAAAACAATGCAACATGTTCTACTGGACAAAATTAAGTGTGACCTTCAACAAGCAACATAACATTGGAAACACAAGACCCATATTCCATATGTCATTCAAATCAATAGCCCTAAAGCAAGAATATTCAATGTCTCACTCACGCAAACTTGTTTTTTCCAAACTAGTTCCAGTCATTCGCCAAAAAAGGCAATCACCGAAGTCGAACGGAGCTCTACGAAATCATGCTTGCATGAATACGACTAGTTAAACATTAAGCATGATCGCTGTTGCATCTAATTCCGTTCGATTTACACAGATTAGCATTTCGTAACAATATACGTTGTTATCCTATCCTATCCTGTCCTGTAACCCGGAGGTCGTAGGGGCACCACAGATGATCGTGTAACCAGCATACTCCATCTTTCTCTGTCCTCAGCAGCCCTGATTGTTGTATAATAGCATGCGCCTATGAAATGCATGACTCATTTAGATGACGTTTAGATGACGTAAGAGAAAGAAGAATAAAAATGGTTCTCAACAACTGCCTTCCGTATGCTGAAGTCTCTTTACAAATACGTCCACATTAGTAATAATAACGCAACAAAAGATGGTGTCAAGAAGTGAAGCAAGTTTTATGTGATATTAGTGACATTTGTGAAGAAGAAAATGGCGTTCAAACCACCTCAACAATTTGATTTTCTGGATTCAAGTGCGTGGCCAGCCTGGAGAGGACGGTTTCAACGGTTCCGCCTGGCAACAAAGCTGAACAAAGAAGATGGAGAAATCCAGGTTAATTCTCTCTTATATGCCATGGGAGCTGAAGCTGACCAGATTTTTTCACAGTTCACCTTTGAAACTGATGATGAAAAACAAGTGTTTGACATCGTGTTGGGGAAGTTCGATGAATACTTCATTCCAGCCAGGAACATTATCCATGTACGAGCCATATTTTACAAACGAGAACAAAAAGTGGGGGAAACGGTTGAACAATACGTCAGATCGCTATATGAGCTTTCTGAACACGCAAACTTCGAGAAGAAAGAAGACGCCATTAGGGACAGGTTAGTGCTTGGCTTGAGAGACCACGAGGTTTCAGAAAAGCTACAATTGCAGTCTGAGCTGACCCTCAAGACCGCCATTTCCATGGCTAGACAGCACGAGCAAGTCAAACAAGAGTTGGAAGAGCAGAGAGGATCAAGTGCAAGTGCAAGCGCCAACGTTGACAGACTGAAAGGAAGTCGTCATCACATCAAGAAAAAAATTTCGCTCCAAGGTCAGAGCAACTCAACCCATTCACCCAAAGGTGAGCAGAGACACACAGAGTATGTTTCCTCGTGTGGCAAGTGTGGCACGTCACATATGAAAGGAAGATGTCCTGCCAAGGGGAAGAAGTGTGCGAAATGTGGCAAGTTTTCACACTTTGCACGAGTGTGCAGAAACAAGCATGGCAAGAGCTTGCATGAAGTTGAGACAGAGACAGAGAGGCGAGAGAACCATGATTCCATCATCACGGAGAAGTTTTACGTTGGAGCAGTGAATTCAAACGATACTCCGTGGCGAATAAAACTGGAAGTAGAGGGAGTGCTAATCGATTTCAAGATCGATACAGGTGCTGACGTTAACGTCGTGAGTAAATCTACGTGGCGTCGTCTTGGTAAGCCAAAGCTTTCACCATGTCATCGTATTACCCTACACAGTCCTGGGGGACAACTGAAGACTTTAGGGCACTTCAAAACTGTCCTAAACCAAGTGGACGCGATCGTCTACGTCATCGACAATGAGGTCGATAGCTTGCTTTGTAGGAGTTCTGCGACAGCACTCAACCTTGTCAAACGAGTTGATACTACTTTGAATACAGTTCAGTGTAGACCAGTGAAGATCAAACTGAAGGAAGGGACTGTTCCATACAGCGTTGCCACAGCTAGGCGAGTTCCTATACCCCTTTATGAGAAAGTGAAGAAAGAGTTAGAACGCATGAAAGATGAAGGCGTTATTGAAGAAGTCACCGAACCGACCGACTGGGTGTCGCCGATGGTGCCTGTTGTGAAACCGAATGGAAAACTTCGCATTTGCGTGGACTTGAAGAAGTTGAACCAAGCAGTTGAACGTGAGCGTTACGTCATCCCAACAATAGATGACATCATTCATCAACTTCGAGGTTCGTCAGTCTTTTCAAAACTCGACGCAATGTCTGGATTTTGGCAGATTCCACTGGACATATCCACAGCAAAGTTGACGACGTTCATCACGCCGTTTGGTCGCTTCTTCTTCACCAGAGTTCCTTTTGGCATTTCATCCGCTCCGGAGATTTTCCAAAGGACAATGATAGAAATCCTAGGGGAAATAGAAGGCGTGATATGCTACTTTGATGACATTTTGTGTCACAGCAAAACTGAGGCAGAGCATGAAACTTTACTCACAAAAGTCCACGAAAGACTGAAGGCAGTGGGTCTTCAACTGAATGAAGAAAAGTGCGAGTACAGGAAGAGTGAAATCACTTTCCTAGGACACATCGTCAGTGCTCAAGGCGTACGACCTGATCCGAGCAAGATCAGCGCCATTCTGCAGTTGGCAGAACCTTCAGACGTGAACGAGCTGAGGAGATACCTGGGCATGGTAAACTACCTTGGAAGGTACTTACCGAACTTGTCGACGACCCTGAGACCACTGAACGAGTTGCTGGTTGAAGCGAACGCATGGACGTGGGGACCTGCTCAAGCAGAGGCGTTCAAACGGGTCAAGGAGATGCTGACCACAGCACCGACCTTAGCCTACTTTGACCCAGCCAAGCCAACGACAGTTTCCGCAGACGCGAGTAGCTACGGTCTTGGAGGCGTTCTTCTTCAAGAGCATGACGGCAAATTGCGGCCGATTGCGTTTTGCTCAAGAACACTGTCAAAAGCAGAACAGCGATACGCACAAATCGAAAAAGAGTGCCTTGCTTCAGTGTGGGCATGCGAGCGCTTTGATCGATATTTGATGGGTCTTGAAAGATTTACACTTCAAACCGATCACAAGCCACTTGTCCCACTCATAAACTCCAGAGACTTATCTGAGACGCCACTCAGATGTCAGCGCATGCTAATGCGCCTGATGCGGTTCAATCCGTTTGCAGAGTATTGTCCTGGAAAAACAATGGTGACCTCAGATACTTTGTCAAGAAGTCCACTACCAAGCTGTGATGATTCACCGCTACGAGAAGATGTAGAATACTACGTCAGCATGATTTCATCCTCATGGCCAGTGTCCGACGCCAAGCTTGCCGAGATTCGCAGGTGTTCGCAAGAGGATGTCAACATCAAGTATGCCATAGAGTATACGACTAGCGGATGGCCAGACTACAAGCAGGATGTAAAATTAGCAGCACGAGACTTCTTCGCTATCAGAAGTGAACTCAGTGTGCATGACGGACTCTTGGTTCGGGGTAGCCGCATAGTAATCCCGTACTCATTGAGAAAAGAAATTCTGGAAAGAATCCATGATGGTCACATGGGCATAAGTAAGTGCCGAGAAAGAGCAAACCAATGTGTTTGGTGGCCTCGAATATCCAAAGACATTCAGAATCGTGTCTCAGCCTGTAGATTTTGCCTCCAGAAGCAACCATCACAACCGAGACAACCACTTCTTGTGTCACCGCTGCCAGAACGACCATTTCAAAGAGTCGCAGTGGACCTCTGTGAATGCAAGGGAAAGCACTATCTGATTAGTGTAGACTATTACTCCAGGTGGATTGACATCTCATCCCTGAGTACACTGTCAACGACAGCAGTTATCAACAAGATGAAGGACAATTTTGCAACACATGGCATTCCAGAAACTGTCATGTCCGACAATGGTCCACAATTCTCATCATCAGAGTTCAAGAAATTTTCTCTTGAATGGAATTTTAATCACGTGACGTCCAGTCCTCGATATCCGCAAGCCAATGGTGAGGCTGAGCGTGCAGTGAAGACGGCGAAAGACATCCTAAAACAGAAAGATTACGTCTTAGCGCTTCTCACCTACCGCGCTACACCTATCCCAGCTCTGGGAGTGAGCCCGGCTGAATTGGCATTTGGCCGACGACTTAGAACAACCTTGCCAGTGCTTCCACAGACTCTAGCACCTCGTACTGTAGACCCTGAGCATGTACGCCAGCGTGACGAAAGATACAAGCAGAAAACGAAGAAGCACTTTGATCAACAAGCAAAGCCACTGCAGGAGCTTCACGAGAGTGATCCCGTCCTTGTGAAGGAGGATGGAGAGAAGACCTGGAAGCGTCCTGGTACGGTAATACGGCAGTGTGCACCCAGATCCTACATCATCAGAACTGCCGAGGGAGAGTTACAGCGTAATAGACGACATTTGAGACCCGACACAGCGACAGCTAGCAACCGAGAGACTTTTGTGAACAACGATCCAGTGAAGACCTCGCGCGCACCGCAGTTGCAGTCAAGACAAGCGTCGTTACAGCTAGAGCAATCACTGACAGAACAGCCGCCTGTACAGCTGAGTCAACCATCGAGTCCAACATCGAGTCCGAGTCTGCCGAGACCGATGTCATCGTCTTCTTCAGTTGGACAACCGTATTTTACTCGTTCCGGTCGTCGTGTGGTGAAACCAGCCAGATACCTAGACTTATAAGTTAGGCAATGCGACCTGAAGTAGACATGGTTATATTTACTACTTAGGTAACGTAGTAGGACATTTGTGTTTCAATTATTGTTTAACAAAAATTTAGAACTGGCTTACAAGCAATGATGAGTTTAGCTTCATCCAGATTGACTTGATAACATCAAGTGAGATCCAATCAATCAAATAAAGACGCTATGCAGGAAGCAAGATGTACCAGTATAACCATTGCTCGAAAGCTGTGTTTAGCAGTGTTTTATTGTTGAGTGTTAAGATGTTTAAGTTTAGCTAAAAGTTGCTGGACGCTCTGCAGACATTAGATAAGACAGAAACTAAAAATAAGAAAGTCTTTAGAAACAGTAACCAAAGTAAAACTAAAGGTTTAATAACTGTCCTTTCATCAAAGAATTCAAAACTGATATTCTCAATAGCTAAGAAAGGGAGGTGTTGTATAATAGCATGCGCCTATGAAATGCATGACTCATTTAGATGACGTTTAGATGACGTAAGAGAAAGAAGAATAAAAATGGTTCTCAACAACTGCCTTCCGTATGCTGAAGTCTCTTTACAAATACGTCCACATTAGTAATAATAACGCAACAAAAGACTGATGGCTTCGCTCAGTGTCAAACCAGTCCATTCTCGAATGTTGTCCTCTCACCTCTTTTTCGGTCTCCCTCTTCTTCTACCTCCTTGCACTGTGCCTTGCAGAATAGTCTTTGCAAGGCCTGATGATCTGGTGACGTGGCCATACCATCGGAGTTTCCGTTTCTTCACCACTGTGAGCAGGTCATAGTGTTGTCCAATGGCTTGTGTGATGGTCTGTCGGACTTCGTCGTTGGTGATATGTTGGGTATGGGAAATGCCAAGAAGTCTTCTGTAGCACCTCATCTCCATGCTTTGTATTCTTCGTTGGAGATCTGTTGTGAGGGTCCATGCTTCGCAAGCATATAGGAACATGGAGATGACAACCGCGACTCTGACAAGGGAGCGCAGCAGTCTTACTTTGGAATGTAGACTGATGGTCCTGTCCTTTCAAATGGGCTTCAACCTTGTCAGGGCAGCAGTTGTTTGTGCGATCCTGGAGAGGACTTTCTGTCGGGACCCATTGTCTGATACAATGGCTCCTAAATATTTGAAGCTATGCACTGTGTTGAGGGATTAGCCTTGGACTTTGATGTCCGTGTTGATGCCGTTGGTGTTGTTGGTCATCATTATGGTCTTCTCTGCACTTATTTCCATTCCATAAGCTCTGGAGATGGTGTCAAGCCTCTGTACAAGCTGTTCAAGTTCTTGTTCCTCTCCAGCCAATCCATCAATATCATCCGCAAAACGAAGATTGGAGATTGCTCTGCCCCCTATGTTGACTGTGCCTTCGTTATCTGCAAGAGCATCTGACATGATGCGCTCTAGGAAGATGTTGAAGAGTGTTGGAGAGAGTAGGCATCCTTAACGCACACCAATTGTTGTTCTGAACCAGTTCCCGATGGCGCTGATGTGGAGGACTGCACTGGTAGCCTTGTCATACAGGCTTTTCATGACCAATAATTTTAGGGCTGATGTTGTACACTTTCATTGTTGCCCATAGAGCTGCATGCAAGACTCGGCCTTCTCGAAGTCTATGAACACATGATATAGATATTGGTGCTGTAGGTATTTCTCACAGATCATTCTGAGGTTGAAAATCTTTTCAGTGGTACTTCGCCCTGCCCTGAATCCTGCTTGTTCTTCAGCTATGATTTGTTCAGCTTGGGGTTTCAACCTGTTGAGTATTATTTTCAGGAGGACATTGCTGGGATGGCTGATGAGGCTGATGGTGCGGTAATTTTCACACTCCTGAAGGTTACCTTTTTTGGGAAGAGTAATGACAAGTGACTGGGTCCATGGTATAGGCCACTCCCCACTCTGCCAGATCTTGTTACAGATAATGGTGAGGGCATCAATCATCGCTTCTCCTCCTGCTTGTAGCAGTTCCGCGGGTATGTTGTCCACTCCCGCTGACTTCCCTTTCTTCAGTGATTGCACTGCTGCCTCATCTTCTTCCCGGAGAATTGGGAGGATCTCTTCTTCTTCTCTGTTCTCGGGACATGCTAGAACTGATAGGTCTCCATTTGGTGTATGGTTGTACAGGTCAGAGCAGTACTCTGTCCATCTGTCCAAGACTTATTGTTCTTCTGTATGGCATATGCCAGACTTGCTTTGGAGACTTTGGGCTGTTTGACACTTGTCAGCCGCTTCACAGTCTGGTAGGCCTTCTTGCTGTTGTTCTTGTTCAGACCGTACTCTATTTCCTGGCATTGATCTTCTATCCAGTTCTCCTTTGCTGTGCGCATGCCTTTTCGGATGTCATTGTTGATTTTTCGGTAGACATCAGCTCCCTGTGAGGTGTTCTTTTTCTTTTTTATCTCTCTTCATTTATCACACAGATCCAAAAGTTCAGTTGTGATCCACGGCTTCTTCTTTGGTCGGTGCTTGCCAAGGATCTCAGTGGCGGCATCTGTCACAGCTGAGTTGAAGGTGGTGGTCATGGTGTTGACATTTACTTCACCAGCTCCCAAAATGAGCAGTGGTGCAAATTTCCCTCCAATTGTGGCCTGAAATAGTTATGCCACCTCTGGGTCTTGCAGTTTGTCCAGGTCGAACTTCAGTCTAGTGCACCTTGCTGTATTTACTCTCTTCAATTGGAGCCGGAAAGACATCATCACGAGATCATGGTCACTTCCGATGTCTGCTCCTAGAAAAGTGCATGTCCTGCCAATGTTGATGCTTGATCTGAAGCGTTTCTTGACCTTGATGTAGTCTATTTGCAGACCTGTGCACCCCGAAAAATGAGCTGGTGTATTTCCCAGGCCAAAAAGTGTAATTTACAAAACTTTGGTGTAATTCACCAACATAAATATTTTTTCACGCCTTTTTAACTTTACACTCAAATATGATTCAAAGCACGATGTCAATTAATGAAGTAACAACTACAGGATACTGTTTGGTCCTCTGATCGTTTGACCCATCTGTTGCCACTGAAAAACGGTCCTGCAGCAAGTCGTTTCCGGAGATCAGCCTTAATGTCTTATGCCATTTGTTTGACAAGAGCTGTTGTCTTATGTCGTCCGCAGTGATAATCTTTTGCGATTAGGCTATCAGAAAATGCACTTTTTACGGCTTTTGAAATTATGTCCGCAGTAGTCAAAGGTAAATTTGTTTTCACAATAAATTCTGTCATTATTGTTTCAGCCCTAATAACTTGCTGTTCCAAAAAATCTAGTCTGTTCACTGGTTTAAAAATTGTGTCAACTGTTTTACTCTTTGCTGCAGCTTTCTGACCTTCGACATTTGCCTTGTGTGACTTGGTGGCGCAGTGTTTAGAAACATCGAACTTTCCTGAATGTGCTATAGAAAAATCTGATGAACAATAAACACACCTCGCATGCAACGATCCCAAAGCACTTTCTGTAATTCCATCAAACTTCTTGTACTTGGACAAAAAAACTTGTTGCACAGGTTTATTAACTTTTTTGGAGCTAGGTCCCTCTTGTTCATCGGTACACTTTCATTTAGACATTTTGAGTAAGTCTCTTACTCTTTGGTAACACTTTGGTAAAATTGCGCCAAAATGGAGTAAAATCTCCTTAACTAAATCCAAGCCACGGAGATTCACGCAAGGGGAGAGTACTCACAATGACATTCAAAACAAGGATTAACAAAAGTGAAAGTACACTAGTATAGGTGTAATTAATTTTAGAAAGTCAGAATTTTTGATGATGATGATGGCAATTTATAAGGCGCATATTCCATAGAAATGCTTACAGCGCAAAACTGCCAAAGTCAAAATTACAAGATTAAAAAAAAAAGAAAAAAAAAAAGGTAGGTGTAAAATTGTGCTCAAAGTTGTAATTTGCGTAAAATAAAATTTTCGCGTAAAAATTACGCCAAAATCGTAAGAGTGCACAGGTCTGTATTTGGTTGTGATGCTCCCCACCGGGACTGTGCCATAATAATAATGGGATTTATATTGCGCACATTTCCAACAAAGTTCATGGCGCCATGTCCATCATCTGGAGTTTTTGTGGAGACCAAGCGTGTTTGCCAATACCAGATTGTTGTATCTGGCAAACTCCAAGAGTCTCAGACCCCTGTTATTTGTCTCGTTGTTGCAGTGGGGTCCACATGTGTCTCCCCAGTTGTGGTGCGCATCTTGTGTCTTTATTCTTGAATGCTGCATTTTTCTGTTTTGAGTGTGAACCAGAGCTTGGATTATCTTTTTCCTCTGACAGGAACCATCAAACAGAACATTTAATTTAGTCTGTAAGAACCTATGGGTTCTGATTGATGTCCCAGGCAGGGTAACACAAGCATACTCAGCCAGTGAAACATCTGCAGAGCTGCAATATTTTCCGGAGTCCAGGACCAG
The DNA here is from genome assembly GCA_036898135.1 of Oncomelania hupensis. Lineage (NCBI taxonomy): Eukaryota > Metazoa > Mollusca > Gastropoda > Littorinimorpha > Pomatiopsidae > Oncomelania > Oncomelania hupensis. Next base: position 67,662,011 of record CM072512.1, on the reverse strand, counting down.
GCAGTTATGATCTTGGGCTTCGACTGTTTAAGCATGTAGCAACACTCCGGCAGTAGACAAACAGTACACTGACAAGTGAGATGGGACAATGTTAGAGAAGAATATGACCCATAACATCGAACAACAAGGGTATTGGTAACAAGCGTAGCATGTCACTTATTGTTGGAGGGAAGGAAACTTCTCTTTTCAAGGTGTTTAGCCCTGAAGTCACAGAGAACCAGCACTGGAGCATCTTGATACTGTATCTTCAGGCTTGCAATTACACTAATCTCACTTGCAGATCTTTTTGGATTTTTCGCAGGGAACATCCTACCCTATCCTGTAACTCGGAGGTCGTAGGGGCACCGCAGATAATCGTTTAACCAGCGTACTCCTCAGCAACCCCGATTGTTTCGCTCAGTGTCAAACCAGTCCATTCTCGAATGTTGTCGTATTACCTCTTTTTCGGTCTCCCTCTTCTTCTACCTCCTTGCACTGTGCCTTGCAGGAGGGTCTTTGCAAGATCTGATGATCTGGTGACGTGGCCATACCATTGGAGTTTCAGTTTTTTCACCACTGTGAGCAGGTCATCGTGTTGTCCAATGGCTTGTGTAATGGTCTGTCGGACTTTGTTGTTTCGATTGGCTGCAAATTCTATGAGCTCTAATGTAAGCTGCGATGATGTCACTACACTGCACGGGCGTCAGCCTAGCAGAGTGTAGCACATACAGTAGTTTATATTGTCTGCTTCAGCGTAACATTAACCTTAGTGTTACAACTGACTAAACAAGGCAAAAGCTTAAAATATGCTGTGTAAACTGGCCTCTTGTTACACTCAAGTGTCAAGTCAGTCCATTCTCGAATGTTGTCCCCCACCTCTTCTTAGGTTTCCCTCTTCTTCTACTTCCTTGCACTGTGCCTTGCAGGATGGTCTTTGCAAGGCCTGATGATCTGGTGACGTGGCCATACCATTGGAGTTTCCGTTTCTTCACCACTGTGATCAGGTCACCGTGTTGTCCAATGGCTTGTGTGATGGTCTGTCGGACTTTGTTTTTGGTGATGTGCTGGGTGTAAGAAATGCCCAGAAGTCTTCTGTAGCACCTCATCTCCATGCTTTGTATTCTTCGTTGGAGATCTGCTGTGAGGGCCCATGTTTTTCGCAAGCATATAGGAAGATAGAGATGACAAGGGAGCGCAGCAGCCTTACCTTGGAATGTAAACTGATGGTCCTGTCTTTCCAAATTGGCTTCAACCTTGCCAGGGCAACAGTTGTTTGTGCGATCCTGGAGAGAACTTCCTGTCGGGACCCACTGTCTGATACAATGGCTCCTAAATATTTGAAGCTATGCACTGTGTTGAAAGATTGGCAGGGAACATATATGGGAATAATCCCTTGGAAGACCACCATATAGACAGACATCTCTGCCATTGAGCTTACCTGAGCCTGCCTCTAAGAGAATCCATCAACACTGACCATAGAGTGAAAAACCGTCTCATTGAGATGTTTCAGAATATGTGAAGCTTCCATGAATGTGTTGTCATGTTTACAGAGGATATGAGACATGTCTTATTCTTGAGTAAATGTACGTCATCCAGGAAGATAAAATATTACCTTGCAGTGCCCTATCAAGAATTTTCACAGCTGTTGACATTAAAGGCCAACATTTCTGGCAAACATCTGCACCTCTGTAAAAGAAACAAGATGGCAATCTAAATAATTCTTGTTGGTAGGCAACACGAATTTCACTCATACAGGTAAATTTTTCCCAAATCCTAAAAAAGCAAAGCCTTTATGACTCACATGTTCTTTAACCCTTTCACTGCCAAGGTGTAATTGCACTTTTACAAGCATTTGCCAGGCAATTCTGGCTCTCGATTGTAAAAATTTACAAACAACTCTAGCTTAAACAGTATTATAAAGTTGATTATGAAGTTGGTGAGTGTCTGTTCATGCGCTAGGCAGCAGCAGTTTTGTGCTCTCACAAACTTTTGTCTTCTTTTGGCCATCAGACTTGGATGTATAGTTTCTACATTTGGCATGGACATTCGTAAAGTTGTGAATTTTGTTGTTGTTGTTGTTGTTTTTGGTAGAAAAATCTGTTTCATTGAGTCAAGTCAATCTACTTTACAGTTTCTTAGTGGTATTTTTAATTATCTTATGAGTGATCACTGATGCTAAGTGGTTAAACTACTTACCCCGTGATTACAGATAATGACTGCTGTGTGAACACTGTTTTAAATGTCAAGACTACAGTACTCATCTACCATGCTTAGAACTTTATTAAGATTAAAGAACTATTGCACCTTTGGGTGCAGATGTACTGAACTTGTGCAGAGATCTTGGACATGGAAGGAGGACGATGAGGGGAGTGAGAGGGGGGAGGAGAGTGAAAGCCAGCAGACAGCCTTCTGTCTCTGACCATTCTAAAGATCATACCGAGTTTGTTCCTAATGTGTCTACTAATGCAACTTGTTTATCTTCATCATCATTTTCATCACCTGAACTTCCATTCCATGGTGGGTCTCTAGACAAGTTCATTTGACATTTCTGTGAACATCAGTACCCCCACCACCTCCAGTGTACCACCTACCAAATCTTGTAATGAGTTTGCTGTGGGCCTGTTTAATGCTCAGTCCACATCCAAGAAAAGTTATGACATTATCATATTATCATAGAGATAGACTTGGATGTTCTTGTGATCACAGACATGGCTTTTAGAGAAAGGCGATGAGACAGTGATAACACAGATGACCCCTCCTAACTATGTGTGTGTGCACAAAGCCAGACAAGCCAGATCAGGTGGTGGCAACTCTGTCATCTACAAAAGAACTTTATCTGTTGCTGTATTGGGAGATGAAACTTATGAAACATTTGAAGCTTTAAATTTGACTTTAACTTGTGGCAAAGTTACTGTACGGGTGTTGTGTGTGTACCATCCGCCATACTCCAAAAACTTCAGTCACTAATGCTGTTTCTCGAAGGAGATTATACCAGTTCTTACTTCTCTTGCAACTTAAGCCAAATACTTGCTTATTCTGGGTGATTTTAACATTCACATTGACAATCCTTCAGATCCAGACACAAAGAAAGTATCTCAGCTGCTGCAATCTCTGGACCTCGTACAACATGTGAAGGTGCCCACTCAGAAGAGAGGTCACACATTGGACTGGGTGATCTCTGGTGGTAGTCTCAGTCCTGGCCTTGTCAAGTCTGTGGAAGTGGAGGATTTGCAAATGTCAGACCACTACCTGGTGACTGTAGCCACTGTCTTGTAGCGACCTGCTCGCCCCGTCAAGGTGGTCACCACCCGCAACATCAAGGGTATGCATGTTGAGGCATTTAGGCAGGACCTTCAGACCTCACAGTTGTTTACTTCACCCCCTCATGATATCGAGTTGCTGGAGTCCTTGTACAACTCGACGCTACTGACTCTGCTGGACAAGTACGCCCCTCAAACCCAAAAGGGTATTGTGGAGCGGCCAGACACCACCTGGTACACCAGCAGCGTACGGACAGCTAAGAAAGCCAGACGCCTTACCGAGAGGAAATGGCGAGCATCACGTCTGGAAGTAGATCGTCAACTGTACTGCTAGGCATGAGACCGATGTAGACGGGAGATTGAGAAGGCCAAAGCTCAGCACATCACAGGGCAGCTCAACTCTGCCACTTCAGATCCCAGGAAGATGTTCAACATTGTAAATGGTCTTCTCGGTAGGGATTTTTCACCGCCCGTCCTGCCATCATTGGACAATCAGTCTGCTGCCGATGCCCTCCTTGACTACTTTGAGAACAAGGTCAAATTGATACACAGCAGTTTTGGACCTGCCATGAAGATACCACCATCTTCTAATCACTTCGCCGGAACCCAGCTGATTGAGTTTCCCCAACCACTTCATTGGTAGACCCCATTCCCACACAAGTTATCTTGGACAATCTAGACCTACTTCTCCCTGTTCTTGTGAACATCATAAACTGCAGTCTGTTTTCATCCACTGTTCCCAAAGCCTTTAAAAGTGCTGTCGTGAAGCCTCTTCTTAAAAAAAACAACCTGGACCCTAATGTTCACAAAAACTACAGGCCAGTATCAAACTTGCCATATGTCTCCAAGCTTTTGGAATGTGTAGTTGCTTCACAGCTCTCTGCACACTTGGAAAGCAACTATCTGCTGGACACATTTCAGTCTGCCTACAGAGCCAAGCACAGCCGTTCTTGTACACATTCTTGTAGCGTCTGGTCAATGACCTTCTTTGCAACGCTGACGCAGGAAATGTGACACTCCTGGTCCAGCTGGACTTGAGCGCTGCGTTCGACGTGATTGATCACGACAGACTGCTGCATCGCCTTCAGTTTGAAGTAGGAATCACAGGACCTATGCTAAAGTGGTTTCATTCGTATCTGAGTAATCGCTTTCAATACATTTCTGTTGGCCAGGCCTCTTCAAGAAAAATACCTCTACAGTGTGGGGTAACTCAAGGATCTGTTCTGGGGCCAATTTTGTTCTCCCAGTACACAACCCAGCTTGGCCGCATCATTGAAAAGCATGGTCTCCTTTGCAAAATTTTCGCTGATGATACAGAGATGTATCTCTCGTTCCAACCAAACCCACAATCCACACAAGAAGCACTGTTAGACATTGACAGCTGCTGTTTGGAAGTGAAGGCACGGATGTTAGAAAACAGGCTCAAGCTGAATGATGACAAGACTGAAGTGCTCATGAGTGGCTCAAAGTTCGCCCTTGAAAAAGGCAGTGCAGGTTGGTGAGGCTAGAATCCCAGTGTCAGCTTCAGTTCGAAGTCTCGGCCTACACTTAGACACCCATCTGACTATGTCTGAGCACGTCAGTTCCGTCATTCAATCATGCTATTTTAATATGCGTACAATTGGAAAATTACGTCCTCTCATTAACAAGAAAACAGCAAACTCTGTGGCTGTGTCAATGATTTTGTCAAGACTAGACTATGCCAATAGCTGCCTTTGGGGCATCTCAAAGAGTGATCTAAGTAAGCTACAGCGTGTACAAAACACTGCTGCCAGAGTTGTGACTCGGAAACAAAAGTCCGACCACATTACGCCATTGCTGAAAGATCTTCACTGGCTCCCTGTCAAGAAAAGAATTGACCACAAACTCCACACCATTGTGTACAATTGTACGAACCACTCCCCAATATCTCAAAGAACTCGTCTCCCCTCACGAACCCCAACGTTGTCTTCGTTCTTTCTCACAACGGTTAAGACTTCCAAGCGTGAAGTCTGGCAACACCAACAAGAAAACATTTGGCTATCGGGCCTTCTCCAACACAGCTCAATGCTATGGAATGGTCTTCCCATGACCTTGAAACAATCCAACTCTGTGGCGGTTTTTAAGAGAGCCTTGAAAACGCTTTTTCACTTCTACCAAATAAACGTTTAAGAAATCAGCTGTACATAGTTTTTGTCTAATGGCCACATCTTAATCTCTTGTTTTCTCTCCACAAGCGCAATGAGCATGAACCTTGTAATCGTGGATACCTGCGCTATACAAGTCTACATCATCATCATCATAAATAATTTGGTAACACACATTTCTAAAATTTAAATTCCTACACATATACAGTGGAGTCCGGGTATAACGAATCTCAAGGGGGGGAATTTCGGGTTCGTTACAAGCGGGATTCGCTGTAGAGATTTGTACTGCAAACGGAAGTACACATCGGTGATGAGTACACATCACAACATACAGTACGTAGATCGATCTAGGCCTACGAAGTTTATCAACAATGACTTCATTCAAGGCTATTTATAGCAGCCAATGACAGTTATGACTTCAATGCCTGTTTGACCTATGTACGAACTGGCCTGCTTCTGCTGCTGTTCGTTATTGGCGATGAGCCAATTGAGGCAACGTAGGCCAAGGGAATACACAAAGGGTTCGTTACAAGCGGAGATTTGTTATTTGCCTAGCTGGATTTGTTCGTTATAGGAAGGGATTAAATAGTAAGACAAAGAAGGGAGTGTGTCGGGAAATGGATGGTAGTACGCTAATCGCGGGTGTTCGTTATTCCAAGGTTCGTTATAGGTGGACTCCACTGTATATGCTATTAAGGGCAGTGATGCACATGTTTTGGGACCCTAATAGGACATGATGTCCTGAACACAAAAAAACAATAGGACATGATGTCCTGAACACAAAAAAGTAATAGGACACTGGCATTGTTGCCAAAAAGTCTTGTTTATTTGGTAATACTGAACAGTGAAAGTTCAATTCTTGAAAATGTAGCGTTTTCTCTTGCCCACTTCTTTACAATCCCGTGAAGATACTCTTTTGAAGCCTTTTCAGTGTACCCCCTCTGATACATCAAGAGATTGAATGTTTTCTGTGTTAATGTCTTTCAAAAGCTGCATAACAGAGACAAATTTCGCGAGAGGCAGATTTTCTTTCATTAGCCAGTTTACAGCTCGCGCTGTGGTTATCGTTGCCTCCTCCTGATTTGTCAACATTAGATCCTCACAAGCCTCTTCATTTTGTTGCTCTTGGGGCACTTGGATTGCTAGTTTGTGACTAGCTGTAGTCAAATGATCTTCCAATGCATTTATTTTAAGTTAACGCAGCCGCGAGTAAACGAGTTTTTCGCCACACCAGAACTTTTAAATACCGTACAGAACATGGCCTTTTTTTTCATCGTCAAATGTTACCCATGAATCTGTGATTGCCACGCCTTCTGAAAAACACGATTAACACGAGTACTACTAGACTGACTCGAAGTTGACGGTTTCTCGGCCTCGCGACCATCGCATAGGAAGAATCCTCCACAGATCGTGTAGGCTCTGCTTTTAATGTGCTGGAAAATGAAGTACCCGCAAATAAGACGGTTATTGAGATTTGGTTTATATCCGCCTTCAGTCTTTTCTTCGCAGGCATTTCCGATAATTTCGATCGAATGTTTGGCTTACCAAAAGTACAAGTACAACGCCAACACAGATCCAACGTAAACTCAAGTCGCGAGCACCGATTGACTAAACAAAGCTGTATATATGTTTCAAGGGCACTGGTTGGCCGTGTTGCTTTGTGACTCGGGATAAAAATATTAATAGCAACCCCATGCAGGCGATGACAAGGGAGATAAGAAGGCATGTATAAGTTTCAGCATTTAGACGACGATCCGGGGGCTTGTTTGGTTTTCCATCTAGTGCTGCATAAACGTTTCGCCCTCTCTGCAAAATATGCGAAAACTATCGGACACGTGTCCGACTCGCCATCGTTTTAATTGGACAGGGTGTCCGCCTTGAGGTTTGACAATCGGACATTTAAAAAAACAAGCGGTCAATGTCCGGGGTCCGGGCAACTTGTGCATCACTGAAGGGGTAGGGGACACTATTTTGTATATTTATTTATTTTTTAGTCCAAACTGCATCGTCACTGCAGTATGTTTTATGTATGGGTGTTAGCGGTGCATCCATTTTATCTATCCCTGTTTGGTTCATGGATCAGCTTTGCGAGCATGTGGGTGGGGAGAGGGTCAGGGGATGGGCAGCCACTCACCAATAAAAAGGGTTTATATAAGTCTCCTCTCTGAAAATCCTTAACGGGAAGAGAGGGGACTATAAACTGATTAAATAATAATAATAATAACATGAATATTAAACATCTAATGTTCTGAGCTTTCCACCTAGTGTGTATTTGTATTGCTGACTAACTTATGAATATTGAACATCTATTCTAATGTTCCGAGCTTTCCTAGTGTGTATTTGTATTGCTGACTAACTACATAAAGAAAAAAATATTACAATGATGAGGATGATAACATATTATTGGCATATTTTATCACATTATTGTATGAAGATATCTAGGTCATCAATGGACTAAGCACTGACCACACTGATTACATATTTTAGGAGAAAGCAGCGATTTGCCGATTTATTTTAAACCAAATTTGTTACATTGGAATTAGGCTAAAGTTCAGTTCAGCAGTCGAACACTTGCAATGAATTCTAGGGGAAATTTTCCCCCCTACGAAGACTGTTGTAAACGCCTGGAACATTAACCTGTGTTTTCGCCATGTGGGTTGATTTCAGAAGACTTTTACTGTCTTGATGGACAGATAGATGGTCAATGTTTATAGGGTGCAGGGGACTGCTCAGAGCCGAATCAGGACCACTCAAAACTATTTCAAATCAGATTAAACCATTAAAATTTAAATATGGTAAAAAATGTAAATAAAACTGGCTTAACTAATAAAATCCAAACAAGCACACAAATAAGAGGACGTCACCTATAAGCGATAAAACAAACTAACATCATGTAAAAACTGAAACAGGTTGTGACCATTGTAAACTTGAAAAATCGCATTAAAAGGAATCGAACCAAAATATCTTTCTCTCTCATCAATCAGATCAGCACATTCAGTTAAAATGGTGAATGGAAAAGGATTTGTCACATGAAAAGCACCATTGCGGTTCTTCTCCTTTCCAAGAAAACTATGGGTGGCATAAGTATGCCCAATATGGGCGAGCCAAAACAGTTCAAAAATTCAATATTAACCCTTCACTGCCACCTACATATACTATACATACCTGTACACAAAAATCTGATATCTCAGTAAATAAAAGAACCATGCACAAATAAGTGAACACACCGCACAAAGCCAAATTTTCCCCAATGGCAGCAATCCACAATTGCTTTCATAATTCAGCAGCAATATACCTTAAGAAAAAGGTAAAATTTTGTGACAATTTTTATTTTTACTGACATTTGTTGACCCTGTGACCTTGACCTTGAAGTGAAGTCATTACTTCACTGATCATTTTCGAGGTCTCATGGATATACATCATCTTACCACGTGTGATTGTGTGATACATAAGATAGGTTCTGAATAATTAGGCACATTAAAGTTTTTAACAGACTGACAGTGGACAAAATTTTTTGTAATGTCATTTTTTGACTATTTTGGACTCATCTCACACATATTTGCAAAAATCTGGACATTTTGCTATGAATTCGAGTTAAAAATGGGTAAATAAAGCTGCTTTGTGAAGTGCTTTGTCTTTTGTTTGTGCAAACTATTGTTTCAGGGTAATCAATTTTTTACAGACATTTGGGCCTTGGTTGATTGTCCTGGACAAGCCTAAAACCTATGTTAGAATTCTGGATTGATTTTTCCAGTGCTTTTATCTGCATGGAACCTTTTGTTTTACTTAAAACGCATGGTTAATCTGGGCACCAACAACAACATTGTCCGGTTTGTGAATAGCTTTCTCCGAGATTGGCCTCAACGAGTAAGTTCTAGTGGAGGATGTCTGATGAAATCATTGTTAATGTAGGAGCCCCACAGGGTTGCGTTCTGTCACCTACCCTTTTCTCAATACACAGACGAAATACGATTTAACAGCACTATCTCAGCACTGTTTAAATTTGCAGATGACATGGCATTTGTTGGACTGCTACCTGATGAAGACTCACTAGCAAGCTACTATGCAAACATTCACACTCTAGCCACATGGTGTACAGAGAGTTACTTGGAGCTTAATGTAAAGAAAACCAAAGAGCTGTTTTTTGATGAAAGGAAATCTGAAGATAAATTTGTCCCCATTGTAATTGCTAATGAAGCTGCTGAGGTAACAGAAATATTCAAATACCTTGGTACAGTACTTGATACTAAGCTAATGTAGTTCTAATGTAGATTTTATCTACAAATGAGAAAAAACACCTGTATTTGCTAAGAAAACCAAAAACATTCAATGTCAGCACGAAAACACTAGGCACAGCTTACCAGAGCTTCATTGAGACCATACTGACATACAACATAGTATGCTGGTTTGTGAGTCTACGAGTTAAAGATCATTCTAAACTTGTCCTTGTGGTCTGCTTAGCAGGGAAGATCATAGGCAGTGTTCAACAACCCATAGAAGAGCTATATCATAGAGCAGTGCACAGGAAAACAAGTAGCATTCTTTCAGACCAATCTAACCCTATGTTTTTAGAGTTTCAACCCCTCCCCTCAGGTCGCTGGTATGTTGTACCAATGGCTAAGAAGAACAAGTTTAAAAGATCTTTCATCCCCCAAGCAATTTCACTTTTGAATTCCAAAGCCCAATCTTCTAGCACCTAAATTAATGTACAACTTTTAGTTCTCAGTGTGGGTGTGGATTGGTGATGGGTGGGGAGAAATATGGTGTGCCAATGTAAAATGTGTGTGTGGTGGTGGGGGATGGGTGGTTGGGGGTAATTGGGTGAATGTTGTGTAGCAGTAATATATATATATATATATATATATATATATATATATATATATATATATATATATATATATATATATATATATATATATATATGACTAGAGGTCAAAAGGTGATAATCACATGCACACATACTTCAAACACTTCCAACTATTTTATTTTAAAATATTATGTGAAGGAATGTGCTTGCATAGACATAAGAAACATAGCTTAGCAAATAATTACAGATTTGGATTTGGTAAAAGCAACATCCAAGTGGAAGATTTGGGATTTTAATCCAGTCAGAGCTTTACTGAGCATGTGCAAAACGATGGAATGACGACATGGTTCATAATGATCACTTCTGTCTTAAAACAGGGGCTATCCATTTGTGTACTTCTGTTTGTTTGGATAGTAAAGGGATCATTTTAACAGGATATTTGCTTTAAATGGGATATTTTAAATATACAAATTAGGAAACTACCCTTTAAAAAGTCGTGTTATTTGTTACACTTTCGTGTCACACAGCTTTTCAATAGTTTCATACTTGAAGTAATCAAAAAAAGGGTTTATAAAAGTTGGATCGAACAGAAAACAATATGTTTTCGTTTTGTTTGGCATAGACTACTATTCTAAACAAAAAAGCTGTTTGTATGCATAAGTACACTATAAAATACAGTACTTTTTAGATTCGGTGTCACATTTGTCACAAATGACATATGTATTGTTATTATAATAATAAACGGCAGTTTATTTTTAAATCCTGAATTTCTAGTAACTGAAAGTTGAATTGCACATGGTCAAACAGCCCATTTTCTTTGTTTTCTTTGAAGGAGAGAAGGTAAGTCTTTTGTGTGGTGTCACACTTTTATTTTAGTCACAAATGAAACACTGATGTCACAAATGACATTATAAAATATGTATTATCATAAATTTCACAGATTACATGAAATAAGTTAGATTTTAGGGTGTTTGAATGTAGACACAACAAGCATGTCTCAACAGGAAGGTACATTAGCAGCCTAGGAATATTTTCTAATGTAATGCTATTTTGTGACACAATTTTGTTTCGTGTAACATATCACAAATGACACAAAATGTTTTAGTTTGTACAAGTTATGCTGTTCAGATTATTAATATGCTTGCTCAGTTTCATGAATTTTATTGCAACATTGTTTTAAGTTAAAACATTTGCATTGAATAACTTTTTTAATTATAAGTACTTAGTTGTGTGTGTCATATGTTACAGAAATACTTGTGACGACAAATTTTATTCTTACCATTGAAATAAAATTTCTCATTTTTATTTTTGTTTAATTTCTTTTTCTTTTTTTTTAGGTCTTAGGCCTCTGTGGCCAGCTTTGCAAATACCTCTCCCAAAACCAAATAATCTGAGGTGTTTATGAATATTGAGAGCGACTCAAAGTTGATCGTGACAGATGGGAGGCCTTTCAGGATAAACAGAAAGGAGTGTTTAAATGATGCTATTGCAATCGATCCGAGCAAAAGACACAAGAAATATCTACACAAGAAATATAAACCAAAAATATCTACCACAAGAATGTTGTAAGGCTTTTTTCAAGAAAGCACAGGAAGAGCTACAAAAGGCTACCTTACAGTCAGCCACAGGTGATCAGTAGGCGTTTGAATAAAGAATTGACCAAATGGCCACTGTTACAATGTTCTATCAACAAGGAAGTCTCAGTAGATACGATGATTATGAACCAGCAACTGTAACTCATTGCTTGGAGCAGTCTGTGCCTTTGGCAGGGTCTCCCAAACCCAGGTAAAATATAGTATTCTATTCTACATATTATCATTACTTCCTTCCAGAGTTGGTTTTCTTTTACATTAATGTACCTTGTGCAATGGCACTTAAAAAAAACAACTTTAAAATATGTATGGATACAAACCAACTGGCCAGGAAGATTACACTTTGTTTGCCTTTGTTTCAGGATCCAATATGGCAGTTCGGTACAAAAACAGTATAAGAGAAAGAAAGGCCAGAAATTTTATTATGGCCAAGTATGTGAATATTTACATAATTCCTTCTTACTGCATTTGGAAAATAATCTAATATCTGATTCTGTACTTTTAATATTTTTGTTACGAAAATACTTAAATTACATCCATAAAATTACTCTGTCCACAGTTTTTTTTCCGATTGTCAAGAATTTTTTAGGAAATTGTAACAATCGGATCCCAACTTACTACTAAAGTATTTTAGTCTTGATTACATAATGTTAAAATGTGCTCTATGGGACTGTTGCAGGTCATTGCTTTTGATCATACAACAAGACTGGCCACTGAAGTTTCTCCGGTCATGGGGACAATATTTCACTTTTCTCGAAAAAGATTACCTTGACCATAGATGGTTTAAACATAAATGTATTCAACAAACCAGATAATAAAAGGTTAAACATCATGGTGCACAAAAGCACAAGGCTTAAATGAGTGCTACCCAAATAATAATTTATTCAAAATATTACTGGCGGACAACAGGAAACAACAAAACATTGATATAAATTCAAGGAAAACAGAAAAAATAAATAAAAATAAAAATTAAAAAAAAGGATAGATGAACTTGTTTTCTTGATCCCACTATGGATTCACGTTTCGATTTTTATTTTTGAATTGCATGACATTTTTCAACTGATGCATTTTCATGATTAGTCATTTGTGACGTGTGACGGCATCTTACTTTGGCATAACATTACACCCATAATGTCGCAAATGACACAGTTAATACTTTAACAAGTTTGCTGGTGTTTCAATATGTTTGATTTTAAGGATGATGTGTTTATCGAATGTCACAAGGAGTGCATGTGGTATATTTTCCTACAATAAGGTATTTCTTGTGTTATTTGTGACGTGTGACTGCAAAATCTGTCGCGTCACTCCCACAGTTGTCACAAATGACAGTAGAACTACCATTTCTGGCTTCAGTATCATTGTGCTGGTTTTCTTCACATGTGTTGCAGCATGAGAAAACCAGGCTAAAGTGTCAAAATATGAAAAATTACTTATTTATTTAATAACAAAGTACTAAAAATAATCTTCAAAATGCAAGAAACAGAATTGTTTTATCTTTATTGGTTGATGTTTTATGATTTTTTTTATATTTTATTTTCTCGGGGGCTAATTTCCAGAAATTGCCTTCAAAGTTTTGAATTGTAAAATGATCATAACTTCACAACCAGAATTTTCCCATGCATGTATTTGGTATCAAAACAATCAGGAAGATGGCAGCAATATGGCAGTGAGTTGAGATAAGATGATAAAATTCACATTATACACCATCCACACAATACTAAACAGAAATTAAAACAGTACGCACAATTTTATTCTGTACCCATCCATAATGCATAGTGTTTTTAAACATATTAGAAATAAAACAAGTGTTTAGCAAGTCTATAATAACTCAAACACATAATAATATATCAAGAACATGGCCTGAATCAATCATTTTTCTAAAATAAACCATATCATAATGCCCCCTCCCCCCCCCCCCCCTCTTAAATCCCTCGTCCGTCAAGTAATCTTTTGTTTAATTGCAAGCAGCTACATCAGCTCAGTTCAAATAGTCAAACAAAGATTACAAACCTAAAACAAAAGTTTCATTAGGTAGTTTTCAGTCCTAATAATCAAGCTTTAATAATTCCCCGATTCTCCACTCCCTTCCGCATGTCGAATAAATCTGTCGCGTCACAGGTGTAAATCAAAATAACATGTCATTTTGCTCTATAAAGTTTAAATAAACACAAATATCAAAGCAAATACTAATTACTAGTAATTTGGTAAATAGTCCTCATGTTCGTTTCCTAAAACAGACAAACCAACAATAATAAATACTGAGAACATAGTCAACTTGTCATGCTAGTAATATTGAATGCAGGCCAGACTACTTACCTTTTCAACCACCCCACCCCACCTCCATCCAACAAAATAATACTGAAATATTTTCCACACTCCTACTGTAATTCTTTCACTGATATCGCCTTTTCAACCTTTACCTAAATCGATGCAAGTAGAATGACGGATTACTAAAGACACGCCAATAGCGAAGAGGCCTACGAAACATGAATCATTGAATGAAAACAAACAGTATCGTTTAATAACGGGATCAAGCTTCTGCTCGTCAGAATCATAATCCTCATCACAGTTCCCACTGGCACCATCATAAAAATAGTCTGAAAGCAGGTCTTGGAGCTCTTCAGAAGCAAAACCGGGTCGATTCAAGGCCCTAGCTACTCTAGCAGACGACACATCTACTGACGCTGGAGACGAAGCCATCACTTCCGGTTTCCAAAAAGAATCGGTCACTTACTTTGACAAATTGTTTCTAACAAATGCAACATAAATATTGCAAGAAAACACTTGAAATAGATGTAAGATGAGTTTATCTACATTAAAAAATTCACTTTGAACTAAAAAATCGTCGAAAATCTATAGGAAACACTTCAGTTTTTCACGACCCATTCGAACACAACTTGTGTCACAAGCAAGCTTCGGAACAAGGAATTTCATGAAAAATTCATACGCCACACACTTTTATGTACCAAAAAGTAGTAGCAATAGGGACTTTTCACTCTCCAGACGTTATATATCAATCCACATTGGGGATTTCCCTTCATGGTCGGACAAGAAAAGTTGGGGTATCGGAGGTCAATTAGTGCCATTGTTTTAGCAAGGTGTGATCAACACCCTTATCAAAATCAACAAAATAAACAATGTTTTAGTAATTTTTGAACAAAATCCGTTTGGGATATTAAAGAAAAGTCTTAAATAAAGACAAAGAGGCAACAATCCTAAAATTGATGGGGTAGCCTATTTTTAGTGTTTTACGGCTGTAGCAGCGAATCAATCCTGGCGTCTTTAGCCGGGTTTTGTCATGCGGCAACACATATGTTGTCAAACTCACTTTTTATAAGTTATGAATAAATAATAGTATCACTTCAAATGCATGTCTTGTTTTGTTGGAATAGAATCGTCTCCTACATGGTGAATGTCATTTGTGACTGTGACGACAAACAAAACCATTTTTCTAATTAAACTAGTTTGAAACTTTGATTTTTTTCTCCATCCCTGTCAACAGAATCACTAACATAGTTTGTTCATACTATCATATGCTGTCACAAGTATATCAACTAACAAGTTACTATCTCCCTTCTATGTCTCTGTCGACGTGCGCGTACAACCGGTTGCTTCCCTTTACATGCTTTGCGCTCCATAGCGCGTCATCGGCATAAAATAATTTTTTAGAAACTTCAAAACCCAGGGGAATTATGGGTAGGGAAATGAAATGACGTCTCTTTAGTGCATGGCACACGAGACACACGCAAAATGGCGTCACAAGAAGATGGGTTAGATCTGAATTCGTCTAATATGACCTCGCATGCTGCTGGAAAACAATGTAATTTGAATTTGCTTTCACAAATCAAAAGAGAGCGAGACCACAACAAAGTACAACGAGCCAAGGCGACGCAAACACTCAAGGCCGACAGAACAAAAAGCACACAAAATACAAAAGGTAAGTACCCGTGACCATACAGTCAATAAAGTAGGCCTAACCACCATTGCAAAATAGGATTGATCATCACCATGATTGAACTTTTCCACCCCACCTTCCAATCGGTACGGAATCGAACATATGCTCAAATCATCATATCTTTGACAGAACTTGCATGTGCATTATACAGTGTGATGCAAGCGATAAATGAACCATCACATCGAAGCGACTCACGATCGCCTGCACTGAGCTCACATACATGTGTGCGTGTTTCTATAAATCCATCGTGTTCTCCTTCGATAATTGAGCAAAGCCTTTGTTCACTACCAGAAATATGCAGTTCCTCTCCCAACTTTCGTTTAATTTCAGCCAGCACATCTTCGCGAGAAATGGCGACCATGACTTCAACCGTAGCTAGTTATCAGTTACTTCCCTTGAACAGATTTCCCAGAATTCTCTATTCTATTTTTAGGTTTGGGATAGCGTGTGGATAAAACCAAGGGCAACAGGACCACCGCACGTCGACTGGGGGCAATACGAGATACTAACTTGTTAGTTGATATACTTGTGATGCTGTATGGTCCCAGCTGGATTATCACAACTATACACAGTTTGGTGTCACATGTCACAAATGACATTCTGCAAGCAGTCTCATTCAAAACTCAATTACTCAAGAACTAAGCAATCGAGCGCAAATTCCTTTACCACACTGTATACTGTAATGCTTTTCCAGTATAAAAATGATCATCTTGCACATTTAATATCATTTTTATTTTTGAGGTCTGTGACTGTCACCTTTTGATCTCTATTCATATACATGTATATATATTTACAGAGATCAAGATGCCAACCTGCAGAAAAATCTGTCGGTGAGAAATTTATAAATTGTCAGTGGATTTAAAATTGTGTCAAAAGACAAGAGGGAGCAAAGGTCCAGGATTGAGATTTCTTTTTAAAAATCATATCGGAAAAATCGAAGATGACTGAGCTCCGCAAAAGAATTCTATAATAATCTGTGGCAAAACTTCACCCCGACCGAAGTCAGAAGGATAAGCGATGTGAGTTTGCAAAATTTTTAACATCAACCTGCTACGAATCAGAATCAAGTACAGCACAATGTTAGAGTTAATTAAAATAAATCGCTTTGAGGTTGTGTATCGGCATAAACATTTTTTAAAAAGGTAAATCTCATTGATTTCTTTGCATTGTTTTATCTGCTGCTGCTTCTTCAGCGCAGCTAACAAGGTTGTGAACTACGATATGCAATAAGTTAAACTAATCAAATAGTTTTATTACCTTATCAGGTATTTATATAATATGCTGCATTATTTTATACTGTGACAGTGCCTAAGTTAATCAGTCTGAACGTGTAACAGTCCTTTTGCCATAACGATCAGCTGGAAATATATATTCTTGTAAAAATTATTCTCGCCGTAAGAAAAAATGACTTCAGCGTAAATCCGTAAAAAACTATTTGCCACCGGAAAATAATACGGCAAAACCGTGAGGGTTGGCATATATATAATTTTACTTATAATAATTTTCAGAATGCTTGGATTACTTATCATAATTGTCAGAATGCTTGGATGTAATCTGCTGAGCTATGAAATTCTTAATTAGTAGATTGAATGAATTTGTTCTAACTTCTAGTCACATAACATGTAACTTGTTATTTTAATGATCCTAACCATTGTTATGGTACTCTTAACTGTAATCTAGTTATGAGATAGGCAACCTGCTCAGTTGCGTCTTTGCAGTGTATTTTATTACTAATGTAATTTACAGGGCTTAAAATGGTCCTCCGAGAAAAAAGAGGAATATATCAGCGCGTTTCCCCAACTATGTAGGGGTACATCAAATGAGGGTGCGAAGCACCCGAACTTCCTAGGGGGATCCGGGGGTATGCTGCCCTGA
Organism: Oncomelania hupensis; assembly: GCA_036898135.1. Lineage (NCBI taxonomy): Eukaryota > Metazoa > Mollusca > Gastropoda > Littorinimorpha > Pomatiopsidae > Oncomelania > Oncomelania hupensis. The sequence continues at coordinate 67,644,417 of CM072512.1, read as the reverse complement.
AAAATTTTTGAAATCTATATTAAAATATGTGCTATCTGGTGCATTCTGGAAGTATTCTGAAAAATAAAATTGTTATAATAATTACAGTAACTGACAAACTTTTTATTTCTTTGATATATTTATTTTGGTTACCCTTGGAAGAGGTACATGGTCAGTCAGGGGAAAGAGGGGGTTTCTGGGCAACAGGAACACCCCTTGGGTCTGGCCCTGTCTAAAGTAGTCTGGGGACATGCTCCTCAATAATTTTTATTCAGAATCTAGCTAAAAATCTGTGCACTTTTTTGTGATGGGCAGTAGTGTTTACCCCTTTACTGCTGAGTATAAATGCACCTTGTAAGTTATACGCCAGGGAACAAATTAATGTAATTTACTTGTTTTGTTCTTTTTGCTAGATTTAAGAAACTACTAGGAGTAAAACATTAAAATTTAGCACAATGAATCAGTGTGTGTTGTTGACTGTTTCCAACAAGTCCAAAGAGGTTATCAACATAAATTATTTGGTTAAAAAAATTATAAACAATAAATTTAAATTAAATTAAACACAAAACAGTTAGTTTTTGCGTTAGTTCAGGTGTACACAAACATTGAACAGAAATCAGGAGATTGTGTCAATTATAAATGCATTTGACAGTTATTATGAAATGTGTATCCTACCTGGAACTAAAAGTTGAAATTACTCCCAGTAAGCTAAGTTACTCCCACAGTAAGCTAAGTTACTCCCAGTAAGCTCAGACGAACTGTATAGTCCATGTCACTTTTGCAAGTTATGTCACCACCATCAGTCGCACACCCTTCAGCCAAAACATCACTTTCTTTAGCATTACTAACGTTCTGAGTCAATGAGTGCATCAAATTTGGATAGCATCACACAATCATGAGTCTTGGCAAAACAACGCCAGTTTCTTCATCTTCATTCTCTCTTGAAATCATACAAGTCATTTTTGTCACTGATTGGAGGATTGATTGGATTTGTTCTCCTTCCATTGTAACTAAGGAAATATACCTATTCGGTACTGACTTAACAAGACAGTTTGTGAAGTTACTGTTTAGCCATCTATATCTTGATCTTAAATCAACGAGGTCCAAAGCATTTCAGTTCAAGTCTTCACATAATTTTAACTTTTTTCAAAAGCCATTTGGTTCCATCTGTCTCGAATACTATTATCAAGGCAACGCACCGCTCGCGATGTTTTTTAGTGGTCAGATGTTCGCTGAGCGCCACACGGCCGCGGAAATTGTAAACAATCTCGGCCAAGCATAACACACATCGCGCCCTCCCTACTACATTTACTATGCGAATATGCTGACCTATTAGCTCAAACTTTTCTTCTCCATCTGGACTCGACTGAACCATTACAGATTTTTCAGTCCATTCCCACCGCCACTTATTCTTTGCGGAACTGTCATCAAAAGAATCTCCCCGGTTCACAATCGTTGCCGCCGCCATTTTGACTATTAGCAAAGAATGTAGCTAGCAAACCAAACAAAATAACCAACTAATGACTTGAGCCATTTGAGAATCATAACCATTTGCGAATACAGCGCACCTCATACTTCTCAATTTTTACTGAGAAGGGTATATTTTTTCCCAGGAATTTTTTTTTTTTTTCCCGAGGAAGAAGATCACTTTCCCGAGGAAGAAGATCACTTTCACGAGGAAAACCTTGGATTCGAGGAGGATTTTAAGCCCTGAATTTAAGAATGTTGTTACTGCATTGTACTATGCACTGTGAATGTAGAATGTTCTAATCATGCCTCTACCTTTTAAGCACTGCCATTATAATCATGTATATGCCGTGATATGTATAGTTTAAGACAACGTGCTGTCATTAGATTATTTTGTGTGTGGGTGAGTGTGCAAGTGCGTGCTTTCTCTGCGTGAATGTAAAATTATTAGTTATTATTGATGTGGAGTTAAGATTGTGACTATCTATATCTGATTGGAATTTAAGGTTGCAGCTGTGTAATTAGAAATGAATGTGTCTCTGCTGGTTGTGTATATAAAATGAATATATTGCATGCTTCTTGCGGACGACAAGGCAAAGACAAATTTTTGTATGTGATGAACATCAGATATTGTATTGTATTGTTGGTACTCTACTGTGAAACCTGCATACCGAAATAAACAAGAGTTTCGATTTTCCAATAATGTAATTTCTGTAAGAAAATTCCCAATTGTAAGCTGAACAACAGCTTTGACTATTTGCTCCGATTGGTCAGAAGGGATATGCAAATCACTGCGCATGCTCAGTTCATTCATTCAATATACTTTGGGCATCTCCGAGATGCAATAATCTATCCACCTTCCAAAGATAATGTCATGAAAAGTACACCTTTGCATTTGGGATTGAAAAGTAAAGTAACAGTGCCATGGTTAGGAAAAAACAATTTATACAGCAAAACATGGAAAACAAAGAACATTTTTTTTAATTTTATTTTTGGACAGATTAGCAAAAATTTTGAGAAAAAAAATTTGGGGTTGAGTAAACACTCTCACTTAAAAATCTTATATTTTAAAAAAAATAACATTCTCACATTGCTGCACACGTCTATGTGAAAAGAATATTTGATAATGGTACTCAATAATTTTTGCATTTCGCAAAATCAAATTTTTAAAAAGGCATGAAAAGAAATTTGTGTTTATTCTTACTATTTGTAACTCATCTTGTTTAACAGACTGTGCAATAAAACCGATTAACATATCTTTAAAAAATACTTACGAACAACAATTTCGGACATCGTCATAGTCAGTCAGATCAATGTCAAATACAAGTTCCTTCTCTTGTGCCTGAAATGCTGCTGGTCTCACTGTCTTTTGGTCTTTGGGCTTGAAAACCATAGAAAAGAACAATAATCATCAGAATTATGAGGGTAAAGTCCATATGATACATCCCCTTACGGAACTTGCAATATTCTACATGGAAATGAGTGCCCAGAAAAACTGAAACAGTGGCATTAAAATGCAAATAATGACTTTGGTCTTGCAATGATCTTGACCTTGACTTCAGGATCGAAATAGACACTAATGAACAACAAAATAAACTGCAGAAAAAGTTTATTGCATTAAAAAAAAAGTGACGAAATGACTTGATCTTCACCTCACCTTTGATGCATGATCAAATATCCCATTGTTGATGCATACTGTGGGTCAAAATAAAGTCATTCCAATGATTAGTTATTGTCAGTTGATGTTGGCAAATGTTCAATCATAATACAGAGGACAAGTCATGTAGAAATAATAGTGCAGATGGAGATGGTAGCATGGAACAGAAAGAGCATTAGCGAACCAGCAGAAAGCATTTACTGAAGTTAGGAGTGATTACTCCGGTCGACACACCCACTAGATAGATATTCAGTGTTTAAAGGGTCCAGAGGACTGCCAACAGCTGAATCAGGACCACACGAAACTAAGAAAAATCAGACTAAACTGCTAACATTTAAATATAATAAAAGATGCACATAAAACCAGTCTTACTAATAACATTTAACGAAGAATATATACACACAGTGATGCAGAAGTTGCCCGGACCCCGGACATTGACCGCTTGATTTTCTAAATGTCCGATTGTGAAACCTCAAGGCGGACACCTTGTCCGATTAAAACGATGGCGAGTCGGACACGTGTCCGATAGTTTTCGCGTATTTTGCATAGATGGCGAAATGTTTATGCCTCGCTAGACGGAAAACCAAACATCGTCTGCATGCTGGAACGTATACATGCCTTATCTCCCTTGTCATCGTCTGCGTGGGATTGCTATTTTTATCCCGAGTCACAAAGCAACACAGCCAACCAGCGCCCTTGAAACATATACAGGTTTGTTTTAGTCAATCGGTGCTCGCGACTTGAGTTTACCTTGGATCTGTGTTGGCGTTGTACTTGTACTTTTGGTAAGCCAAACATTCGATCGAAATTATCTGAAATGCCTGCGAAAAAAAGACTGAAGGCGGATAAAAAAACAAATCTCAATCATCGTCTTATTTGCGGGTAATTCAGCTCCCAGCACATTAAAAGAAGCAGAGCCTACACGATCTGTGGAGGATTCTTCCGATGCCGATGGTCGCGAGGCCGAGAAACCATCAACTTCGAGTCAGCCTACTAGTAGTACTACTCTTGTTGATCGCGTTTTTCAGAAGGCGTAACATTTGACGATGAAAAAAATGCCATGTTCTGTACGGTATTTAAAAGTTCTGGTGAGGCGAAAAACTCGTTTACTCGCGGCTGCTTTAACTTTAAATTTTAAAAAAAGTGCATTGGAAGATCATTTGACTACAGCTAGTCACAAACTAGCAATCCAAGTGCCCCAAGAGCAACAAAATGAAGAGGCTTGTGAGGATCTAATGTTGACAAATCAGGAGGAGGCAATGATCACCACAGCATGAGCTAAAAGAAAATCTGCCTCTCATGAAATTTGGCTCCGTTATGCAGCTTTTAAAAGACAGTAACGCAGAAAGCAAGAGAAAACGCTACATTTTAAAGAATTGAACTTTCACTGTTTCGAAGTGCCTCTTTACTGTTCCTATCCTATCCTATCCTGTCCCATAACCCGAAGGTCGTAGGGGCACCACAGATGATCGTTTAACCAGCATACTCCATCTTTCTCTGTCCTCAGCAGCCCTCATGGCTTCGCTCAGTGTCAAACCAGTCCATTCTCGAATGTTGTCCTCCCACCTCTTTTTCGGTCTCCCCCTTCTTCTACCTCCTTGCACTGTGCCTTGCAGAATGGTCTTTGCAAGGCCCGATGATCTGGTGACGTGGCCATACCATCGGAGTTTCCGTTTCTTCACCACTGTGAGCAGGTCATCGTGTTGTCCAATGGCTTGTGTGATGGTCTGTCGGACTTCGTCGTTGGTGATGTGTTGGGTATAGGAAATGCACAGAAGTCTTCTGTAGCACCTCATCTCCATGCTTTGTATTCTTCGTTGGAGATCTGCTGTGAGGGTCCATGCTTCACAAGCATATAGGAAGATGGAGATGACCAGAGAGCGCAGCAGTCTTACTTTGGAATGTAGACTGATGGTTCTGTCTTTCCAAATGGTCTTCAACCTTGTCAGGGCAGCAGTTGTTTGTGCGATCCTGGAGAGGACTTCCTGTCGAGACCCATTGTCTGACACAATGGCTCCTAAATATTTGAAGCTGTGCACTGTGTTGAGGGATTGGCCTTGTACTTTCAGTGGTGTTCCTAGGATTAGAGGGCAATAGGACAAAATGTCCTAAATCATAAAACTAATCGGACATCATGTCCTGACTACATAAAAGCAATAGGACATTCAGATTGTGAAGCGAACCGATTAATGGTGCTTCTTTAAGATCGTTGCAGAGGAAGTATGGTGTAGGTTATTTCCCTTTAAAAATGTCGAGAGTTGCGGCCCTTTTGTTGTTCGACGGAATGTACTACTCGTTTTAACGGCTTTGACACTCCAGTTTGTAAAGATGTTTCTTGCAGTGACCGCTCTAGTCATAATACTATCGGACAATGACCGCTAATTTCGCAATAGAATCGGACATTTGACGGGACACAGGTGTTTCCATTCGGTCATTTTCCAAACGAATCGGACCGTGACCGATGTCCGAGGCCTCGGGACATCACTGTACTTTGATGTCCGTGTTGATGCCATTGGTGTTGTTGGTCATCATTTTGGTCTTCTCTGCACTTATTTCCATTCCATAAGCTCTGGAGGTGGTGTCAAGCCTCTGTACAAGCTGTTCAAGTTCTTGTTCCTCTCCAGCCAATCCATCAATATCATCCGCAAAACGAAGATTGGAGATTGCTCTGCCCCCTATGCTGACTGTGCCTTCGTGATCTGCAAGAGCATCTGACATGATGCGCTCTAGGAAGATGTTGAAGAGTGTTGGAGAGAGTAGGCATCCTTGACGCACACCGATTGTTGTTCTGAACCAGTTCCCGATGACGCTGTTATGGAGGACTGCACTGGTAGCTTTGTCATACAGGCTTTTGATGACTTCTATAATTTTAGTGCTGATGTTGTACACTTTCATGGTTGCCCATAGAGCTGCATGCCAGACTCGGTCAAATGCCTTCTTGAAGTCTATGAACACATGATATAGATGTTGTTGGTGCTGTAGGTATTTCTCACAGATTATTCTGAGGTTGAAAATCTGTTCAGTGGTACTTCGCCCTGCCCTGAATCCTGCTTGTTCAGCTATGATTTGTTCAGCTTGTGGTTTCAACCTGTTGAGTATTATTTTCAGGAGGACCTTGCTGGGATGGCTGATGAGGCTGATGGTGCGGTAATTTTCACACTCCTGAAGGTTACCTTTTTGGGAAGAGTGATGACAAGCGACTGGGTCCATGGTGTAGGCCATTCCCCACTCTGCCATATCTTGTTACAGATAATGGTGAGAGCATCAGTCATCGCTTCTCCTCCTGCTTGTAGCAGTTCCGCTGGTATGTTGTCCACTCCCGCTGACTTCCCTTTCTTCAGCGATTGCACTGCTGCCTCAACTTCTTCCCGGAGAATTGGGAGGATTTCTTCTTCTTCTCTGCTCTCGGGACATGCTAGAACTGGTGGGTCTCCATTTGGTGTATGGTTGTAAAGGTCAGAGCAGTACTCTGTCCATCTGTCCAAGACTTCTTGTTCTTCTGTAAGGCAAATGTCAGACTTGCTTTGGATAGTGGAGACTTTGGGCTGTTTAACACTTGTCAGCCGCTTCAAAGTATTACCAAATAAACAACAAGACTTTTTGGCAACAATGCCAGTGTCCTATTACTTTTTTGTGTTCAGGACATCATGTCCTATTGTTTTTTTGTGTTCAGGACATCATGTCCTATTAGGGTCCCAAAACATGTGCATCACTGTACACAAGACGATATGACCTATAGGCGATACAACCAACGTCATGTAAACATTTTGGAATGTAGACTGATGGTCCTGTCTTCCCAAATGGGCTTCAACCTTGTCAGGGCAGCAGTTGTTTGTGCGATCCTGAATAGATAGATACTCGGTGCTTATAGGGTCCAGCAGACTGCCAAGAACCGAATCAGTACCACACAAAATTAAGTAAAATCAGACTAAACTGTTAACATTTATATATGATAAAAGATGTAAATAAAGTCAGTCTCACCAATAAAATCCAACCAAGAATACAAAACAAGACGATATGATTTATATGCGATAAAACAAACCAACAGCATGAAAAAATTGAAACAGGTGTTGACTATTGCATACTTTAAAAGACTCATTAAAAACGTATTGAACCAAAATATCTTTCTCTTTCATCAACCAGATCAGCACATTCAGAAATAAAATAATGAACGGAAAAGGATTTATCACATGCAAAGCACCATGGTGGTTCTTCTCCTTTTAAAAGAAAACTATGGGTGACATAAGTATGCCCAATATGAAGGCGAGCCTAAACAGTTTCTTCTTTGCGGGTGTAAGCAAAGTTAGGCAAAGAAGCAGACAAATCTGGAAGAATTTGAAATAATGTGTTATTGATTTGATTAGACCATTCAGTCTGCCACAACCATTTACAATAAGATCCAGTCATACAACGCAGGTCAGAGTATGGAACAAACTGGAAAATCTCTGAAGGGAAATCTAGATGCAGAGCTTCTTTAGCCGCTTTGTCCACTGCAAAATTGCTGCAGAGGCCCACGTGACTAGGTACCCACATAAAAACTATCTGTTCACCCTCAGAAACAAGTCGTGTGTGGAGGTCATGGATCTCTGCCAAAAAAGGGTGTGACATCTTTCTCGTGGAAAGAGCCTGTGCTGACAGTGAATCAGACATGATTAAAAAAAGAGGTTCTTTTGGATTGATAAACCTGTTTCAGAGCTAGATGAATTGCCTTGAGCTCAGCTGTATAAACAGAACAAAAATCAGGTAGACGGCTAAGACGCTGTTGCAAAGGCTGGTCTAGGTGTTTCCCAGAGACTGACGCAGCACCAACTATAATAATAATAATGTTCGTCATTTGTAAGGCGCCTTAGCCTAAGGATCAAGGCCCTGGCCGATACAGGATCTAACTCAAACCACCGAGGCGCCCACCCGCAGCCTTTGGGCGCATGGTCTGACGCCCGGACAACTGAGCACAATCCTGGGCAGCCAGGGATGGGGGAGAAGGACCAAGCGCATGCTGGGTGTGTTCTTGTAACCGGCACTCACCCGTCTAGGACATGAGTGTCAGGATCTTTAAAGTCCGTTATGATGGAATGTATGCGACATACAGACTAGACCTCGGTTTATACTCTCATCCGAAGGAGTAGGAAAACAGGAGTAAAGTGTCTTTCCCAGGGACACAACCGAGTCTCCTTTCTTTGACCCATCTGTAAATTACATTACATGATTATTGCTTTAGGTCCAGCGGACTCTTCCGAGCCAAATCAGGACCAGAGAGACGTTAACTTAAAATATTATAAAATGTTTCAAATCTTAAAAAACAAGCCTGTTACTCTTGTCTTAAATACTCAAACAAACTTTCACATAACACCTTTTTAAAAGTCTTCTTTAAAACTGATGTATTAAAAATATGTTCTTTCTTCAATCAAATCACTAAATTCAGTCCTAGCAATAAAATCCAAACTAAACAAAACATGTCGATATGATTTATATGCGATTGATTGATTTATTGTTGCTTTAGGTCCAGCGGACTCTTCCGAGCCAAATCAGGACCGGACAACCCCCGATCCGCATAAAAGATCTGCTGAAACAACCCCAGTGGGAAAATTGAATGCCCTCCACCGGCCAGTCACTTTACAATAAAGACATCCCACGCGGGGGACGGCTGAGGGTTGACCTCAACTACGCGAACCCCCGGTTACAAAAACAAAATAGAATACAAACATCATTATAAATCATCAACAAAACACATACATATAAAATGCCTATAGTGCTAAATAGTACAATCATATGAAGCCCTAGTGACCACCCGGCAGAAAGCGTCCAACACTCCCAAGCTGATCCAACAGACCTCATACACAAACAAGGAGTCTTGTCCAGGAAGAGTTTGCAAGAAAAAAGGTAGGTCATTGATCTAGCGAAGAAGAAGATAGTATAGCAGAGTGAAGGACAGAGCAGGAATGAGAAAGAGTAAATGAGGAAGACAGCGACAGTGGGAATTTAAAGCACTAAATTTCCATAAAGTGGGGATACTATTTTATATGCGATAAAACAAACCCAACATCATGTAAAAATTGAAACAGATGTTGACCATTACATACTTTAAAAATCTCTTTGAAAGGTAATGAACCAAAATATGTTTCTCTTTCCTCAATCAGATCAGCACACAGACATGAAATGTCGATAGATAGATATTCAAGGCTTATAGGGTCCAGCGGACTGCCAAGAGCCGAATCGGGACCACACAAAATTTAGTAAAATCAGACTAAACTGTTAACATTTAAATATGATAAAAGATGTAAATAAAATCAGTCTAAGATGTAAATAAAATCAGTCTAACTAATTAAATTCAACCAAAAATATTCAGCAAGAGGATATGACTTAAATGCGATAAAACAAACCAACATCATGCAAAAACTGGAACAGGTGTTGACCAGTGCAAACTTTAAAAATCTCATTAAAAGGCATTGAACCAAAACATCTTTCTCTTTCATCAACCAGATCAGCATCACTCATCAAAGAATCATTTGGATATCAATTACTAACACGGTAACAGAGAGAAAAAAAAATCTATCATCTGCAGACCCTGTAACCTTGACGAAGTAAAGTCATTAGAGCAAATGTAATAACAAGGGAGGTAGGCAGATAATATTCCTATGAAGTCTGGTCAAAATCCATTCAGATTCTTGTGAAATATGGCTTCCGGTTGACCAACAGACATTTGGCTCGTTCTTATACCACCACCATCCCCTCCCTCCCCTCACCTTTATACCTTCTCATTTTAAAGTATTTCCAGATGTGGAAATTCAAAAAGGTGAAAACATACTCTATGTGAATATACTGCTCCAATGTCAATTTTCCAGGGGCATTTCTTCTGTATTTCTCTTTCCATGTCTTGCTGGTCACTGAAAGACTGGTATCGAATGTAGACATCATCTTCCAACGTGAAAGAAAATTCTCGATTGGCAAAATAGGATTCTGGCACTGAAACAAAATAAGAAGAGTACTCAGAATCAACAGGAGTTGAAAACTAACAGATCGACAAATAAGACTGCAATCCATTCAAATGCATTTTCACACACGCATGGCTGAAAATTGACATTTTTCAAAAGTGTTAATTTTCATTGCAATGTTGTGATTTATCCTAAAAAGCCAAATGAATAAATGCTAACTGCTAACATGGTTTTGATGTATATTTAGGACTGTGGAAATTTTATTTTTAATCAATGCTGCCGAAATACCAAACATTTGCCAAAGTAAACCCAAAATTTAACCAAAAATGGTTTCAATGTGAATATTTTCAGTGAATCAATCATAAAACTTATAATATCAATATAATATATTCAAGGGTATGAAGGTCAATAAATGAATAATCTTACTATTGATAATTTTCACTGATTAGATCCTTCATTAAGTTAATTATTTGCTGCTAATGAGTGACCGATCGCTGCTTTCTAGAGAGGCAATGTGACATCGCAAGCGAGCAAGGCAAAATGTAAGCTAAAACTGCTGCCAAGAAATGCAAAACGTGACCATCTCCGTCACAGAAGATGAGTTTAAACACTCATAGGGGACTAATGGTTCAAGCGTCCATCACCTTCAGCCATTTTGAGGTTAATAAAAAGGGACAATAAAATGTCAACCATAAAAAATACAAATAAAATAATATCAAAAATATTTTAAAGCATTTTTTTTTCGTAATTTTGAAAAGCAGACATGACATTTTGTGGGAAATTACTAATGCAGTCAGTCAGACACACTTACAACGAAGTGCAGGGGAAAAAATTTCCACAATGTTATACCCAATGTTTGTTGAACCTGTCGCTAATGGTTAATGGCTGAATTGTGTGGTTGTATTCATTATATCCATGTGTCTCTAAATTGAGTCTCTGATGTAAGATTTATAGCCCAGAACAGATCAAACTGTACTATTCACATCATGTTTTTGCAAATTGGGTTGAATTAAAAGTTTCACCAGATGAAAGAGAGAGAATTTGTAATTTGTAATTTATTCATTAAGGCATCGCCCCTTTATGAAGGGTGTATACAATGTCTTCATGCATTCACAAAGTAAGGACATAATTACATATTCATAATTCACCATATCAGCTATCAGTCAGTTAACATAATGCATATAAGCAATATCATGATAGTACAATTTCTCTTAACCTAAATGCTCTATATAAAAAGATACATAAATTTTTTATTGTAACCCGGTGACATGATGACATCAAAATGCTCAATTTAAAAATACATGGGTTTCTATAATATTTTGCAGCAATGAACTGCGTTCTTAAATTATGCAGCACTGGACAACATAATACAAAGTGCAATTCATCTTCTTCATTTGTTTTACAAAGTGGGCACAATTTATCAGCTGGTTTAAAATTTCTATATCTAATTGGACAGAAATATTTGAAACACCAAAACGGAACCGTGTCATTATAAATTTTAAATGCCTGTCCATTCCCATGGTCAGATGAGTTCTTATACTGTGATTAATACCACCAATTAAACAATACATCTTATATCTATCACTGTTTTGTACATGATAACTCCAGTCTTGCCATCTACAATCTACAAGTCTTTGTTTAAAATCTCTCAAAAATCTTTTTATATCTTGCACACCTTGATTCAGCCACACAAATCCATATCCATACTGAAAAAGACACTTCCGTACATTTGATGCCCACGTAGTTTTCCCCCTATCGTCTAAATGACGTAACATTACATATGACTTTCTAGGAAGTCTATGAGCGTCCATACGTGTCAACGTTAGCCAGTACCGTATACAATTAACAATAGCATTAATCAGAATAGGGTAACGATTTAAATCACCATACACTAAATCATTTGGAGTACGGATATCAACACCTAGGAACTTTTTCAGTGCAAATAGATGAACTTTTTCACAATGTATCGCAGCTTTGTCCAAACCCCATATTTCTGACCCATACAATGCGATTGGTTGTATTTGAGAGTCAAACAACTTAAAAAATAAATCCACAGAGAACACATTTAAACTGTACAGTTTCTTTAAGAGACATAACAAGGCACCCTTAGCTTTACTGCTCAAATCTGTACAAGTGCCAGAAAAACTCAGTCTTGTAGACAAATAAATCCCTAAGTATTTGTACATATTCACTACTAACATAGGATGCCCATCAAAGAACCATCTCTCCCTGGCGCCCAAGAATCCCCCTTTTCTAAATACAACTATGTTACTTTTTTCCTTATTGACCTTAAGACCAATTGCCAACGAGGCCTGGTGCAAACTATTCAGCTGATTTTGTAAACCAACAACTGTTACCGAGAGTAGAACAACATCATCGGCAAGTAACAAGATAAATAGTTCGAGAGTGTCCAACAAAAAATTTACACCATGCTTTCCATTTTGTACAACCTTAAGGGCAAGCTCATTGATATATAAAGAAAATAAAACCGGGCTGATCACATCTCCTTGTTTAACGCCAACTGAACAGTTAATAATGTCAGTCAACTTTTCACCACATCTTACTCTTGCTCTAACAATATTGTACATACTTTTAATACACCGAAACAGTTTACCAGTAATCTGACATTTCAACAGAATTGGCCACAAAATATTTCTGTTGATAGAGTCAAAAGCTTTTTCAAAATCAATAAAGGCTACGTACAACTTTCTATTACCATCAACATTAAACTGTTTTTGAATACAAGACAACAAAGTAAATATATTATCAACAGTTGAATACCCATTCTTGAAGCCAGCCTGGTACTCTCCAGTTATGTTATTGTCCTGAACCCACTTCTGTAAACGTTTATTTAAAATTGAACCATAAATTTTACTTCCAATATTACACAATGAAATACCTCTATAGTTACTTGGATTGTTAATATCACCTTTTTTATGAATAGGTAAAATAATTGACTCACACCAACTTTCTGGGAAAATCCCACGATCAAAAAGTACATTAAAAAATCTAACAAAATAAGGAACTATTTTTACAGCGGAATTCTTGAAAATTTCACCAATTATACCATCAGACCCAGCAGCCTTTTTATTTTTAAGTTTATTTATTGCAAGCTCCACCTCTTGTTTACTAATAGGAGAGTTGAACCAAACATTGTCACCGGCATCATGCACACCATTATTATCTCCATATAGTATATCCACTTCCAAGTTATCCAAATCCTTTTCAAGCAGATTTTTAAAATGCTCAAACCACTGATCCACAGTAATCTGGTTTCTAACAGTATTACGCCTTGGCATTGCACTATTTACAGTGTCCCAGAATTCCTTTTGTTTACCTATACTGGCGACTAGTTTGTCACACATCATTTCATTATAATGTTTCTGTTTTCTATTCAACAAATGCTTATATTCCCTTCTTACTGTACAATATAAATGTCTGTCATCTGCATCCAAACTACGACAATACTTTCGTAATGCCTTTTGCACATTCTTACGCATTATTGTACACTCTTTATCAAACCAATTTTGAGCTTTTCTCTTCCCCTTTATCATAATTTTCTTTTCCATACATTCCGCTACATTCTTCATGCAATCATTAAAGGCAGTGAGAGCTAAGTCAATATCTACATCAATTAAAGAAATAGCATTATCTAATTGTATACATACACTTTCTTCCATCAATTTATCATTAAATACATCAATTTTATCATTATCCCACACAAATTTGATTACTGGGTCCGAACACGGATCAGCACAATTAACATTGTCTTTAGGAAAACATACAGATAATACCAACGGTAAGTGACAGGATTCAATACGATGAAGAACATTTAAACAACAATCATCAATAACAAGAACAAACAAGTCACGAGACATTAAAAAATAATCACAAACACTGCTACCTGTATCACATAAGTATGTGTAGTGACCTTCAAGGTCACCATAACACATGCCATTTAATATAAACAAATCCAAAGCAGTACACATATTTAAGAGTAATTTACCGTAACCATTAAGTACAGAGTCCTGAGATTGTCTACCACCATTAACTGGATGACTCACATGTAGAGATTCAAAATCAAAACTAGTCTCCACTCTTTGTGAGACATTACAAGTTCTGCCATTAAGGTCTCCAGACAAAATGGTATAATAGTCATTTAAGGTAATCGCACAATCAAATATACATTCTTCCAACATAGAAATGCCATCAGAATTACAATCAACATACTCATAATACCTAGATCCCTCGGGAGGTACATAGGCACACACATACAAAACATCTTTCACTGTACCAAGCAGATCCTTACCTATCACGAAAAGCAAAAAGTTTCCAACATTTACTGTTAATTGTCTCACATGTGGAACAAACTCCCGTTTTATCAGACAAATAACCCCTCCCGAAGGCCTTCCAGGTCCAGATAACTTAGTCGCAGGTTGACAGAAAACTTTATGATTAGGAAACATATTTTCATTAACAGACTGAACAAAGGTTTCCACCAAACATACAAAATCAAAAGAAGTAACAAACAACATAAAAGCAGGATCTGTCAATTTAGACAAGAGACCGTCGACGTTCCAATGCATGAAGGAAAAGGGAAAACGTTCAGTATTTACATTTTCCACTGATTTCAAAAATCCCGATCGTACATTAGGCATATTAGAGAAGGGCTCGTAGTCGCTTTCGCTACTAGTACTACCACTACCACTACTAAATGCACCAAACAGCGATTCGTCACTGTACATTGCACCAAGAGGCCTAAACATGCCATTACACGACCGAACTACACTGCTGAGTTCAGATGTACCGCACAACCCTCGATCAGTCATACATGAACAGAGTGGAGTACAATATCCAGCACATGAAAAGCAATCCTGAACATGATCTTCTCCATCATCATCCTCCCTCTCACCGTCGCCGACACAATCATAAACATCATCTCCATTACAAATCTTACCACCATCAGCAGCAATATTACCAACCCTATCATCTCCACAACCCCCATCAACATCATCACAACGACCATTATCAACGTCGACATCATAAGCGAGGTTGGGACAAAGACTAGATGTGTCATTTGCAGACAATGTGAAAAAACCATGCTCATCGTGACAAGATTGAAATACATGAGGGTATTTACTATTCAAATCTTCATCATCAATAAAACAAGCGCACATATCCATACCACATAGCACACAAGGTGTATTTGTATTGACACATACACACAAATCGTTACATTGATTAGCTTGAGTGCTCTGAGTGAAAACACAGGGGCGGCCAGAGTCCTAGTCTTTCTTCACCAACCCCTCCCCGTCATTAGACAGAAAAAACTTCTGATTGTCAATAATTAGGTGATCAAAGACCAAGGCCACTCTTTTACCAGCATTTCTTTGTTCTTTCATCAGTTTGGTCAGTTTCTTGCGCGTTTCTCTCACAGACATGGCAAAATCTTCACCGATGAAAATGTTTGTTCCTTTGAGTTTAGTTTTCTCTTTCAGAATTGCTACTTTGTCCTTGTAAAAAGTACATCGTGCAATCACAGGGGAGCTGGAGTTGGCTTTCATATTTAGACGGTGCACACGGTCAAAACTCAAGTCACTCAATCCTGTTTTTTCTTCCAATAATTTTTTCACAGCGAGTTCACAGTCCGTATTCGTTTCATTTTCATCACGCATCAAGCCATAAAACAGAAGATTATTTCTCTTTGACCGTCCTTCTAAATCCAGTTTTCTCTCCAATCGCTCAACCTTATCTTCCAAATCGTTGTTCTTTTTTCCCAACAGCCTATTCTCATGACTCAAACTTCCAACCTTGTCCGTCAAATCTTCCACCTCCTGTTGTAGCTTACTGAACTGACCTTTTATTGACTGCACATCATCCCTCACAGAGTCCAGTTTCTCGTTCATGGCACTGTCCATAGTCTCCAACTTGGCCATTATTTCACTCAACGACGGTTCAGTGGCAGCTGAGGCATACGACCGATTTGGTTTGACGTTGTCGCGACCGCCGCTGGAGTTCCTGTCGTTCGTTTTTTCCCGACTTGATGATTGTAACCTCGTCTGCACCATGCCGCCGGTAGAAGAAGGAGTTGAGTTGGGGCCTGGGTTCGTTTCTACATC
>CM072512.1:67425448-67627763 GCA_036898135.1 Oncomelania hupensis | reverse complement strand
GTTTTGTCATGCGGCAACACATATCTTTCTCTCTCATCAATCAGATCAGCACATTCAGTTAAAATGGTGAATGGAAAAGGATTTGTCACATGAAAAGCACCATTGCGGTTCTTCTCCTTTCCAAGAAAACTATGGGTGGCATAAGTATGCCCAATATGGGCGAGCCAAAACAGTTCAAAAATTCAATATTAACCCTTCACTGCCACCTACATATACTATACATACCTGTACACAAAAATCTGATATCTCAGTAAATAAAAGAACCATGCACAAATAAGTGAACACACCGCACAAAGCCAAATTTTCCCCAATGGCAGCAATCCACAATTGCTTTCATAATTCAGCAGCAATATACCTTAAGAAAAAGGTAAAAGTTTGTGACAATTTTTATTTTTACTGACATTTGTTGACCCTGTGACCTTGACCTTGAAGTGAAGTCATTACTTCACTGATCATTTTCGAGGTCTCATGGATATACATCATCTTACCACGTGTGATTGTGTGATACATAAGATAGGTTCTGAATAATTAGGCACATTAAAGTTTTTAACAGACTGACAGTGGACAAAAATTTTTTGTAATGTCATTTTTTGACTATTTTGGACTCATCTCACACATATTTGCAAAAATCTGGACATTTTGCTATGAATTCGAGTTAAAAATGGGTAAATAAAGCTGCTTTGTGAAGTGCTTTGTCTTTTGTTTGTGCAAACTATTGTTTCAGGGTAATCAATTTTTTACAGACATTTGGGCCTTGGTTGATTGTCCTGGACAAGCCTAAAACCTATGTTAGAATTCTGGATTGATTTTTCCAGTGCTTTTATCTGCATGGAACCTTTTGTTTTACTTAAAACGCATGGTTAATCTGGGCACCAACAACAACATTGTCCGGTTTGTGAATAGCTTTCTCCGAGATTGGCCTCAACGAGTAAGTTCTAGTGGAGGATGTCTGATGAAATCATTGTTAATGTAGGAGCCCCACAGGGTTGCGTTCTGTCACCTACCCTTTTCTCAATACACACAGACGAAATACGATTTAACAGCACTATCTCAGCACTGTTTAAATTTGCAGATGACATGGCATTTGTTGGACTGCTACCTGATGAAGACTCACTAGCAACCTACTATGCAAACATTCACACTCTAGCCACATGGTGTACAGAGAGTTACTTGGAGCTTAATGTAAAGAAAACCAAAGAGCTGTTTTTTGATGAAAGGAAATCTGAAGATAAATTTGTCCCCATTGTAATTGCTAATGAAGCTGCTGAGGTAACAGAAATATTCAAATACCTTGGTACAGTACTTGATACTAAGCTAATGTAGTTCTAATGTAGATTTTATCTACAAATGAGAAAAAACACCTGTATTTGCTAAGAAAACCAAAAACATTCAATGTCAGCACGAAAACACTAGGCACAGCTTACCAGAGCTTCATTGAGACCATACTGACATACAACATAGTATGCTGGTTTGTGAGTCTACGAGTTAAAGATCATTCTAAACTTGTCCTTGTGGTCTGCTTAGCAGGGAAGATCATAGGCAGTGTTCAACAACCCATAGAAGAGCTATATCATAGAGCAGTGCACAGGAAAACAAGTAGCATTCTTTCAGACCAATCTAACCCTATGTTTTTAGAGTTTCAACCCCTCCCCTCAGGTCGCTGGTATGTTGTACCAATGGCTAAGAAGAACAAGTTTAAAAGATCTTTCATCCCCCAAGCAATTTCACTTTTGAATTCCAAAGCCCAATCTTCTAGCACCTAAATTAATGTACAACTTTTAGTTCTCAGTGTGGATGTGGATTGGTGATGGGTGGGGGGAAATATGGTGTGCCAATGTAAAATGTGTGTGTGGTGGTGGGGGATGGGTGGTTGGGGGTAATTGGGTGAATGTTGTGTAGCAGTAATATATATATATATATATATATATGACTAGAGGTCAAAAGGTGATAATCACATGCACACATACTTCAAACACTTCCAACTATTTTATTTTAAAATATTATGTGAAGGAATGTGCTTGCATAGACATAAGAAACATAGCTTAGCAAATAATTTACAGATTTGGATTTGGTAAAAGCAACATCCAAGTGGAAGATTTGGGATTTTAATCCAGTCAGAGCTTTACTGAGCATGTGCAAAACGATGGAATGACGACATGGTTCATAATGATCACTTCTGTCTTAAAACAGGGGCTATCCATTTGTGTACTTCTGTTTGTTTGGATAGTAAAGGGATCATTTTAACAGGATATTTGCTTTAAATGGGATATTTTAAATATACAAATTAGGAAACTACCCTTTAAAAAGTCGTGTTATTTGTTACACTTTCGTGTCACACAGCTTTTCAATAGTTTCATACTTGAAGTAATCAAAAAAAGGGTTTATAAAAGTTGGATCGAACAGAAAACAATATGTTTTCGTTTTGTTTGGCATAGACTACTATTCTAAACAAAAAAGCTGTTTGTATGCATAAGTACACTATAAAATACAGTACTTTTTAGATTCGGTGTCACATTTGTCACAAATGACATATGTATTGTTATTATAATAATAAACGGCAGTTTATTTTTAAATCCTGAATTTCTAGTAACTGAAAGTTGAATTGCACATGGTCAAACAGCCCATTTTCTTTGTTTCAATGGCGGGAAGGAGAGAAGGTAAGTCTTTTGTGTGGTGTCACACTTTTATTTTAGTCACAAATGAAACACTGATGTCACAAATGACATTATAAAATATGTATTATCATAAATTTCACAGATTACATGAAATAAGTTAGATTTTAGGGTGTTTGAATGTAGACACAACAAGCATGTCTCAACAGGAAGGTACATTAGCAGCCTAGGAATATTTTCTAATGTAATGCTATTTTGTGACACAATTTTGTTTCGTGTAACATATCACAAATGACACAAAATGTTTTAGTTTGTACAAGTTATGCTGTTCAGATTATTAATATGCTTGCTCAGTTTCATGAATTTTATTGCAACATTGTTTTAAGTTAAAACATTTGCATTGAATAACTTTTTTAATTATAAGTACTTAGTTGTGTGTGTCATATGTTACAGAAATACATGTGACGACAAATTTTATTCTTACCATTGAAATAAAATTTCTCATTTTTATTTTTGTTTAATTTCTTTTTCTTTTTTTTTAGGTCTTAGGCCTCTGTGGCCAGCTTTGCAAATACCTCTCCCAAAACCAAATAATCTGAGGTGTTTATGAATATTGAGAGCGACTCAAAGTTGATCCTGACAGATGGGAGGCCTTTCAGGAGAAACAGAAAGGAGTGTTTAAATGATGCTATTGCAATCGATCCGAGCAAAAGACACAAGAAATATCTACACAAGAAATATAAACCAAAAATATCTACCACAAGAATGTTGTAAGGCTTTTTTCAAGAAAGCACAGGAAGAGCTACAAAAGGCTACCTCTTACAGTCAGCCACAGGTGATCAGTAGGCGTTTGAATAAAGAATTGACCAAATGGCCACTGTTACAATGTTCTATCAACAAGGAAGTCTCAGTAGATACGATGATTATGAACCAGCAACTGTAACTCATTGCTTGGAGCAGTCTGTGCCTTTGGCAGGGTCTCCCAAACCCAGGTAAAATATAGTATTCTATTCTACATATTATCATTACTTCCTTCCAGAGTTGGTTTTCTTTTACATTAATGTACCTTGTGCAATGGCACTTAAAAAAAACAACTTTAAAATATGTATGGATACAAACCAACTGGCCAGGAAGATTACACTTTGCCTTTGTTTCAGGATCCAATATGGCAGTTCGGTACAAAAACAGTATAAGAGAAAGAAAGGCCAGAAATTTTATTATGGCCAAGTATGTGAATATTTACATAATTCCTTCTTACTGCATTTGGAAAATAATCTAATATCTGATTCTGTACTTTTAATATTTTTGTTACGAAAATACTTAAATTACATCCATAAAATTACTCTGTCCACGTTTTTTTTTCCGATTGTCAAGAATTTTTTAGGAAATTGTAACAATCGGATCCCAATTTACTACTAAAGTATTTTAGTCTTGATTACATAATGTTAAAATGTGCTCTATGGGACTGTTGCAGGTCATTGCTTTTGATCATACAACAAGACTGGCCACTGAAGTTTCTCCGGTCATGGGGACAATATTTCACTTTTCTCGAAAAAGATTACCTTGACCATAGATGGTTTAAACATAAATGTATTCAACAAACCAGATAATAAAAGGTTAAACATCATGGTGCACAAAAGCACAAGGCTTAAATGAGTGCTACCCAAATAATAATTTATTCAAAATATTACTGGCGGACAACAGGAAACAACAAAACATTGATATAAATTCAAGGAAAACAGAAAAAATAAATAAAAAAAAAATAAAAAAAAAAGGATAGATGAACTTGTTTTCCTTGATCCCACTATGGATTCACGTTTCGATTTTTATTTTTGAATTGCATGACATTTTTCAACTGATGCATTTTCATGATTAGTCATTTGTGACGTGTGACGGCATCTTACTTTGGCATAATATTACACCCATAATGTCGCAAATGACACAGTTAATACTTTAACAAGTTTGCTGGTGTTTCAATATGTTTGATTTTAAGGATGATGTGTTTATCGAATGTCACAAGGAGTGCATGTGGTATATTTTCCTACAATAAGGTATTTCTTGTGTTATTTGTGACGTGTGACTGCAAAATCTGTCGCGTCACTCCCACAGTTGTCACAAATGACAGTAGAACTACCATTTCTGGCTTCAGTATCATTGTGCTGGTTTTCTTCACATATGTTGTCAAACTCACTTTTTATAAGTTATGAATAAATAATAGTATCACTTCAAATGCATGTCTTGTTTTGTTGGAATAGAATCGTCTCCTACATGGTGAATGTCATTTGTGACTGTGACGACAAACAAAACCATTTTTCTAATTAAACTAGTTTGAAACTTTGATTTTTTTCTCCATCCCTGTCAACAGAATCACTAACATAGTTTGTTCATACTATCATATGCTGTCACAAGTATATCAACTAACAAGTTACTATCTCCCTTCTATGTCTCTGTCGACGTGCGCGTACAACCGGTTGCTTCCCTTTACATGCTTTGCGCTCCATAGCGCGTCATCGGCATAAAATAATTTTTTAGAAACTTCAAAACCCAGGGGAATTATGGGTAGGGAAATGAAATGACGTCTCTTTAGTGCATGGCACATGAGACACACGCAAAATGGCGTCACAAGAAGATGGGTTAGATCTGAATTCGTCTAATTTGACCTCGCATGCTGCTGGAAAACAATGTAATTTGAATTTGCTTTCACAAATCAAAAGAGAGCGAGACCACAACAAAGTACAACGAGCCAAGGCGACGCAAACACTCAAGGCCGACAGAACAAAAAGCACACAAAATACAAAAGGTAAGTACCCGTGACCATACAGTCAATAAAGTAGGCCTAACCACCATTGCAAAATAGGATTGATCATCACCATGATTGAACTTTTCCACCCCACCTTCCAATCGGTACGGAATCGAACATATGCTCAAATCATCATATCTTTGACAGAACTTGCATGTGCATTATACAGTGTGATGCAAGCGATAAATGAACCATCACATCGAAGCGACTCACGATCGCCTGCACTGAGCTCACATACATGTGTGCATGTTTCTATAAATCCATCGTGTTCTCCTTCGATAATTGAGCAAAGCCTTTGTTCACTACCAGAAATATGCAGTTCCTCTCCCAACTTTCGTTTAATTTCAGCCAGCACATCTTCGCGAGAAATGGCGACCATGACTTCAACCGTAGCTAGTTATCAGTTACTTCCCTTGAACAGATTTCCCAGAATTCTCTATTCTATTTTTAGGTTTGGGATAGCGTGTGGATAAAACCAAGGGCAACAGGACCACCGCACGTCGACTGGGGGCAATACGAGATACTAACTTGTTAGTTGATATACTTGTGATGCTGTATGGTCCCAGCTGGATTATCACAACTATACACAGTTTGGTGTCACATGTCACAAATGACATTCTGCAAGCAGTCTCATTCAAAACTCAATTACTCAAGAACTAAGCAATCGAGCGCAAATTCCTTTACCACACTGTATACTGTAATGCTTTTCCAGTATAAAAATGATCATCTTGCACATTTAATATCATTTTTATTTTTGAGGTCTGTGACTGTCACCTTTTGATCTCTATTCATATACATGTATATATATTTACAGAGATCAAGATGCCAACCTGCAGAAAAATCTGTCAGTGAGAAATTTATAAATTGTCAGTGGATTTAAAATTGTGTCAAAAGACAAGAGGAAGCAAAGGTCCAGGATTGAGATTTCTTTTTAAAAATCATATCGGAAAAATCGAAGATGACTGAGCTCCGCAAAAGAATTCTATAATAATCTGTGGCAAAACTTCACCCCGACCGAAGTCAGAAGGATAAGCGATGTGAGTTTGCAAAATTTTTAACATCAACCTGCTACGAATCAGAATCAAGTACAGCACAATGTTAGAGTTAATTAAAATAAATCGCTTTGAGGTTGTGTATCGGCATAAACATTTTTTAAAAAGGTAAATCTCATTGATTTCTTTGCATTGTTTTATCTGCTGCTGCTTCTTCAGCGCAGCTAACAAGGTTGTGAACTACGATATGCAATAAGTTAAACTAATCAAATAGTTTTATTACCTTATCAGGTATTTATATAATATGCTGCATTATTTTATACTGTGACAGTGCCTAAGTTAATCAGTCTGAAACGTGTAACAGTCCTTTTGCCATAACGATCAGCTGGAAACATATATTCTTGTAAAAATTATTCTCGCCGTAAGAAAAAATGACTTCAGCGTAAATCCATAAAAAACTATTTGCCACCGGAAAATAATACGGCAAAACCGTGAGGGTTGGCATATATATAATTTTACTTATAATAATTTTCAGAATGCTTGGATTACTTATCATAATTGTCAGAATGCTTGGATGTAATCTGCTGAGCTATGAAATTCTTAATTAGTAGATTGAATGAATTTGTTCTAACTTCTAGTCACATAACATGTAACTTGTTATTTTAATGATCCTAACCATTGTTATGGTACTCTTAACTGTAATCTAGTTATGAGATAGGCAACCTGCTCAGTTGCGTCTTTGCAGTGTATTTTATTACTAATGTAATTTACAGGGCTTAAAATGGTCCTCCGAGAAAAAAGAGGTATATCAGCGCGTTTCCCCAACTATGTAGGGGTACATCAAATGAGGGTGCGAAGCACCCGAACTTCCTAGGGGGATCCGGGGGTATGCTCCCCTGAAAAATTTTTGAAATCTATATTATAATATGTGCTATCTGGTGCATTCTGGAAGTATTCTGAAAAATAAAATTGTTATAATAATTACAGTAACTGACAAACTTTTTATTTCTTTGATATATTTATTTTGGTTACCCTTGGAAGAGGTACATGGTCAGTCAGGGGAAAGAGGGGGTTTCTGGGCAACAGGAACACCCCTTGGGTCTGGCCCTGTCTAAAGTAGTCTGGGGACATGCTCCTCAATAATTTTTATTCAGAATCTAGCTCAAAATCTGTGCACTTTTTTGTGATGGGCAGTAGTGTTTACCCCTTTACTGCTGAGTATAAATGCACCTTGTAAGTTATACGCCAGGGAACAAATTAATGTAATTTACTTGTTTTGTTCTTTTTGCTAGATTTAAGAAACTACTAGGAGTAAAACATTAAAATTTAGCACAATGAATCAGTGTGTGTTGTTGACTGTTTCCAACAAGTCCAAAGAGGTTATCAACATAAATTATTTGGTTAAAAAAATTATAAACAATAAATTTAAATTAAATTAAACACAAAACAGTTAGTTTTTGCGTTAGTTCAGGTGTACACAAACATTGAACAGAAATCAGGAGATTGTGTCAATTATAAATGCATTTGACAGTTATTATGAAATGTGTATCCTACCTGGAACTAAAAGTTGAAATTACTCCCAGTAAGCTAAGTTAATCCCACAGTAAGCTAAGTTACTCCCAGTAAGCTCAGACGAACTGTATAGTCCATGTCACTTTTGCAAGTTATGTCACCACCATCAGTCGCACACCCTTCAGCCAAAACATCACTTTCTTTAGCATTACTAACGTTCTGAGTCAATAAGTGCATCAAATTTGGATAGCATCACACAATCATGAGTCTTGGCAAAACAACGCCAGTTTCTTCATCTTCATTCTCTCTTGAAATCATACAAGTCATTTTTGTCACTGATTGGAGGATTGATTGGATTTGTTCTCCTTCCATTGTAACTAAGGAAATATACCTACTCGGTACTGACTTAACAAGACAGTTTGTGAAGTTACTGTTTAGCCATCTATATCTTGATCTTAAATCAATGAGGTCCAAAGCATTTCAGTTCAAGTCTTCACATAATTTTAACTTTTTTCAAAAGCCATTTGGTTCCATCTGTCTCGAATACTATTATCAAGGCAACGCACCGCTCGCGATGTTTTTTAGTGGTCAGATGTTCGCTGAGCGCCACACGGCCGCGGAAATTGTAAACAATCTCGGCCAAGCATAACACACATCGCGCCCTCCCTACTACATTTACTATGCGAATATGCTGACCTATTAGCTCAAACTTTTCTTCTCCATCTGGACTCGACTGAACCATTACAGATTTTTCAGTCCATTCCCACCGCCACTTATTCTTTGCGGAACTGTCATCAAAAGAATCTCCCCGGTTCACAATCGTTGCCGCCGCCATTTTGACTATTAGCAAAGAATGTAGCTAGCAAACCAAACAAAATAACCAACTAATGACTTGAGCCATTTGAGAATCATAACCATTTGCGAATACAGCGCACCTCATACTTCTCAATTTTTACTGAGAAGGGTATATTTTTTCCCAGGAATTTTTTTTTTTTTTCCCCGAGGAAGAAGATCACTTTCACGAGGAAAACCTTAGATCCGAGGAGGATTTTAAGCCCTGAATTTAAGAATGTTGTTACTGCATTGTACTATGTACTTGGTTGCTCACTGTGAATGTAGAATGTTCTAATCATGCCTCTACCTTTTAAGCACTGCCATTATAATCATGTATATGCCGTGATATGTATAGTTTAAGACAACGTGCTGTCATTAGATTATTTTGTGTGTGGGTGAGTGTGCAAGTGCGTGCTTTCTCTGCGTGAATGTAAAATTATTAGTTATTATTGATGTGGAGTTAAGATTGTGAATATCTATATCTGATTGGAATTTAAGGTTGCAGCTGTGTAATTAGAAATGAATGTGTCTCTGCTGGTTGTGTATATAAAATGAATATATTGCATGCTTCTTGCGGACGACAAGGCAAAGACAAATTTTTGTATGTGATGAACATCAGATATTGTATTGTATTGTTGGTACTCTACTGTGAAACCTGCATACCGAAATAAACAAGAGTTTCGATTTTCCAATAATGTAATTTCTGTAAGAAAATTCCCAATTGTAAGCTGAACAACAGCTTTGACTAGTTGCTCCGATTGGTCAGAAGGGATATGCAAATCACTGCGCATGCTCAGTTCATTCATTCAATATACTTTGGGCATCTCCGAGATGCAATAATCTATCCACCTTCCAAAGATAATGTCATGAAAAGTACACCTTTGCATTTGGGATTGAAAAGTAAAGTAACAGTGCCATGGTTAGGAAAAAACAATTTATACAGCAAAACATGGAAAACAAAGAACTTTTTTTTTAAATTTTATTTTTGGACAGATTAGCAAAAATTTGGAGAAAAAAAATTTGGGGTTGAGTAAACACTCTCACTTAAAAATCTTATATTTTAAAAAAATAACATTCTCACATTGCTGCACACGTCTATGTGAAAAGAATATTTGATAATGGTACTCAATAATTTTTGCATTTCGCAAAATCAAATTTTTAAAAAGGCATGAAAAGAAATTTGTGTTTATTCTTACTATTTGTAACTCATCTTGTTTAACAGACTGTGCAATAAAACCGATTAACATATCTTTAAAAAATACTTACGAACAACAATTTCGGACATCGTCATAGTCAGTCAGATCAATGTCAAATACAAGTTCCTTCTCTTGTGCCTGAAATGCTGCTGGTCTCACTGTCTTTTGGTCTTTGGGCTTGAAAACCATAGAAAAGAATAATCATCAGAATTATAAGGGTAAAGTCCATATGATACATCCCCTTACGGAACTTGCAATATTCTACATGGAAATGAGTGCCCAGAAAAACTGAAACAGTGGCATTAAAATGCAAATACTGACTTTGGTCTTGCAATGATCTTGACCTTGACTTCAGGATCGAAATAGACACTAATGAACAACAAAATAAACTGCAGAAAAAGTTTATTGCATAAAAAAAAAAGTGACGAAATGACTTGATCTTCACCTCACCTTTGATGCATGATCAAATATCCCATTGTTGATGCATACTGTGGGTCAAAATAAAGTCATTCCAATGATTAGTTATTGTCAGTTGATGTTGGCAAATGTTCAATCATAATACAGAGGACAAGTCATGTAGAAATAATAGTGCAGATGGAGATGGTAGCATGGAACAGAAAGAGCATTAGCGAACCAGCAGAAAGCATTTACTGAAGTTAGGAGTGATTACTCCGGTCGACACACCCACTAGATAGATATTCAGTGTTTAATTAAAGGGTCCAGAGGACTGCCAACAGCTGAATCAGGACCACACGAAACTAAGAAAAATCAGACTAAACTGCTAACATTTAAATATAATAAAAGATGTACATAAAACCAGTCTTACTAATAACATTTAACGAAGAATATATACACACAGTGATGCACAAGTTGCCCGGACCCCGGACATTGACCGCTTGATTTTCTAAATGTCCGATTGTGAAACCTCAAGGCGGACACCTTGTCCGATTAAAACGATGGCGAGTCGGACACGTGTCCGATAGTTTTCGCGTATTTTGCATAGATGGCGAAATGTTTATGCCTCGCTAGACGGAAAACCAAACATCGTCTGCATGCTGGAACGTATACATGCCTTATCTCCCTTGTCATCGCCTGCGTGGGATTGCTATTTTTATCCCGAGTCACAAAGCAACACAGCCAACCAGCGCCCTTGAAACATATACAGGTTTGTTTTAGTCAATCGGTGCTCGCGACTTGAGTTTACGTTGGATCTGTGTTGGCGTTGTACTTGTACTTTTGGTAAGCCAAACATTTGATCGAAATTATCTGAAATGCCTGCGAAAAAAAGACTGAAGGCGGATAAAAAAACAAATCTCAATCATCGTCTTATTTGCGGGTAATTCAGCTCCCAGCACATTAAAAGAAGCAGAGCCTACACGATCTGTGGAGGATTCTTCCGATGCCGATGGTCGCGAGGCCGAGAAACCATCAACTTCGAGTCAGCCTACTAGTAGTACTACTCTTGTTGATCGCGTTTTTCAGAAGGCGTAACATTTGACGATGAAAAAAATGCCATGTTCTGTACGGTATTTAAAAGATCTGGTGAGGCGAAAAACTCGTTTACTCGCGGCTGCTTTAACTTTAAATTTTAAAAAAAAGTGCATTGGAAGATCATTTGACTACAGCTAGTCACAAACTAGCAATCCAAGTGCCCCAAGAGCAACAAAATGAAGAGGCTTGTGAGGATCTAATGTTGACAAATCAGGAGGAGGCAATGATCACCACAGCATGAGCTAATAAAAGAAAATCTGCCTCTCATGAAATTTGGCTCTGTTATGCAGCTTTTGAAAGACAGTAACGCAGAAAGCAAGAGAAAACGCTACATTTTAAAGAATTGAACTTTCACTGTTTCGAAGTGCCTCTTTACTGTTCCTATCCTATCCTATCCTGTCCCATAACCCGAAGGTCGTAGGGGCACCACAGATGATCGTTTAACCAGCATACTCCATCTTTCTCTGTCCTCAGCAGCCCTCATGGCTTCGCTCAGTGTCAAACCAGTCCATTCTCGAATGTTGTCCTCCCACCTCTTTTTCGGTCTCCCCCTTCTTCTACCTCCTTGCACTGTGCCTTGCAGAATGGTCTTTGCAAGGCCTGATGATCTGGTGACGTGGCCATACCATCGGAGTTTCCGTTTCTTCACCACTGTGAGCAGGTCATCGTGTTGTCCAATGGCTTGTGTGATGGTCTGTCGGACTTCGTCGTTGGTGATGTGTTGGGTATAGGAAATGCACAGAAGTCTTCTGTAGCACCTCATCTCCATGCTTTGTATTCTTCGTTGGAGATCTGCTGTGAGGGTCCATGCTTCGCAAGCATATAGGAAGATGGAGATGACCAGAGAGCGCAGCAGTCTTACTTTGGAATGTAGACTGATGGTTCTGTCTTTCCAAATGGGCTTCAACCTTGTCAGGGCAGCAGTTGTTTGTGCGATCCTGGAGAGGACTTCCTGTCGAGACCCATTGTCTGACACAATGGCTCCTAAATATTTGAAGCTGTGCACTGTGTTGAGGGATTGGCCTTGTACTTTGATGTCCGTGTTGATGCCATTGGTGTTGTTGGTCATCATTTTGGTCTTCTCTGCACTTATTTCCATTCCATAAGCTCTGGAGGTGGTGTCAAGCCTCTGTACAAGCTGTTCAAGTTCTTGTTCCTCTCCAGCCAATCCATCAATATCATCCGCAAAACGAAGATTGGAGATTGCTCTGCCCCCTATGCTGACTGTGCCTTCGTGATCTGCAAGAGCATCTGACATGATGCGCTCTAGGAAGATGTTGAAGAGTGTTGGAGAGAGTAGGCATCCTTGACGCACACCAATTGTTGTTCTGAACCAGTTCCCGATGACGCTGTTATGGAGGACTGCACTGGTAGCCTTGTCATACAGGCTTTTGATGACTTCTATAATTTTAGGGCTGATGTTGTACACTTTCATGGTTGCCCATAGAGCTGCATGCCAGACTCGGTCAAATGCCTTCTTGAAGTCTATGAACACATGATATAGATGTTGTTGGTGCTGTAGGTATTTCTCACAGATTATTCTGAGGTTGAAAATCTGTTCAGTGGTACTTCGCCCTGCCATGAATCCTGCTTGTTCAGCTATGATTTGTTCAGCTTGTGGTTTCAACCTGTTGAGTATTATTTTCAGGAGGACCTTGCTGGGATGGCTGATGAGGCTGATGGTGCGGTAATTTTCACACTCCTGAAGGTTACCTTTTTGGGAAGAGTGATGACAAGCGACTGGGTCCATGGTGTAGGCCATTCCCCACTCTGCCATATCTTGTTACAGATAATGGTGAGAGCATCAGTCATCGCTTCTCCTCCTGCTTGTAGCAGTTCCGCTGGTATGTTGTCCACTCCCGCTGACTTCCCTTTCTTCAGCGATTGCACTGCTGCCTCAACTTCTTCCCGGAGAATTGGGAGGATTTCTTCTTCTTCTCTGCTCTCGGGACATGCTAGAACTGGTGGGTCTCCATTTGGTGTAAGTGTATGGTTGTAAAGGTCAGAGCAGTACTCTGTCCATCTGTCCAAGACTTCTTGTTCTTCTGTAAGGCAAATGCCAGACTTGCTTTGGATAGTGGAGACTTTGGGCTGTTTAACACTTGTCAGCCGCTTCACAGTATTACCAAATAAACAACAAGACTTTTTGGCAACAATGCCAGTGTCCTATTACTTTTTTGTGTTCAGGACATCATGTCCTATTGTTTTTTTTTGTGTTCAGGACATCATGTCCTATTAGGGTCCCAAAACATGTGCATCACTGTACACAAGACGATATGACCTATAGGCGATACAACCAACGTCATGTAAACATTTTGGAATGTAGACTGATGGTCCTGTCTTCCCAAATGAGCTTCAACCTTGTCAGGGCAGCAGTTGTTTGTGCGATCCTGAATAGATAGATACTCGGTGCTTATAGGGTCCAGCGGACTGCCAAGAACCGAATCAGTACCACACAAAATTAAGTAAAATCAGACTAAACTGTTAACATTTATATATGATAAAAGATGTAAATAAAGTCAGTCTCACCAATAAAATCCAACCAAGAATACAAAACAAGACGATATGATTTATATGCGATAAAACAAACCAACAGCATGAAAAAATTGAAACAGGTGTTGACTATTGCATACTTTAAAAGACTCATTAAAAACGTATTGAACCAAAATATCTTTCTCTTTCATCAACCAGATCAGCACATTCAGAAATAAAATAATGAACGGAAAAGGATTTATCACATGCAAAGCACCATGGTGGTTCTTCTCCTTTTAAAAGAAAACTATGGGTGACATAAGTATGCCCAATATGAAGGCGAGCCTAAACAGTTTCTTCTTTGCGGGTGTAAGCAAAGTTAGGCAAAGAAGCAGACAAATCTGGAAGAATTTGAAATAATGTGTTATTGATTTGATTAGACCATTCAGTCTGCCACAACCATTTACAATAAGATCCAGTCATACAACGCAGGTCAGAGTATGGAACAAACTGGAAAATCTCTGAAGGGAAATCTAGATGCAGAGCTTCTTTAGCCGCTTTGTCCACTGCAAAATTGCTGCAGAGGCCCACGTGACTAGGTACCCACATAAAAACTATCTGTTCACCCTCAGAAACAAGTCGTGTGTGGAGGTCATGGATCTCTGCCAAAAAAGGGTGTGACATCTTTCTCGTGGAAAGAGCCTGAAGTGCTGACAGTGAATCAGACATGATTAAAAAAAGAGGTTCTTTTGGATTGATAAACCTGTTTCAGAGCTAGATGAATTGCCTTGAGCTCAGCTGTATAAACAGAACAAAAATCAGGTAGACGGCTAAGACGCTGTTGCAAAGGCTGGTCTAGGTGTTTCCCAGAGACTGACGCAGCACCAACTATAATAATAATAATGTTCGTCATTTGTAAGGCGCCTTAGCCTAAGGATCAAGGCCCTGGCCGATACAGGATCTAACTCAAACCACCGAGGCGCCCACCCGCAGCCTTTGGGCGCATGGTCTGACGCCCGGACAACTGAGCACAATCCTGGGCAGCCAGGGATGGGGGAGAAGGACCAAGCGCATGCTGGGTGTGTTCTTGTTTCTGGCACTCACCCGTCTAGGACATGAGTGTCAGGATCTTTAAAGTCCGTTATGATGGAATGTATGCGACATACAGACTAGACCTCGGTTTATACTCTCATCCGAAGGAGTAGGAAAACAGGAGTAAAGTGTCTTTCCCAGGGACACAACCGAGTCTCCTTTCTTTGACCCATCTGTAAATTACATTACATGATTATTGCTTTAGGTCCAGCGGACTCTTCCGAGCCAAATCAGGACCAGAGAGACGTTAACTTAAAATATTATAAAATGTTTCAAATCTTAAAAAACAAGCCTGTTACTCTTGTCTTAAATACTCAAACAAACTTTCACATAACACCTTTTTAAAAGTCTTCTTTAAAACTGATGTATTAAAAATATGTTCTTTCTTCAATCAAATCACTAAATTCAGTCCTAGCAATAAAATCCAAACTAAACAAAACATGTCGATATGATTTATATGCGATTGATTGATTGATTGATTTATTGTTGCTTTAGGTCCAGCGGACTCTTCCGAGCCAAATCAGGACCGGACAACCCCCGATCCGCATAAAAGATCTGCTGAAACAACCCCAGTGGGAAAATTGAATGCCCTCCACCGGCCAGTCACTTTACAATAAAGACATCCCACGCGGGGGACGGCTGAGGGTTGACCTCAACTACGCGAACCCCCGGTTACAAAAACAAAATAGAATACAAACATCATTATAAATCATCAACAAAACACATACATATAAAATGCCTATAGTGCTAAATAGTACAATCATATGAAGCCCTAGTGACCACCCGGCAGAAAGCGTCCAACACTCCCAAGCTGATCCAACAGACCTCATACACAAACAAGGAGTCTTGTCCAGGAAGAGTTTGCAAGAAAAAAGGTAGGTCATTGATCTAGCGAAGAAGAAGATAGTATAGCAGAGTGAAGGACAGAGCAGGAATGAGAAAGAGTAAATGAGGAAGACAGCGACACTGGGAATTTAAAGCACTAAATTTCCATAAAGTGGGGATACTATTTTATATGCGATAAAACAAACCAACATCATGTAAAAATTGAAACAGATGTTGACCATTACATACTTTAAAAATCTCTTTGAAAGGTAATGAACCAAAATATGTTTCTCTTTCCTCAATCAGATCAGCACACAGACATGAAATGTCGATAGATAGATAGATATTCAAGGCTTATAGGGTCCAGCGGACTGCCAAGAGCCGAATCGGGACCACACAAAATTTAGTAAAATCAGACTAAACTGTTAACATTTAAATATGATAAAAGATGTAAATAAAATCAGTCTAAGATGTAAATAAAATCAGTCTAACTAATTAAATTCAACCAAAAATATTCAGCATTAAATGCGATAAAACAAACCAACATCATGCAAAAACTGGAACAGGTGTTGACCAGTGCAAACTTTAAAAATCTCATTAAAAGGCATTGAACCAAAACATCTTTCTCTTTCATCAACCAGATCAGCATCACTCATCAAAGAATCATTTGGATATCAATTACTAACACGGTAACAGAGAGAAAAAAAATCTATCATCTGCAGACCCTGTAACCTTGACGAAGTAAAGTCATTAGAGCAAATGTAATAACAAGGGAGGTAGGCAGATAATATTCCTATGAAGTCTGGTCAAAATCCATTCAGATTCTTGTGAAATATGGCTTCTGGTTGACCAACAGACATTTGGCTCGTTCTTATACCACCACCATCCCCTCCCTCCCCTCACCTTTATACCTTCTCATTTTAAAGTATTTCCAGATGTGGAAATTCAAAAAGGTGAAAACATACTCTATGTGAATATACTGCTCCAATGTCAATTTTCCAGGGGCATTTCTTCTGTATTTCTCTTTCCATGTCTTGCTGGTCACTGAAAGACTGGTATCGAATGTAGACATCATCTTCCAACGTGAAAGAAAATTCTCGATTGGCAAAATAGGATTCTGGCACTGAAACAAAATAAGAAGAGTACTCAGAATCAACAGGAGTTGAAACTAACAGATCGCACAAATAAGACTGCAATCCATTCAAATGCATTTTCACACACGCATGGCTGAAAATTGACATTTTTCAAAAGTGTTAATTTTTATTGCAATGTTGTGATTTATCCTAAAAAAGCAAAATGAATAAATGCTAACTGCTAACATGGTTTTGATGTATATTTAGGACTGTGGAAATTTTATTTTTAATCAATGCTGCCGAAATACCAAACATTTGCCAAAGTAAACCCAAAATTTAACCAAAAATGGTTTCAATGTGAATATTTTCAGTGAATCAATCATAAAACTTATAATATCAATATAATATATTCAAGGGTATGAAGGTCAATAAATGAATAATCTTACTATTGATAATTTTCACTGATTAGATCCTTCATTAAGTTAATTATTTGCTGCTAATGAGTGACCGATCGCTGCTTTCTAGAGAGGCAATGTGACATCGCAAGCGAGCAAGGCAAAATGTAAGCTAAAACTGCTGCCAAGAAATGCAAAACGTGACCATCTCCGTCACAGAAGATGAGTTTAAACACTCATAGGGGACTAATGGTTCAAGCGTCCATCACCTTCAGCCATTTTGAGGTTAATAAAAAGGGACAATAAAATGTCAACCATAAAAAATACAAATAAAATAATATCAAAAATATTTTAAAGCATTTTTTTTTCGTAATTTTGAAAAGCAGACATGACATTTTGTGGGAAATTACTAATGCAGTCAGTCAGACACACTTACAACGAAGTGCAGGGGAAAAAATTTCCACAATGTTATACCCAATGTTTGTTGAACCTGTCGCTAATGGTTAATGGCTGAATTGTGTGGTTGTATTCATTATATCCATGTGTCTCTAAATTGAGTCTCTGATGTAAGATTTATAGCCCAGAACAGATCAAACTGTACTATTCACATCATGTTTTTGCAAATTGGGTTGAATTAAAAGTTTCACCAGATGAAAGAGAGAGAATTTGTAATTTGTAATTTATTCATTAAGGCATCGCCCCTTTATGAAGGGTGTATACAATGTCTTCATGCATTCACAAAGTAAGGACATAATTAC
Organism: Oncomelania hupensis; assembly: GCA_036898135.1. Classification (NCBI taxonomy): domain Eukaryota; kingdom Metazoa; phylum Mollusca; class Gastropoda; order Littorinimorpha; family Pomatiopsidae; genus Oncomelania; species Oncomelania hupensis. Next base: position 67,609,711 of record CM072512.1, on the reverse strand, counting down.
ATATTCATAATTCACCATATCAGCTATCAGTCAGTTAACATAATGCATATAAGCAATATCATGATAGTACAATTTCTCTTAACCTAAATGCTCTATATAAAAAGATACATAAATTTTTTATTGTAACCCGGTGACATGATGACATCAAAATGCTCAATTTAAAAATACATGGGTTTCTATAATATTTTGCAGCAATGAACTGCGTTCTTAAATTATGCAGCACTGGACAACATAATACAAAGTGCAATTCATCTTCTTCATTTGTTTTACAAAGTGGGCACAATTTATCAGCTGGTTTAAAATTTCTATATCTATTGTAATGGACAGAAATATTTGAAACACCAAAACGGAACCGTGTCATTATAAATTTTAAATGCCTGTCCATTCCCATGGTCAGATGAGTTCTTATACTGTGATTAATACCACCAATTAAACAATACATCTTATATCTATCACTGTTTTGTACATGATAACTCCAGTCTTGCCATCTACAATCTGCAAGTCTTTGTTTAAAATCTCTCAAAAATCTTTTTATATCTTGCACACCTTGATTCAGCCACACAAATCCATATCCATACTGAAAAAGAAACTTCCGTACATTTGATGCCCACGTAGTTTTCCCCCTATCGTCTAAATGACGTAACATTACATATGACTTTCTAGGAAGTCTATGAGCGTCCATACGTGTCAACGTTAGCCAGTACCGTATACAATTAACAATAGCATTAATCAGAATAGGGTAACGATTTAAATCACCATACACTAAATCATTTGGAGTACGGATATCAACACCTAGGAACTTTTTCAGTGCAAATAGATGAACTTTTTCACAATGTATCGCAGCTTTGTCCAAACCCCATATTTCTGACCCATACAATGCGATTGGTTGTATTTGAGAGTCAAACAACTTAAAAAATAAATCCACAGAGAACACATTTAAACTGTACAGTTTCTTTAAGAGACATAACAAGGCACCCTTAGCTTTACTGCTCAAATCTGTACAAGTGCCAGAAAAACTCAGTCTTGTAGACAAATAAATCCCTAAGTATTTGTACATATTCACTACTAACATAGGATGCCCATCAAAGAACCATCTCTCCCTGGCGCCCAAGAATCCCCCTTTTCTAAATACAACTATGTTACTTTTTTCCTTATTGACCTTAAGACCAATTGCCAACGAGGCCTGGTGCAAACTATTCAGCTGATTTTGTAAACCAACAACTGTTACCGAGAGTAGAACAACATCATCGGCAAGTAACAAGATAAATAGTTCGAGAGTGTCCAACAAAAAATTTACACCATGCTTTCCATTTTGTACAACCTTAAGGGCAAGCTCATTGATATATAAAGAAAATAAAACCGGGCTGATCACATCTCCTTGTTTAACGCCAACTGAACAGTTAATAATGTCAGTCAACTTTTCACCACATCTTACTCTTGCTCTAACAATATTGTACATACTTTTAATACACCGAAACAGTTTACCAGTAATCTGACATTTCAACAGAATTGGCCACAAAATATTTCTGTTGATAGAGTCAAAAGCTTTTTCAAAATCAATAAAGGCTACGTACAACTTTCTATTACCATCAACATTAAACTGTTTTTGAATACAAGACAACAAAGCAAATATATTATCAACAGTTGAATACCCATTCTTGAAGCCAGCCTGGTACTCTCCAGTTATGTTATTGTCCTGAACCCACTTCTGTAAACGTTTATTTAAAATTGAACCATAAATTTTACTTCCAATATTACACAATGAAATACCTCTATAGTTACTTGGATTGTTAATATCACCTTTTTTATGAATAGGTAAAATAATTGACTCACACCAACTTTCTGGGAAAATCCCACGATCAAAAAGTACATTAAAAAATCTAACAAAATAAGGAACTATTTTTACAGCGGAATTCTTGAAAATTTCACCAATTATACCATCAGACCCAGCAGCCTTTTTATTTTTAAGTTTATTTATTGCAAGCTCCACCTCTTGTTTACTAATAGGAGAGTTGAACCAAACATTGTCACCGGCATCATGCACACCATTATTATCTCCATATAGTATATCCACTTCCAAGTTATCCAAATCCTTTTCAAGCAGATTTTTAAAATGCTCAAACCACTGATCCACAGTAATCTGGTTTCTAACAGTATTACGCCTTGGCATTGCACTATTTACAGTGTCCCAGAATTCCTTTTGTTTACCTATACTGGCGACTAGTTTGTCACACATCATTTCATTATAATGTTTCTGTTTTCTATTCAACAAATGCTTATATTCCCTTCTTACTGTACAATATAAATGTCTGTCATCTGCATCCAAACTACGACAATACTTTCGTAATGCCTTTTGCACATTCTTACGCATTATTGTACACTCTTTATCAAACCAATTTTGAGCTTTTCTCTTCCCCTTTATCATAATTTTCTTTTCCATACATTCCGCTACATTCTTCATGCAATCATTAAAGGCAGTGAGAGCTAAGTCAATATCTACATCAATTAAAGAAATAGCATTATCTAATTGTATACATACACTTTCTTCCATCAATTTATCATTAAATACATCAATTTTATCATTATCCCACACAAATTTGATTACTGGGTCCGAACACGGATCAGCACAATTAACATTGTCTTTAGGAAAACATACAGATAATACCAACGGTAAGTGACAGGATTCAATACGATGAAGAACATTTAAACAACAATCATCAATAACAAGAACAAACAAGTCAAGAGACATTAAAAAATAATCACAAACACTGCTACCTGTATCACATAAGTATGTGTAGTGACCTTCAAGGTCACCATAACACATGCCATTTAATATAAACAAATCCAAAGCAGTACACAAGAGTAATTTACCGTAACCATTAAGTACAGAGTCCTGAGATTGTCTACCACCATTAACTGGATGACTCACGTGTAGAGATTCAAAATCAAAACTAGTCTCCACTCTTTGTGAGACATTACAAGTTCTGCCATTAAGGTCTCCAGACAAAATGGTATAATAGTCATTTAAGGTAATCGCACAATCAAATATACATTCTTCCAACATAGAAATGCCATCAGAATTACAATCAACATACTCATAATACCTAGATCCCTCGGGAGGTACATAGGCACACACATACAAAACATCTTTCACTGTACCAAGCAGATCCTTACCTATCACGAAAAGCAAAAAGTTTCCAACATTTACTGTTAATTGTCTCACATGTGGAACAAACTCCCGTTTTATCAGACAAATAACCCCTCCCGAAGGCCTTCCAGGTCCAGATAACTTAGTCGCAGGTTGACAGAAAACTTTATGATTAGGAAACATATTTTCATTAACAGACTGAACAAAGGTTTCCACCAAACATACAAAATCAAAAGAAGTAACAAACAACATAAAAGCAGGATCTGTCAATTTAGACAAGAGACCGTCGACGTTCCAATGCATGAAGGAAAAGGGAAAACGTTCAGTATTTACATTTTCCACTGATTTCAAAAATCCCGATCGTACATTAGGCATATTAGAGAAGGGCTCGTAGTCGCTTTCGCTACTAGTACTACCACTACCACTACTAAATGCACCAAACAGCGATTCGTCACTGTACATTGCACCAAGAGGCCTAAACATGCCATTACACGACCGAACTACACTGCTGAGTTCAGATGTACCGCACAACCCTCGATCAGTCATACATGAACAGAGTGGAGTACAATATCCAGCACATGAAAAGCAATCCTGAACATGATCTTCTCCATCATCATCCTCCCTCTCACCGTCGCCGACACAATCATAAACATCATCTCCATTACAAATCTTACCACCATCAGCAGCAATATTACCAACCCTATCATCTCCACAACCCCCATCAACATCATCACAACGACCATTATCAACGTCGACATCATAAGCGAGGTTGGGACAAAGACTAGATGTGTCATTTGCAGACAATGTGAAAAAACCATGCTCATCGTGACAAGATGGGTATTTACTATTCAAATCTTCATCATCAATAAAACAAGCGCACATATCCATACCACATAGCACACAAGGTGTATTTGTATTGACACATACACACAAATCGTTACATTGATTAGCTTGAGTGCTCTGAGTGAAAACACAGGGGCGGCCAGAGTCCTAGTCTTTCTTCACCAACCCCTCCCCGTCATTAGACAGAAAAAACTTCTGATTGTCAATAATTAGGTGATCAAAGACCAAGGCCACTCTTTTACCAGCATTTCTTTGTTCTTTCATCAGTTTGGTCAGTTTCTTGCGCGTTTCTCTCACAGACATGGCAAAATCTTCACCGATGAAAATGTTTGTTCCTTTGAGTTTAGTTTTCTCTTTCAGAATTGCTACTTTGTCCTTGTAAAAAGTACATCGTGCAATCACAGGGGAGCTGGAGTTGGCTTTCATATTTAGACGGTGCACACAGTCAAAACTCAAGTCACTCAATCCTGTTTTTTCTTCCAATAATTTTTTCACAGCGAGTTCACAGTCCGTATTCGTTTCATTTTCATCACGCATCAAGCCATAAAACAGAAGATTATTTCTCTTTGACCGTCCTTCTAAATCCAGTTTTCTCTCCAATCGCTCAACCTTATCTTCCAAATCGTTGTTCTTTTTTCCCAACAGCCTATTCTCATGACTCAAACTTCCAACCTTGTCCGTCAAATCTTCCACCTCCTGTTGTAGCTTACTGAACTGACCTTTTATTGACTGCACATCATCCCTCACAGAGTCCAGTTTCTCGTTCATGGCACTGTCCATAGTCTCCAACTTGGCCATTATTTCACTCAACGACGGTTCAGTGGCAGCTGAGGCATACGACCGATTTGGTTTGACGTTGTCGCGACCGCCGCTGGAGTTCCTGTCGTTCGTTTTTTCCCGACTTCATGATTGTAACCTCGTCTGCACCATGCCGCCGGTAGAAGAAGGAGTTGAGTTGGGGCCTGGGTTCGTTTCTACATCACCACAACACAACAGCAGAACACTACCCCAAAACATGTACGACATGACCGTACCACACAGCACACTGTCCAGCCAACTACGCGGAGTCAGCGTCCGAATTCTCATTTTTTTCTTTTCAACAGCCCTCAGAGCCATAAAGTTAATGAAAACTGGCAGGAAAGAACCACATATGGCTCTAAAACAAGTACTCGCCATAGGCATATTTCGATTCAAAACACTATGCCAAACAACTAGTGTGATTGCAAATAGTGAGCACACGTCAATTAGGCGAGAGACCTCATGAAACACGTCCTACCTCTTCGGCTGCTCTGCACACACTCAAGAGAGAGAGAGAGAGAGAGAGAGAGAGAGAGAGAGAGAGAGAGAAAATAAGATAATAGGGATCTTTCGGAAGCGGGTGAAAGTGAAAGTGAATGTGAATCGGGACTACTTATTGTTGTGACGTCAGCAATTTATGTGACGCTTTTACTTCCCGTGGTGAAAGGTCACGAAGTCTGCCTACCACAACGAATAAAACTTCGTGGAAATCAGGGTTTCCACGAACTAATGTTCGTGAGTACATTTTGGTTAATAAATCGTTTGTAAAATGTCCAAAAATGATTTGAATTTGTATATGGTACATTACTCAACCATTTTAGAAGTAATAATGGGGATCTAAACTCGGTCTCAGACTTAAAACGTATTTTCAAACGAGCTACTGAAAAGAGTGCCCAAACCCTAATGCCGTCATGGCTGTCTAGAATCTATCTATTCTGTATCACCAATCAGCAGTCCAAAAACTGTTATATGTGACAAAAATGAAACTCGAAGCTAGAATGTAAAATATCTTCAATGTTAGAGCACTAATCCATCTTTAAAGTTCAACCTAATCGTTACATTCGTGTCAAATCCTGATTTGTTAGAAGAAGCCTTACGTAGGCATAATAGTAATAGTGCTCTGCCTTTGGGCCTGCCCTGTGTGTGCTCAATAAGATGTAAACGTTAAGACTATTTTTATCATCTTGTTGTACTAATTAGTGTAATAGTAATTTATTGAATTGAAAAAGTAACATGGTTTGAAAAGATGGCACAACTGGAGCACCTTTTAAGTAGTTATCAAATTGCTTCATGGATAATAGTAGGCCTATTTACTAGGCTTATTTTAACAGTACAACTGTACCTGGACACACATCTATATTCTCATTTTGTATGATTAATTTTTACAATTTTACTTTTTATTTTTCAGAAATGGACGCAGAAGCAATGTTTTGGGAGGTGACGCTTGATCCTCACATGGACATTGAGGATGTGTATTTAATAAATCAAATGCTGACTGAGCGCTCAACTTTCGAGGGCTGCTTTGATTTGCAGACATACACAAATGCAGAGTGAAAGAAAGTGGAAGGGGAAGTCACTCGCGCAAAATCACAACGAAACTAGGTGCTGGAATCGAAAGCGCACAGAAACACGTTCGTTTCGTTTCGTAACGCGGCGTAAGAATCAGCGGCGTGCCTCTCGTTGGACGAAACGAACACACAATCACTTTCACTTTCACCCGTTCCGAAAGACCCCTAATTTTATTTTATAAGGGTAAAAAAGTACGCGCTGGATGCACTTTTTTACATCCTGCCCTTGTAACAATATAAACGGAATTATAAAAATAACGTTAGTCTCATGAAGCGCGGTTGTTACGTTGAAACGCGAACGATAGTATGTCTGAAGCGCGCACGATAGATCTAATCGTTTCGTTTTGCAAAGTATTCAATAATAGAGTTTATTTACCTTTGATTTGAGTTTGCGTTGTGGTTAGAGGAAGCTTTGTATAACGTTGATAATTTTCGTTAGTCGATATTATTGGAGAATTCTCTAGATCTGCGTGTTTACTGTCGATAGAAACTTGTAGAAATTTGAGAATGTTCCCGGTATGTGTAGAGAGATGTATGATGTAAGACAGTGATGACGAAGTTTAAAGCGATTGGTAAATTGCGTCAAACGAGATCGTTCCACCTTGTTCTGGACAGAGAAAAATTATATATTCGATGCTCTGTGTGTTGTGGATTGTTGTTGATAGCGAGTTGGAAAGTAAAAGTTGAGAGTGGAAAGGCGATTGAGCGATTGTATGCAGTTGTTGATGTGTGCTGAATAAAAGTGGAAATTTCATACGTGGACTCCGTGTCTTGTTGCTGAGTGAGCAGGCTGCGTGGATAAACGAATCTGAGCTACACTCATCAGTACTTCAGCATTGGGGCTGAATCAAATACTGATAGAAAAACATCAAACATCAAACGGAGTGTAACAGCGGTAAAGCGCGGTTCATCACGGCTCATGAAGCGCGGTAAAGCACGCCTAGTTACCGTCTACTTTTAGCACCTATCTCCCGCTTAACGGAAACCCGTTCCATTCGCGCATGCGCACTAGCTGATTCTAAAAGCAGCGTACTTCCTTCTTGTCAACTGCAGTTGTGTTGACAACACGTGTTAATCGAAGTTTTTGTTTAGTTTTTGGTCACGTTTTCGGGAGCGGAAATACCCTAAAAATGGCAGAATCTGATTCTGACAATGAGTCTACATATGGGCAGTTGTGGCAGCAACTAGTAGATGTATCAGTTAGAGAATGTTACGTGTCTAGTGGGTACATGGTCGTTTCGCCGGAAATCACGTTCGCCGAATCCGGCGAATCGACTAATCAGATTTTCAGGCGAAACGTCCAAGTGGCTGCTCCTACGGGACCGTACGACAAGAAAAAATTCTAGAACGACGGGTAGGGTAAGGCAGTGCCTCGACGGGTAGGGTAAGGCAGTGCTACACATATACCGCTCGAAACGGGTTAGGGTTAGGGCTAGCGGTCCGTCTACAAGTGATTGAATTACATGTCGGTGAATCGACCTATCGGTGAATCGACCATCGGCGAATCGACCAGGCCTTTCCGGCGAATCGACCATCCGGCGAAACGCCTATAAACCGTCTAGTGTGCACACTAGCGATCTTTCTGACTTCAGATCGGACCTTTCATCATCCGAAGAATTGGGGATATGTGAAATTACCTATAATCACAGGTAAAATAGCAGGTAACACAGTCACAGATGGCACTGACAGAACTAAAGCTTACACAATACTTGCATAGTTACCAATTATCTACACAATGACTAAGTCCCATGAAGCTCTGACCAACCGTTCAATAGGTATATAGCATTTTAAACACATGCAGCTGATGCACATATTTTTGGCTTGTTTTTGTCAAATCCTTACATGAAGGAGAAGATCAACGTGCTGTTTTGCTATATATGAGACTAAGACTAAGAGTTAAAAATAACAAGCCACAATTGGAGGAAAATTTGCACGACTGCTCAGTTTGGAAGTTGGTGAAGTAGATGTCAACACCATGACCACCACCTTCAACTCAGCTGTGACTGATGCTGTCACTGAGATCCTTGGCAAGCACCTCCCAAACAAGAATAATAATAATAATAATAATAATAATAATAATACGGTAGATTTATATAGCGTGGTACCCCAACAAACATGGGCTCGCCACGCTTTACAATGCATTAAAAAAGCAATAATATTAAAAACAAAATAAAATACGTAAAACAAAAACATGCCTAGTAAAAACTGCTAAACCAGATGTACATTAATTTTAACAGTACACACACAGACACACACACACAGACGCACGAGCGCCTGGCCGAAGTACATGTCCACAATAAAAACATTCATTATCACATCATTTAACAAAGCAATGCAACTAAAACATTACACGTCTTAAAAACAAAACATAAGATTGTAAACATATCTTAAAAGTAAAAATACTATAAAAAGACATCAATCACAACATTAAAAAGGACTAGACTCAACTACAACAGATACATAATTTCACTAAACTAGTAGTATAAAAGGACTTGTACGACATTGGTAAATACCCTTATATAAAATTAATAGATGACCTTCACCATGGACACAATACAAGCATTCACCGCAAGGTAACAGTTTAAAACTGGGCAGTCGACTGAATGTCAGCAGGCGGAAGAATTGTGATGTTCGTTAGTTCAATCAGTGGGAAAGTAATGCTTGAAAAGATGTGTTTTGAGTGCTTTCTTGAAAGTCTGCGTGGATGCAATACTACGAATGTTAGCTGGCAGCAAATTTCATTGTTTAGGGCCACAAAAAGCAAAAGATCTTTCACCGTAGGTTTTTGTGCGTACTCTTGGTGTGGTGAGGACATGAGTGTCTGAGGATGAACGCAACTGTCGGGCAGGTGAGTAAGCAGACTAAGATAGGATGGACAGGTATCAGAGAAGAAACTGTGACAGAGAACTGAAACCGTGGAGCACACCTGAACTTTTGGACCTTAGTGACAAACAAAAAGATGAAAAAGAAAAAGAACACCTCACAGGGAGCTGATGCCTACCGAATAATCAACAATGGCACCCACAGGCATGCGCACAGCAAAGGAGAACTGGATAGAAGATCAATGTCAGGAAATCGAGAACAGCCTGAACAATAACAACAGTAAGAAGGCCTACCTGTGAAGCGGTTGACAAGTGTTACAGCCCAAGGTCTACACAATCCAAAGCAAATCTGGCAAAATTATGCCTTACATAAGAACAAGAAGTCTTGGATAGTTGGAGAGGGTACTGTTCTGACCTTTACAACCACACACCAAACGGAGATCCATCAATTCTAGCAAGTCCCCAGGACAGAGAAGAGGAAGAAATCCTCCCAATTCTCCAAGATGTTGATGTAGCAATGCAAATCGCTGAAGGGGAAGTCAGCGGGAGTGAAAAACATACCAGCAGAATTGCTTCAAGCAGGAGAAGCGATGATTGACACACTCACCATTATCTGTAAGTGTAACAAGATCTGGCAGAGTGGGGTCTGGGGAGTGGCCTACACCATGGACCTTGTCTCTTATCATCGCTCCTTTCACAAAGGGTAACCTTCAGTGGTGTGAAAATAACTACCATCAGCCTTATCAGCTATCCCAGCATTACATTACATGGTTGTTGCTTTAGGCCGAGCCAAATCAGGACCAGAGAGACATTATCTTAAAATATAAAATGATTCAAATCTTAAAAAACTAGCCTGTTATTCTTAAATATTCAAACAAACTTTCACAAGCAACCTCTTGAAAAATCTTTAAATCTGATATATTAAAAATACGTTCTCTTTCTTCAATCAAATCACTAAATTCAGTCTTACCAATAAATTCCAACCAACAACACAAAACAAGACATGATTTATATGCGATAAAACAAACCATGTAAAAATTGAAACAGGTGTTGACCATTGCATACTTTAAAAATCTCTTCGAAAGGTATTGAACCAAAATATGTTTCTCTTTTATCAAGCAGATCAGCACAATAACATAAAATGGCGAACGGAAAAGGATTTATCACATGCAAAGCACCATTGTGGTTCTTCTCCTTTTAAAAGGAAACTGTGGGTTACATAAGTATGCCCAATATGAAGGCGAGACAAAACAGTTTCTTCTTTGCGAGTGGAGGCAAAGTTTGTCAAAGAAGCTGACAAACCGGGAAGAATTTGAAATAATTTGTTGTCGATATGGTTAGACCAGTCAGCCTGCCACAGCTGTTTACAATAAGATCAAGTCATACAACGCAGGTCAGAGTAAGGAACATACTGGAAAATCTCTGAAGGGAAATCGAGATGCAGAGCTTCTTTAGCCGCTTTGTCCACTGCAATATTGCCGCGGATGCCCATGTGACCAGGTACCCACATAAAAACTATCTTTTTACCCTCAGAAACAAATTGTGTATGGAGGTCATGGACCTCTGCCAGAAAAGGGTGTGATATATGGTTAATGGTTAATTTAGTAATGTCTTCTTGATATACTTTTATCCTGTTTTACTGTTTACTGTTTATTGTTGTTATACTGTCCTTTATCGTCTTGCAACATTTATATCTGGCACCACGTGTGAATTTCTCTTTGATTGATTTGAGATAATAAAGTGATCGTATTCATATATTCGTATTTGTATACGTCGCTGTCAGACGAAAACCTCGTATCTAATTTTTTGCTGTTTTGAGAAAATCGAGAAAAACTGTTTCAACCAGTCGGGTAATGCCAAACCAGTGACTTTTTTTTTTACTTCAAAGGAACTATGAAAAGTCTAGAAATTTGGCAGTATGGTATAAAAAGTCGAAGAAATTTTTTTCCGCTGAGAACTGGAAGCAAATGAAGAGGTACGAGGTTTTCGACTTACAACTTTGTACAAAAGTTTGAGTTACGAGGTTTTTGAATAAAACAACAGACCCTGGTACAACACAAACTCAGAGGAAAACGTTGTCAAAGATCGCAGGAAAACCATATTTATTGGTGTCACAAACTGTCAAAACGTCAAACACAGAAATACCGTATCTTCCGGCATTTACTATCCTATCCTATCCTGTCCCGTAACTCGGAGGTCGTAGGGGCACCACAGATGATCGTTTAACCAGCATACTCCCATCTTTCTGTCCTCAGCAGCCCTGATGGCTTCGCTCAATGTCAAACCAGTCCATTCTCGAATGTTGTCCTCCCAACTCTTTTTCTGTCTCCCTCTTCTTCTACCTCCTTGCACTGTGCCTTGCAGAATGGTCTTTGCAAGGCCTGATCTGGTGACGTGGCCATACCATCGGAGTTTCCGTTTCTTCACCACTGTGAGCAGGTCATCATGTTGTCCAATGGCTTGTGTGATGGTCTGTCGGCCTTCTCGTTTGTGATGCGTTGGGTATAGGAAATGCCCAGAAGTCTTCTGTAGCACCTCATCTCCATGCTTTGTATTCTTTGTTGTAGATCTGCTGTTAAGGTCCATGCTTCGCAAGCATATAGGAAGATGGAGATGACAAGGGAGCGCAGCAGTCTTACTTTGGAATGTAGACTGATGGTCCTGTCTTTCCAAATAGGCTTCAACCTTGTCAAGGCAGCAGTTGTTTGTGCGATCCTGGGGAGGACTTCCTGTCGGGACCCATTGTCTGATACAATGGCTCCTAAATATTTGAAGCTATGCACTGTGTTGAGGGATTGGCCTTTGACTTTGATGTCCGTGTTGATGCCATTGGTGTTGTTGGTCATCATTTTGGTCTTCTCTGCACTTATTTCCATTCCATAAGCTCTAGAGGTGGTGTCAAGCCTCTGTACCAACTGTTCAAGTTCTTGTTCCTCTCCAGCCAATCCATCAATGTCATCCGCTAAACGAAGATTGGAGATTGATCTACCCCTTTGCTGACTGTGCCTTCGTGATCTGCAATGACATCTGACATGATGCGCTCTAGGAAGAGGTTTGAAGAGTGTTGGAGAGAGTAGGCATCCTTAACGCACACCGATTGTTGTTCTGAACCACTTCCCGATGACGCTGTTATAGAGGACTGCACTGGTAGCCTTGTCATACAGGCTTTTGATGACTTCAATAATTTTAGGGTTGATGTTGTACACTTTCATTGTTGCCCATAGAGCTGCATGCCAGACTCGGTCAAACGCCTTCTTGAAGTCTATGAACACATGATATAGATGTTGTTGGTGCTGTAGGTATTTCTCACAGATTATTCTGAGGTTGAAAATCTGCTCAGTGTTACTTCGCCCTGCCCTGAATCCTGCTTGTTCTTCAGCTATGATTTGTTCAGCTTGGGGTTTCAACCTGTTGAGTATTATTTTCAGGAGGACCTTGCTGGGATGGCTGATGAGGCTGATGGTGCGGTAATTTTCACACTCCTGAAGGTTACCTTTTTTGGGAAGAGTGATGACAAGCGACTAGGTCCATGGTGTAGGCCACTCTCCACTTTGCCAGATCTTGTTACAGATAATGGTGAGGGCATCAATCATAGCTTCTTCTCCTGCTTGTAGCAGTTCCGCGGGTATGTTGTCCACTCTCGCTGACTTCCCTTTCTTCAGCGATTGCACTGCTGCCTCAACTTCTCTGAGAATTGGGTGGATTTCTTCTTCTTCTCTGTTCTCGGGACATGCTAGAACTGAAGGGTCTCCATTTAGTGAATGGTTGTAAAGGTCAGAGCAGTACTCTGTCCATCTGTCCAAGGCTTCTTGTTCTTCTGTAAGGCATATGCCAGACTTGCTTTGGAGACTTTGGGCTGTTTAACACTTGTCAGCCGCTTCAGTCTGATAGGCCTTCTCACTCTTGTTCAGACTGTTCTCTATTTCCTGGCATTGATCTTCTATCCAGTTCTCCTTTGCTGTGCGCATGCCTTTTCGGATGTCATTGTTGATTTTTCGGTAGACATCAGCTCCCTGTGAGGTGTTCTTTTTCTTTTTTTTTTTATCTCTCTTCGTTTATCACACAGATCCAAAAGTTCAGGTGTGATCTACAGCTTCTTCTTTGGTCGGTGCTTGCCAAGGATCTCAGTGGCGGCATCTGTCACAGCTGAGTTGAAGGTGGTGGTCATGGTTTTGACATCTTCACCAGCCCCCAAAATGAGCAGTTGTGCAAATTTCCCTCCAATTGTGGCCTGAAATAGTTCTGCCACCTCTGGGTCTTGCAGTTTGTCCAGGTCGAACTTCAGTCTAGTGCACTTTGCTGTATTTACTCTCTTCAAGTGGAGCCGGAAAGACATCATCACGAGATCGTGGTCACTTCCGATGCCTGCTCCTGGAAAAGTGCGTGTCCTGCCAATGTTGATGCTTGATCTGAAGCGTTTCTTGACCATGATGTAGTCTATGTGGTTGTGATGCTCCCCGCCAGGACCGTGCCATGTCCATCGTCTGGAGGTTTTGTGGAGACCAAGCGTGTTTGCCAGTACCAGATTGTTGTATCTGGCAAACTCCAAGAGTCTCAGACCCCTGTCACTTGTCTCGTTGTTGCAGTGGGGTCCACATGTGTCTCCCCAGTTGTGGTGCGCATCTTGGCCAACCTTGGCATTTCGGTCGCCTTGCACTTGTGACTATGTCCTTCTTCGGCACTTGGTCAAGGACCGCCTGTAGATTGTCATAAAAATCCTCCACTTCGCTGTCGTCATAGTCTGATGTTGGGGCATAGGCCTGGATGATGGTGATGTTGAAAGGAGATGCTCTCAGACGGATGGTAATGAGTCTACTGGAGACTGGGCGGCAACCCATGACAGTGGCTAGAATGTTCTTGTGGACCAAGAATCCAACTCCTTGTTCGTGCCTGTCATCTCTACCACTGAAATAGAGCTTGTGGCCTTTGTCGGTCATTGTTTCACCTAGGCCTTTCCAGCGCAGTTCGCCGATACCTAAAACGTTCCATCGATAGTGGTCCAGCTCTTCCAATTTTCCTTCCGCAGTTAGGGTCCTCACATTCCAGGTTCCTATGACGATGTTGTTTCTCGTGCGTATCTTGCTAAATTGTCCATCAGTAGCATACTTATCACCTCCGTCCTGGTGGCCAACGGAAGGCGTGGTCCTTGCTGAGCTGGGCGACGACCGATCCGGTATGGAATTAGTGGATAGTTTCATCATGTAGTGTGTCTTGGGCAAAAAAGACCTGGCGGTGCCCAATCCTCTCCAGGCTGTTGGCCACAGCCGAAATCCACGAATACAGTGTGGCGTATGTTGCGTCATTGTCACTTCCTACCGCGAAAACGTTCAGTAAAAACCTCGTATCTAAACATACGAGGTTTGTCCCTTAAAGGAATTCAGCCTTTTTACAGTAAAAAACTGGTATATCGAGATCTACGAGGTTTGGTCCGCCAGTAGAGAGATACAAGGTTTGGTTTCATGGATTTGTATTAACTTTCTATTCGAGACGCAATTTTGGGCTTAGCACAGAACATGGGCAAGAGACCAAGGGTCATAACTATGAAGGAATCTCCAAACCGCCATTTTGGGACTTACGAGGTTTTCGTCTGACAGCGACGAATTTTATCTTTCTCGTGGAAAGAGCCTGAAGTACTGACAGTGAATCAGACATGATTTAAAACGGGGTTCTTTTGGATTGATAAACCTGTTTCAGAGCTAGATGAATTGCCTTGAGCTCAGCTGTATAAACAGAACAAAAATCAGGTAGACGCTGTTGCAAAGGCTGGTCTAGGTGTCTCCCAGAGACCGACGCAGCAGCAACCGAGTCTCCCTTCTTTGACCCGTCTGTATAAAGTTTTTCATATCCTGGGTATAAAGCACACTGTTCTAAATAAAGTTGGTTATAGACGGTTTCAGATGTATTGTTTTTGAGGAAAGCGGACAATTGCCAGTTAATGTTTGGGGTACATAATTTCCATGGAGGAGCTTCAGTCGAAGCCCATCATCGTTGATGGAAGCAACATCGATGCCTGCTTTATTCCAATGAGCCTGTATTCTGATGCTAAACGAAGGTATTGCTTTAGGTTTGGTTTCAAATTTCTACACCAAATCTGGGTTGAGAACACAGTCATAAGCAAGGTTCATGGGATCAGTTTTTAATTTTAAATAGTAATTCAATGACAATTTTGTACGTATCTGCTCCAGCAGAGGTTCGTTAGCTTCCACGTAAAGGCTTTCACAAGGGGAGGCAAAGCAATGCATAGTGCCTGATGAGCAATTGGATCTAACATTTTAAGATAAGACTTTCGAGCAGAACCATAAACAATGCAACCAAAGTTTAACTTGGAAGGATAACCTGTGATAAAAAATACCCAAAAATTTGATTTGTGGGACCGTCTTTATTGGAGTTTTATTGAGAGTAATATTAGGATCTTGAATAATTCCCCCTTGCTTGGAAAAGTGAATACATTCGGTTTTTGCTTCAGAAAATTTGAAACCATTTTGTAATATCCAGTCTTTAACGGCATTGACACATAACTGTAGCTGACGTTCTGCAGATGCCAAGGTTTTACCTTTGGCTACTAATGCAAAATCCTCAACAAAGAATTATCAATTCCCCATTTCACTGTTCAAACGAACAATATTTATTTTAATATTAATCAGCAAGGGAGACAATACATTACATGATTATTGCTTTAGGTCCAGCGGACTCTTCCGAGCCAAATCAGGAGCGGACAACCCCTGATCCGCATAAAAGGTCTGCTGAAAGTGAAACAACCCTAGTGGTATGGAAAAAAGAAACAGAAGTAGTTTCAACAGTGATAGTTAAGGGAAGAGAAGAGGGGTCTGCAGATGACGGAGAACACGGAGAGCTTCAGTTTTGTTATCATTTAGCTTGAGACAGTTGTTTGACATCCAATTTTACCTCAGTAACACAATCTTGAAGGGTCCGAACTAAATGATTGTAGTTAGAAGGAGAGTCAGAGAAGTGTCAGCAGCGCCTCCACTTCTTGAGACAGCTCAAGAGGCTCGGACTTAACCAGACAATACTCACGCTTTTCTATCGCGCCGTGATTGAGAGTATCCTGTGCTTCAGTATCACAGTCTGGTTTGGAGGCGCCACTTCGGGCGAGAAGTTTCAACTCGAAAGAATCGTGAAACGCGCGGCAAAAATCATAGGTTGCGATTTATTATCCCTCGCGTCCTCATACAGCACGCGTTTGGCAAGAAGGGCCAGCAACATTACTGGCGACCCATCCCATCCAGCCAACCATCTGTTCGAGCTCCTCCCGTCAGGTAAACGCTTCAGAGCACTAAAAGTTAGAACTAGCCGGTTTAGACGCAGCTTCTTCCCCGAGGCTGCCCTCTCGGTACCAGTGTCCTCTGTTATCCACATAGCATGAGGTGTTATACTTAAACGCCAATTTATTAGTTGCGATAATGTGTTAGTGGTGCAATTTTGTTTCCTTAATGTATTTTATCTCATTACGTTTTAATTTAGATACCCATGCGGGTATGCGTGAGTGTGCGTGTGGAGGTTGCGAGTGGGCATGCGCTTGTGCTTTACTCCTTAGAATATCTTTCTCTATTAGAGTATTTTAATGTTTTAATGTCCAGTGGAAGGTTGTTTGTTGTTGCAGAGGGACTGAATGTTTTACCGCATCACCAAAACGAAATCCTATGTATTTTGAATTCATTGGGTAATAAAGTTGACTTGACTTGACTTGACTTGAGTGATTAAGTTGGGTGTCATCAGCATACATTTCGTGGCAGTCAGAATGTGAGTTAATGAGACATGGTGTACAGAATGAACAGAACAGGGCCAAGCACAGAGCCTTGAGGAACGCCAAAATCAAGCGGTTGTGCGGTAGATTTAATACCATTTACGAGAACAGCTCGTTTTCTTTCTGAGAGATAAGACCAAAACCAGTTAAGAACACTGTTTTGGATTCCAAAATCGTTATTGAGACATGATAAAAGAATTTAATGATCGATACAAATACAAATACAAGATTATTGCTTTAGGTCCAGCGGACTCTTCCGAGCCAAATCAGGACCAGAGAGATGTTATCTTAAAATATTATCAAATGTTTCAAATCTTAAAAAACAAGCCTGTTACTCTTAAATACTCAAACAAACTTTCACATGACACCTCTTTAAAAGTCTTCTTTAAAACTGATGTATTAAAAATATGTTCTCTTCAATCAAATCACTAAATTCAGTCCTATCAATAAAATCCAAACTAAACAAAACATGTCGATATGATTTATATGCGGTCCGCCTCCTTGTATACAACAACAACAAAGAGTGCTGCTACGGCCGATGCAACCTGTGCGTGGAGCAGAAACTGACGCAGCATCTGCAGCCACTGATGGATCATCCGGGTGACCTGATGTGGTATATATAGATGGGAAAACCACTCATCCACTTTCAAAGGAAAGCATGCAGTGATGGAGATTACGTACAATCATACGTGTTTCACGTACTGAATTGGGAAATCACGTAACGAAATGTAATGAAAGGGTATAAACACGCACAAAGTCAGTGCCAAAGGGGTATGAAAACGTAAAGCTAAGTTGCTGGGAGGTATCATCAAGTACAACTATTTCGGTCGTGCGTACAGCTTTCGCTCGATTTGGATCGTGTGCCTGTGCGTCCTGCGCGACCGCCTACCACCCTCTCTCCCCCTCCTATTCATTCTGTCGCTTCCGAGAAACAGCCAATCATATGCACGATAATATTCACTATTTTTTCTCGACGCTTTTGATTGGCTATATAAGACTGACAACAACCCAACATTAAACATGGCCGACAAGCAGCGATCTGAGGGGAAGCCGAAGAAAAGGAAAAATAAAGCAGACAAAACTAATTGCTAAAAAAAATAAAACAAGATGAAGGAAAAGAAAAACAAACTTTTGTCAGCCCTTGGCTTTGAGTGCTTGGTAAGAGAAGAAAAAGGTGAGCCGCAACCGGGGCCCGGCTGAAGAAACTTAAACTGATGAAAAGACTTTCCACGCAAAGTGTTTATTACGTATGTTGGTGTACCCCCTAAAAAACTGAAAGGGGGTATAAAAAAACCCTTATGTTTGCAATGAGGGTATGAAAACCCCCACATGTTGTGGTTGAGGGTATAAATACCCCTAGCTTAAAAACTTTCTCCATCACTGGCATGTACATTTCACAATTTGTATTGTTTACCTTAAATTGTGTGTGTGTTTTGTCTTTTTAAAAAAAAAATGTACACATAAATTTACAACCACTATTTAGTGAGCTTTTTTCCAGTATAAAGTTCCTTCTAGGCCATTAAAGCCCATACAAATGATGAACCTTATTCCTGCTTTCCTTATCCTTATGCAAACAAGTAGAGATCGCCTTCTGGATGCTGTTCTATCACAAGTTTATAACCTGGACAAACTGATACCCAATTGAACAAACGAGTGGGTACGTAATGAGACCAAATAGCTTTCCCAAAAATTCAACTATCCAGACCCATTGGATCCGAAGCTATCCTTATTGTTGATTTAACATTTATATTGCATTTACATGATTTAGCATGATTTCTTTTTTTCCAGGATTAAACCAGGGGTCTGGGTTGAAGTGGGCTTTGTGACGGCTCGAGGGATGACGAAGCACTACTAAGTCAAAGGTGTTGTGCTGCAGAAAACGGTAGATGAGATTGAAGTCAAGTTTTTAACTTGCAAAGGAAAACACTATGTCTTCCCTGCAATTGATGACATCAATTGGGTTGCTATTTCTGATGTCGTGGTATTGCAACCTCCTGCGATCGATTGTCGGTTCCACCATTTTTTTCAGTGATAAAGGTGTAGCTTGCTTTGTTTTTGTGGTTTTTTTTTAACCTAATGTATTATACACTTACAATTTAAGTGGCTGTCAGTTACAGCACTGAATTTGTTTTCATTTCTATTTTTGTCCTATTCTGTTAACAGTTTGCTGAGTTTTTCTTCTTTTTTTGAACGGTCGAATAATGAATCTCAAGGGGGGGGAATTTCGGGTTCGTTACAAGCGGGATTCGCTGTAGAGATTTGTACTGTAAACGGAAGTACACACCGGTGATGAGTACACATCACAACATACAGTACGTAGATCGATCTAGGCCTACGAAGTTTATCAACAATGACTTCATTCAAGGCTATTTATAGCAGCCAATGACAGTTATGACTTCAATGCCTGGTTGACTTATGTACGAACTGGCATGCTTCTGCTGCTATTCGCTATTGGCGATGAGGCAAAGTAGGCCAAGGGAATACACACAGTGTTCGTTACAAGCGGAGATTCGTTATTTGCCTAGCTGGATTTGTTCGTTATAGGAAGGGATTAAATAGTAAGACAAAGAAGGGAGTGTGTCGGGAAATGGATGGTAGTACGCTAATCGCGGGTGTTCGTTATTCCAAGGTTCGTTATAGGTGGACTCCACTGTAATTGTATCTTGAATTACCAAGTGACTATAAATCAAACTTATTTTGTACTGAAAACATGGTTTTGTTTCTTTTATACAAAATATATAGGCTACTTTCATGATCTGAAATTTGATTAAACATACTAAAGTTTTTATTATTTTTATTTTAATATTTTACTTTTATTATTAGTATATTACTTTTTAAAATCTGGTTTCATTTGTCAGTTGGTGCCTTTACTAAAGAAACCAGTATACTAAGTTAAAATAACATTTTGTTCTATTTTGTCTTGGCTATTGCTTATTAATTATTCATCTTGGTCTCAATTAATAAATTTGATGCTGTCTCAAAAGGTGACTAAAAGAAAGCATGCAGTGTTTGAACCATAAAAAAAAAATTTCGGTTATGTATTAAAGAGCTCTCTTTGCATTTGTAAAAAAGCAAAATAACCAGATAATAACATATATCAACATTACACACACAAAGGTTGAAAGGAGTTTTTTATTGCTATTTTTCCATTAAAAAGTGACAAAATTTTGTTGGCGCGAATGTGACATTCTGTGTGACCTGAGAAAACTCCATCTCGTTTTCAATAACATTGACTTGAGTTAAACAAATGAACTTTTAATGTTTGATATGTTGCATTAATGTTAATTTTTAACTTTAAATTTCTTTCAGCTTTGCAAAACATTTTTATTTATGTTTAGGGGGGTTTGTAAAAATAACGCGATCGGTCGTGACATACTTTGTCTCAACGTTGTTTGCCTTTCTTCTTAGATAGCTAAACATCCATGCTGATTAAATAAGAAAAAAAAATCATTGAAAGATTAAACATTACTTATCCTCACTAATTTATGTTTTATTTTGTAGGAAAATAATAATTCTTTCATATTAAATTTATTGTAAATTGAACGTAAGTAAATCCTTTGTCTTTCTGTAACCATCATTTCCAGTCCGAAAATTTAACAAATTGATGACGATTAGTACCTTTTCATGCGGAAATAGTTACCGCGAAAGTCTCTTGAGATTTCCAATCCAAAGTTTTTATTCCAAGATTGATGCTTTGAAAAGACCAGGTTGGTGTTTCTCTATTGATTTTGTTTTTTCCTTGTCACGACCGACCGCATATCACAACCAATCAAAGAGTCTATCAATATTGTAAGAAAATATTTTTATCTTAACATAAATGGGTTTATTCAATGATAAAAATTAAAGTACAGAATTTCTTTTCACTTTTTTCATATGCTATGTAAATATTTTACTTTTTAATTCTGCCATTTTGTGTAAATATTTTTTTAATAATTAATTTGAGAGTACTTTTTCTTTTCTGACTGCTTTGTTTTGCAGAGTTTATTTAAATCTTTCTTGTGCTATGCAAATGAGTAAATATGCCATTCACCTTTGTTTTGGTTCTACTCAATTTACTTTTTAAAAATTCTACTAGTTATTCATGATTTCAGTGTTCATTGGATGTGACATGTCGGTTGTGACAAAGACAAAAAATAAAGTACATGTATATGGATGGTACATGCAAGACAGAACTTATTCATTTATAGTAAAATATCTTCTTTAAGATGTAAACTGACAAATAAATTATGTTTGATATTTATTAAAGTTGTTTTGATTGCTTTCTTGTAAAAAATATACTTAATGGTTTGGTCGCGTGCGCCATGACAAAATTTTCACTTTAACCTTTTATACTGATAATGTCTTATTGATGATATAAATTTATACATTTTCTTTAAAAGCATTGTTCTTTTTTGTTTACTTTTTTATGCTGCAATTACTTTTTTCTTCCATGACCATCTTTTTAAAAGTAAATTCATGATTTCAGTGTTCATTGGTTGTGACGTGTCGGTTGTGACAGACAAATTATATAAATATATATGGATGGTACATACTACATGCTTATTAAAATAGAACCTATTCATTTATAGTTAAATATTTTCTTTCTTAAGATGTAAACCAACAAATAAATTATGTTTGATATTTATTAAAGTTGTTTTGATTGCTTTCTTGTAAACAAAATGAGATCTTCTTCAATACTAGTGATTGAAAGGGGTAAAATAGGCTGAAATATAAAAGTACAGTACAGTAAATATAATTTCAAGCATAAATTTGTATAGTTAAAATATTAATGAAATTGATAATTAAAAAAGAAAATGGATTTGTTAACTTGCTGAGCTAGCAGAGGTACTTGACGTAGGGGGTGTATGCAAGCATTTCGGATGTATCATTGGGACACCACACATGCTTTTTAAAAAAAAAAAGTATAATAATCATTGAAAGTACATGTCACATGTAAAAGGCATATGAGTTTTAATGTTTATGAAAGAAATAGCTATTTTAACTCATTTTAAAAACTAATAATGAGCTTTGAAATTTAGGGACATGGTAGAATCTGAAATGCTGTAGGTAAGAAGTTTTATTTAATTGATTATTTTATTTGCTTGATGAATTTGTTGGGGGTTTTTTTGCTTTATATTAGTCAATTATGATGTAAGATGGTTGGCATTACATTTTATGTGTATTGTTAGAGTCCATCAATGATCTTTGAAATAATGGGACACCGTAGCATCTGAAATGCTGTTAGCACTAGCAGAAAGTTTTACAAATTAATATTTTATTTGCTAGTTGATGTATAGTTTGTTTCTTAAAAAATAGTATATAAATCAATTATGATGTAGGATGGCTGGCATTAATTTTAAGATGTATTTTACCTTAATTGTTGTAAAAACAATGGGACAATATTACGCTGCACACTAAACGTACACAATTTTTTTTTTTTTTTTAAATCAGCAACATTCTTTTACAGACAAAAATTTATTGTTATAATCATTTATGAATACAAAGATACATACAAAGAAATTAGAGAAAAATATTACTGGAAAAAAATAAGTTTAATGGCAAAGAAAATCAAGTCGTCCTCAAAACACTGCTTTGAAAGCACATGGCATTTCGGACGCACACGTAAACGGAAATCGGGACACGTCACTGTAAATTGAGTTTTTTTATGCACAGGAACTCCCTATTTTCTGTGTATACGTCATCATTTTGTGAGGAATATCCTTGCGAATGAATGCATAGGCCTACAATAGTTTGAAGAAGCGAATTTGAATGAAAAAATGTTTGCGATGATTTCGGATGCTACATTTGGGACAGGAAGCTATAAATCGTTACGTAGTAAACAGCACTGTACTGTTTTTTTGTTTAAACGTTTTGCAAAATACAATGTTTTTGATGGATTTTTTTGTTTTGGATGCGTCGATTTGGAAAAGCCTTTTCGAAAATAGCATAGCAATGACGAAAAAAACATCGGACTTCGGGACACGATTGGAAGCATCTGAAATGCTTTTTTTAATATCAAATATTATGCAAATATCAAACTCGATATAAAAATCTTTGCATTCATTCAAGAAGTTATTTATAATATACTCAATAAATTTGGCATAACTGATTCATTTACGATATCCTTTCCAATACATTTTCTTCATAGAAAATAACGACTGCAACCGAGTCCGTTTTAGAATGCCATTTTGTGCCTCCACATAGCTATATTTTTTTCATTTTCTAAGGATACAGGTAATATAAATAGCTAAAACCATACAGATTTATAGGTCTGCATTCTAGCTTAATAACCATTATGTTGATTATTTTCATATTTTTATTTTAACTCTTACACTTAGCGTCCTATAAGGTTTTCTGTACATTTGCGCCTATATCCTGTAAGGATTTCAAGTTTATTCCAATAAATTGGGTTATGAATTTGAAAAAATTGCAAAAAATTTATTTATTGTCACATTAACTTCATATTTTAGGATATGTTTACAAAATGGTTATTCTATGTACCCAAAGAACCATTTTGACTTTAGTACTATTTTACCTGTTGGAATCTTGTAATTAATTCATAATTACAGGTATTTTATGGACTATGTTAATAAAACAACAAGACAGTGTGGATTGCATGTGAATGTGTGCACAGACAGTCAACACAGACAAGAAAACTCACTCTGGTTGTCTACACTAAGTCCTTGTGCTCTTTCAGCAATATACCCCTTGGGGTCATGAGCAATCTTGCCACAGTAGATTGTTCTAACCTATAAAGGGAAAAGTGAAAGCCCCAGTTGAAAACCTGTCTTTCCTTTATAGGCAAGACCGATTCACTGCGGCAACAGTTCCCCCCCCCCCCCCCCACCATCCCCCGTTGGAGTGCCGGGGGTTTCAGTATAAATAGTATCCCCACTTTCTGGAAATTTAGTGCTTTAAATTCCCACTGTCGCTGTCTTCCTCATTTGCTCTTCTTCGCTAGATCAATGACCTACCTTTTTTCTTGAAAACTCTTCCTGGACAAGACTCCTTGTTTGTGTGGGAGGTCTGTTGGATCAGCTTGGGAGTGTTGGACGCTTTCTGCCGGGTGGTGACTAGGGCTTCTTATGATGTAATTATTTCGCAATGTAGGCATTTTATATGTATGTGTTTTGTTGATAATTTATAATGATGTTTGTATTCTATTTTGTTTTTGTAACCAGGGGTTCGAGTAGTTGGGGTAAAGCCTCAGCCGTCCCCTGCGTGGGATGTCTTTATTGTAAAGTGACTGGCCGGTGGAGGGCATTCAATTTTCCCACTAGGGTTGTTTCAGCAGATCTTTTATGCGGATCGGGGGTTGTCCGGTCCTGATTTGGCTCGGAAGAGTCCGCTGGACCTAAAACAACAATCAATCAATCAATCAATTTCAGCAATAAGCTCATCAATAAGCTTACCAAACTCACAATTACTGTCGGAGCTATCCCCTGCCATCATGGCCGAAAATTTGGCAAACTCAAACCTCAAACAAAATCGTTAAAAAAGTACACAAAACCATGTCAAACTTGCGAAAACGATAGCGGAAAACACACAGGAACCTTTCCGGAAGTTGACTAAACCTTCTCTCACGCACTGGAGAGTTCCTATTTCCTGTGATTTCATTACTAAAATGTGCACTAACGAGGCGCGCATTACCGCGCTTCAGGATTACGGGCGAGGCGTGCATTGCCGCGCTATAGGACGCTAAGAGTTAATATGAATTATTTTAGAAGCACCCTCTGTGACACAAGTATTGGAGAAGAACTCAAATATACTTCATGGTTTGGTCGCGTGCGACAGGACAAAATTTTCACTTTAACCTTTTATACTGCTATCCCTATCCTATCCTGTCCCATAACCCGAAGGTCGTAGGGGCAACACAGATGATCGCTTAACCAGCATACTCCATCTTTCTCTGTCCTCAGCAGCCCTCATGGCTTCGCTCAGTGTCAAACCAGTCCATTCTCGAATGTTGTCCTCCCACCTCTTTTTCGGTCTCCCCCTTCTTCTACCTCCTTGCACTGTGCCTTGCAGAATGGTCTTTGCAAGGCCTGATGATCTGGTGACGTGGCCATACCATCGGAGTTTCCGTTTCTTCACCACTGTGAGCAGGTCATCGTGTTGTCCAATGGCTTGTGTGATGGTCTGTCGGACTTCAACGTTGGTGATGTGTTGGGTATAGGAAATGCACAGAAGTCTTCTGTAGCACCTCATCTCCATGCTTTGTATTCTTCGTTGGAGAACTGCTGTGAGGGTCCATGCTTCGCAAGCATATAGGATCTCCAACGAAGAATACAAAGCATGGAGATTGTTTTATACTGCTAATGATATAAATTTATACATTTTCTTTAAAAGCAGTCCTTTTTTGTTTAATTTTTTATGCTGCAATTACTTTTTTCTTCCATGACCATCTTTTTAAAATTAAATTCATGATTTCAGTTTCATTGGTTGTGACGTGTCGGTTGTGACAAAGACAAAATATATATATAAAATATATAAATATATGGATGGTACATGCTTATTTAAATAAAACATTAATTTATAGTAAAATATCTTATTTTTTGCGATGTAAACTGGCAAATAAACTATGGATGGTATTTATTAAAGTTGTTTTGATTGTTTTCTTGAAAAAATATACTTCATGGTTTGGTCGCGTGTGACAGGACAAAATTATCATTTCAACATTTTGTACTGATAAATGCTTTAAAACTAAATTAATACTTTTTATTCAATAGTAATATGCTTACTTGGGCTGTTTGGAAATTGCTTAGCTGTGATTTTCTTTAATTTATTAAAAAATTTCTTTTGTCAACTGTCACACGTTCACCCCTATAAACAGAAAAGACATTTTGTTTAAAATGTTATTTTTATGAAAATTAAGCTTAAGACCACACATTAACATCAAAACTGCAACTCTCAGTCACTTTTCAATTTTTTGCTGCAATGTCACATTCCTAGTTTGACCTAATGAGACAGCATCATTTATATAAATATATTGTGAGTTTTAAATAAAATTTTTCACAAATTACCAGCATTGTTTTTGAGTGACTGACTCAGCGAATATACGTTATCCATGTTTTATACACAATTTGTTTTTTAATTTCAAACTTTCAATCTTTTAATTCTTTTCTTGATTAAAAATAGTAACTGCTTTCACCTGCAATTGGATTTCCATTTCTATTTCATTGCATCTGAATATCTTGACTGTTTTTAGCTTTAGTTTACAAGTTTGGTTACTATGTTGCGTTCGTCCAAAGTATAAATTAAATTTCATATGCATCTTTACCAATGCATCTACAGCTATTATTCATTTGTTACAGTGCAACACATGTCTTACTAGCAGTTTTTAAGCAGTATAACCTTGGAATTTAGGAAGCACATACACTTAAGAAAATTGCAAATTTCATCAGTTTAAAATTCGCCTTGTATTTTAAGACTTCTCAGAAGACCTAAAATTCTTGTTAATCATAATGGGTTTTTTAAATGTTTTCTTCTTGAAATAGATAATTTTTTTAATAAAATGATTTTAAAATTTACATAACTTAAGAGTTTTGGACACCTTTTTGGAGTTCCTTTGGTTACTATGTTGCATCCGTCCATATGCTTCTACCTATACCTTTAGGTGTTGGTACTCGGTAACCAAAAGAACTATTTTAAAAAACATTATACAGGAAGAAAGGACAAATATATATACTTAAATATGGTGCATGTAACAGAGCTCTTTCTCTTCAAAAGTTTTTTTTTTACATGCCTGTCACACTTTCAGCATGTTTCCAGAGAATGACCCAGAACAGAGCAGGAATGAGAAAGAACAAATGAGAAAGACAGTGACAGTGGGAATTTAAAGCACTAAATTTCCAAAATAAATTCGAAAATTTACAATTTGATGACAGAAAATGTAACATACGACCACCAATTTTCTCCATCAAATTAAAAAAAAAAAGTTTAAAACCCACCTACGCAATATTTGCATGATAAACTACGACTATTTGTTCATATATATCATGCTTTATATAATTAGAATTGCTATTAATAACGTCACACAAACATACATCAACGCAAATGGTGTTCTGTGCGACGTTCTGACCCTCAGAAAAATTGCTTTTTTTGCATTTTCTCGTTCATTTGGAAAAAAACAAAAAAGATTTAAACGGTAAATGTATGTAATTTTATTTCTGCAATCATTTCTGAACATATATATCTTTGATTTATTTTTGTATTTTGCGCAGGTGTAGAGAAAAACGAGTATAGATAGGGTAGGGGTCAGTGAACGCCACCTTTTGAGACAGGGTCAGATTATAGTCACACGACACTTTTGCATATAGGTGATAGATATCATAGATAGATAGATAGATATTCAGTGCTTACAGGGTCCAGCGGACTGCCAAGAGCCGAATCAGGACCACACAAAATTAAGTAAAATCAGACTAAACTGTAAACATTTAAATATGATAAAAGATGTGAATGAAATCAGTCTAACTAATTCAACCAAGAATATTCAACAAGAGTATATGACTAAAATGCGATAAAACAAACCAACATCATGTAAAAACTGGAACAGGTGTTGACCAGTGCAAACTTTAAAATCTCATTAAAAGGCATTGAACCAAAACATCTTTCTCTTTCATCAAACAGATCAGCACATTCAGACATAAAATGGCGAATGGAAAAGGATTTGTCACATGCAAAGCACCATGGTGGTTCTTCTCCTTTTAAAAGGAAACTATGGGTGATACAGTGGAACCTCTCTACAACGACCTTGAAAATGTTGACAAAAATCGGTCTTTATAGAGAGGGGTCTTTACACTACAGAGAGCATAATGGACTTTTCTTGAATCAATTTGCCAGTGATCGGAATATTCTTTCTTCTAGCATCCAGAAACCAATCCCAAACTTTCTCATTTACTTCCGAGTATGTTGTCTTCCTCCGTTTTGATCGCGTACGATCGGCATTATCACCACTTTCCCACCTTTTAAGAATGTCATCTTTGTCTCGGATAATTCCTTGAATTTGTGTTTTTCCAACTTTAACTTGTTTAAGACTCTTTGCGATCGTAATGGCAGTCTCACCTTTTTTGTGTCTGTTTACAACATTAACTCGATCTTCCAGAGATAAAAATTTTCTTTTCTTTGTAGACTCCATCAACCCATCACACTTTCTTTGCTTCTTCTCAGTGCCGCGCTCGTGATGTGAATAAAGTGAAATGCAAACCCCAAACGAGTAGAATCTAGAATGTGACGTTACAAGATGACGTCAAACTTATAGAAGATTACTTTATCGGCTGGCATGTCACATATAGGTACCTGTCTGACTGTGCTGAACAAGATCGTAGACAGTTTTTATTGTGCAGTCATGCCGAGAAAGTCGCTTTACGGTCTGCAAAGATCGGTCGTTAGACGTTATAGCGAGGGAGTCGCTATACAGATGACAGCAATATAAGGAAATACATCGGTTAAAATAAAATGGGTCGTTGTAGCGGGGGAGTCGTTATAGAGGGGGGTCGTTGTGAGAGGTTCCACTCATGTCAAATATGAAGGCGAGCCAAAACTGTTTCTTCTTTGCGAGTGGATGCAAAGTTAGGCAAAGAAGCTGATCAATCTGGAAGAATTTGAAATAGTTTGTTATTGATTTGAGTAGACCATTCAGTCTGCCACAGCCGTTTACAATAAGATCCAGTCATACAACGCAGGTCAGAGTATGGAACAAACTGGAAAATCTCTGAAGGGAAATCTAGATGCAGAGCTTCTTTAGCCGCTTTGTCCACTGCAATATTGCCGCGGATGCCCATCGCCCCATGTGACTAGGTACCCACATAAAAACGATTTTTTTAACCTCAGAAACAAGTTGCGTGTGGAGGTCATGGATCTCTGCCAGAAAAGGGTGTGATATCTTTCTCGTGGAAAGAGCTTGAAGTGCTGACACTTGACAGTGAATCAGACATGATTAAAAACGAGGTTATTTTGGATTGATAAGCCTGCTTCATAGCTAGATGAATCGCCTTAAGATCAGCTGTAAAAACAGAACAACAATCAGGTAAACGCTGTTGCAAAGGCTGATCTAGGTGTCTTCCAGAGACCGACGCAGCGCCAACCGAGGCTCCTTTCTTTGACCCGTCTGTAAAAAGTTTTTCCTTTATACAATGAACATTGTTCGAGATAAAGTTGCTTATAAACAGTTTCAGAAGTTTCGGTCTTTTTGAAGGATGTAAGAGTGAAGTTGATAATGGGGTTGAGGAGGTTCCAAGGTGGAAGTACAGTTAGCAATTGATCATCATTAACAGAGTCAACATCTATGCCTGCAGTGTCAAAGTGAGGACGTATTCTGATACCAAAAGGAGGAATTTCTGTCGGTTTGTTGGAGTATTTAAGTGTAAATAACGGATTTAGAACACAATCATAAGCGGGATTTTCAGGATTTGCTTTAAGTTTGAGAAAATAATTCATGGCGAGATGGAGCCTGCGGATATCCAAGGGAGGTTCGCCAGCCTCAGCGTAAAGACTTTCCTTCGGTGAAGTGCGAAACGCCCCCAGACAGATCCGAAGACCTTGATGGATTGGATCCAAGGCTTTCAAATAGGCTTTCCTAGCAGAACCATAAACGATGCTACCATAATCCAATTTAGAGTGTACCAAGGAACGATAGAGGAGGAGCAAAGTTTGCTTGTCTGCTCCCCAGTCTGTGTGGCTGATAACTTTCAAAACATTAAGACCTTTCTGGCAGCTGTCCCTCAAGTATTTAATATGCGGCAGAAAAGTAAATTTGCTGTCAAAAATAATACCCAAAAATTTTACTTGTTTAGAAACTTTGATGGGTTGGTCATAAACATGAAGAGAGGGGTTCAAAACCTGGTTCTGTTTATGATGAAAATGAATGCATTCGGTTTTAGAAAGCGAAAATTGGAAGCCGTTGTCTTCTACCCACCCCTGAATTTTATCTATGCAAAGCTGAAGTTGACGTTCCACCCCAGCCAAGGTTTTACCCTTAGCCCAAATGGAGAAATCATCAACAAACAAGGATTTATCTATGCCATATTTGACGTTTTGAACTATGTTGTTGATCTTAACATTAAACAAAAGAGGAGATAAAATGCTACCCTGAGGGACACCCATCTCCTGCTCAAAAGAATCTGATAAAGTGGAGCCAAGTCGGATCTGAAACTTTCTATCGGTTAAAAAAATTTCTATAAAAATGGGTAAGTTCCCACAGAAGCCTAAGTGTTCTAGATCTTTTAGAATCCCGAACTTCCAAGTGGTGTCGTAAGCTTTTTCTAGATCAAACAACACAGAAACAACATGTTCGCTGTTAACCAACGCGTTTCTAACGAACGACTCGAATTGGACGAGATGATCTAAGGTGCTCCTGTTTTTGCGAAAACCACACTGAGTGGCATCAAGAGCATTAATGGATTCTAACTGCCACAGCAAACGCTCATATATCATTCTTTCCATAGTTTTGCACAAACAGCTTGTAAGGGCAATAGGCCTGTAGTTGTTGACTACTGGACCGATTTATACTCAATACTGACACCAGCGGGCCAGTTGTTGGTAAAGGGGAAAATAATATGATCACACGTTGACCAATCCAGGATTCGAACCAGCGACCTTTCGGTTACTAGCAAGACGCTCTTACCAACTGAGCTACCCGACCCCTCAAGTTACTGTGTGCGTTGTGTCAAAAAAATCTGAAATCCAACTAAGCAGACTACCTCCAATTTACCGTAACACTTTAGCTTACTAATTAAACTTGCATGTGGTACCGTATCAAATGCTTTTTGCAGATCCAAGTAAATGGCATCAACAGAATTAAACCCTCTTCTAGTTTTACAAACCAATCATTTACTGTGTTTAAGAGTTGAGTTATGTACACAAGAACGTCCTTCTGTGAAACCAAACTGGTTTTCAGACAATAATTTATTTTCTATTAAATGTTTAGTTAAAGAATCACGAATAAATCCTTCAAACAGTTTACAAACCACTGAAGTTAAACTAACTGGTCTGTAATTTCCAGGGTTTAGGACTAGGAGGTATAGGCACATTAATTTTCTCAAGAGTCAAGACAAGACACCCAGTGCCTGACAATATGTTTTATGCACATCAACTTGAGGGCAAAAGGCTGTTAGCCTATAAAGTCAGAACTACTATACTATACCAGGGGCGGATCTGGGGGGGGGTGCACCGGGTGCACGTGCACCCCCACACGGACGACCAAAAAAAAGAAGAAGAAGAAGAAGGAAAAGAAGAAGAAGAAAGAAGAGGAAGGAGAAAAAGAAGAGGAAGAAGTAAATTCAGAATATCCATAATATTCATAATAATCATCATGCTAATAATCATGCTAATCATCATCATCAGCAGCAGCATAATGATAATAATAATAATAATAATAATAAAAAGAAGAAGAAGAAGAATAGAGGACAATAATAATAATAAAGGACAATACTAATAATAATAATAATAATAATAAGAAGAAGAAGAAGAAGAAGAAGAAGAAGAAGTTGTTTAATGTATTTAAAGTCTTTCCACCAAAGTGATACAATAATAATATATAATTTAAAGTCTTTCCACCAAAGTGATACAATAATAATAATAATAATAATAATAATAATCGTCATTTACCCCAAAGATGCTGAAAAAGCGCTATATAAGAATGATAAATAATAATAATAATAAAGATGCATTCTCTCCTATTTTCTTTCCCATATCAATCCCTGCCCTCTTCACGCCTCAATCTCCTGTTACCCCCACCCTCTCCCTCCTTTCTTCTTTCGTTTTCTCACACTCACCAATCGGCCTACACATGTTAGACATGTAACAGCTCAACTTCAAAGAACGCCGGCCAATGATCCGCTAAAACGTCATATGTCGCTTGCATTTTCACGTGTGTTTATGTAAGAGGTTTATTTTCAATGTAAAACATTTATTTCCTTGTGCGCTGGGCTCATTGTTGATAGAAGCGGGGACTGTCCAGCCCGTAGACTAAACAAGCACAGTGTCAATGATTAGCGCATGATGACAAGACCGGAAATTGGGCGAGAATACCTCTGTTTACACTCCTCTCATTCCCGCTCTATGTAGAAGAGTTCATTTTATATTGTGTCACTCTTTATTTAGACGTCAAAGAAGCAACAGCCTAGCGTTGTTGCACAGTATTAGTGTTAGTTACCAGTTTTTAGGAGTATTTCTATTTTGTGAAAAGACATTTTATATTGTGCTGAACCATTTTGTGACCTACCTCACACTGAAGTGGTATGTACATATTTTGTTTGATGATGATGATAGGGATAGAGATAAAGATATTTATAATTTATTTTATTTGTCGTTTATTCTTGTTAATATTATTCTAATCCTGTTTATTCTTAAAATGTATATTTACAGCAGTTATAGCAACAGCTTGATCTAAGTACAATTAGGTAGCAACTCAACAACAAAAGAAAGTGTAACACATGTATGTCAGGGCGTTTTGCCCATAAACTGTTGTTTTGAAAGAATAACTGTTCTTTGCTATGAATCTGAGGTAAGATACAAAAACTTCTCTCTATCCCCCCCCCCCCCCCCCCCCCCCCCCCAAAAAAAAAAAAAAAAGTGCACCCTCCCGCGTGAACCTGCTGATCCGCCCTTGCTATACTACTTAAACCAAGACAATATAATGTACTATACTATACTACTACTATATATATTATATATACTGAGACAATATAAATATAATGCAGTCTTAAAAACAAAAAAATAACTCACAATTTCCATAACTCAGCCATCGGAAAAACGGGTCAAATGGAAATAATCGTTTATAATAAACTGGAAGTAAATCCCGCAAACTCCCGGTATCAAACAAATCTGCTTCGTTTCCCATTTCGTTACTCTGAATTATAATCCCCTGACTCTGGTTGATTGTGTAGATTATCGAACCCGGGCACTTTCGCACATGGATATAGGGAACGTCACCCCTAACTCTGAACTTCGATGCGTCAATTAGTCGCCTTTCCCGCCTTTTGCATATTAGGCCGCATGAAGAAGTTACGAAAATAGGTTTCTTTAGTTAACGGAAGTTTAGTAGTAGTAGTAGTAGTAGTAGTAGTAGTAGTAGTAGTAGTAGTAGTAGGCGAAGTATTGTAGCAGTTGACAAGTCACATGCAGGTATAGTCGGGAAAAATTAGAAAATAGGTTAAACATAATGCAACTGCTACGAAACCAAGTGAAATGAACAGAAAGGGTGTGCAAGGTGGGGTTGGGAGTGGGAGGGATCATACAGAAATTATTATTATGAGCAAAGGTTGCTGTTCCTTGTCAAAATATGTATGAAAAACGTAAAAGTAAGTATTGTGTCATTATCCCTTGCATGCAGGGTTTGAAGTTAATATTTCCTGCCAAGACCTATGGTTTTTCACTTTCGGCTTTGGAGATTTATAATAATAATAGTAATAATAATAATAATAATAATAATAATAATAATAATAATAATAATAATAATAATAATTATTATTATAATTATAATAATAATAATAATAATAATAATAATAATAATTATTATTATTATTATTAGTATTATTATTATATTTATTATTATTATTATTATTATTATTATTATTATTATTATTATTATTATTATTATTATTATTATTATTATTATGTACAAATACAAATACAAGGATTAGGATTGATCACATGCAAAGCACCATGGTGGTTCCTCTCCTTTCAAAAGGAAACTGTGGGTGTCATAAGTATGCCCAATATGAAGGCGAGACAACACTGTTTCTCCTTTGCGAGTGGATGCAAAGTTAGGCAAAGAATCGGACAAATCCGGGAGAATTTGAAATAATTTGTTGTTGATATGGTTAGACCAGTCAGTCTGCCACAGCCGTTTACAATAAGATCCAGTCATACAACGCAGATCAGAGTAAGGAACAAATTGGAAAATCTCTGAAGGGAAATCGAGATGCAGAGCATCTTTAGCCGCCCTGTCTACTGCAATATTGCCGCGGATGCCCATGTGACCAGGGACCCACATAAAAACTATCTTTTTACCCTCAGAAACAAGTTGTGTATGGAGGTCATGGATCTCTGCCAGGAAAGGGTGTGATATCTTTCTCGTGGAAAGAGCCTGGAGTGCTGACAGTGAATCGGACATGATTAAAAACGAGGTTCTTTTGGATTAATAAACTTGTTTCAGGGCGAGATGAATTGCCTTGAGCTCAGCTGTATAAACAGAACAAAAATCAGGTAAACGCTGTTGCAAAGGCTGGTCTAAGTGTCTCCCAGAGACCGACGCAGCAGCAACTGAATCTCCTTTCTTTGACCCGTCTGTAAAAAGTTTTTCATATCCTGGGTATAAGGCACACTGTTCTAAATAAAGTTGGTTATATACGGTTTCAGATGTAAGGAAAGCGGACAATTGCCAATTATTGTTTGGGGTACATAATTTCCATGGGGGAGCTTCAGTCCGAAGCTCATCGTCGTTGATGGAAGCAACATTGATGCCTGCTTTTTCCAGATGAGCCTGCATTCTGATGCCAAACGAAGGAATTGTGTTAGGTTTGGCTTCAAATTTCTGAACAAAATCTGGGTTGAAAACACAGTCATAAGCGGGGTTCATGGGATAAGTTTTTAATTTTAAATAGTAATTCAGTGACAATTTTGTACGTCTCGGCTCCAGCGGGGGTTCGTTAGCTTCCACGTAAATGCTTTCACAAGGGGAGGTGCGAAACGCACCCAAAGCAATGCGTAGTGCCTGATGAGCAACTGGATCTAACATCTTAAGATAAGATTTTCTAGCAGAACCATAAACAATGCAACCATAATCTAACTTGGATCTAATTAGAGAACGATATAACAGCAATAAAGTTTTCTTGTCAGCTCCCCAGTCTGTACCACTGATAACCTTGAGCAAGTTGCAGGCCTGTTGACATTTAGTTTTAAGATTTTTCAGATGAGGAAGGAAGGATAGCCTTTGATAAAAAATAAGTCCCAAAAATTTGACTTGTTGGACCGCCTTTATTGGAGTTTTATTGAGGGTAATATTAGGGTCTTGAATAATTCCCCGGTGCTTGGAAAAGTGAATACATTCAGTTTTCGCTTCAGAAAATTTAAAACCATTTTGTAAAACCCAGTCTTCAACGGCCTTGACACATAACTGTAGCTGACGTTCCGCAGATGCCAAGGTTTTACCTTTGGCTACTAATGCAAAATCGTCAACAAACAAAGAATTGTCAATGCCCCGTTTAACGGAACGAACAATGTTATTTATTTTAATATTAAACAGCAAGGGAGACAAGATGCTACCCTGAGGCACTCCCATCTCCTGTTCCCTCGTATCTGACAAAGATCCCCCAACCTTAACCTGAAAAATTCTGTCTGTTAGAAAATTGGATATAAACAGAGGTAAATGTCTCTTCAAACCCATTTCTTGTAAATCTGAAAGAATGCCATATTTCCATGTGGTATCATAGGCTTTTTCCAAATCAAACATGATGGCAACGACATGTTCACCCTGGACGAACGCGTTACGGATAAAAGTTTCCAGTCGCACCAGGTGGTCAACAGTACTTCGACCACTTCGAAAGCCACACTGAGTGTTGGATAAGATATTATTTGTTTCCAGATACCACAGTAAATGGGAATAAACCATTCTTTCCAGCGTCTTGCATAAGCAAGACGTTAAGGCTATTGGTCTATAGTTTGTGGGATTAGTATGGTCTTTGCCAGGTTTAGGAATGGGTACAATAATGGCCTTTCTCCAAGAGGGAGGAAAGGTGCCAGTGATCCAAATCTGATTGAAGATGTCCAGCAGTTGAGACCGTGAGTACCTTGTTAAATGTCTGAGAAATTGATAATGTACATCATCCGGTCCACCTGCTGAATCTGCACTTTTGTTAATTGCATCGTCAAGCTCGACTAATGAGAACGAAATGTTCTAATCTTCAGAATTATCAGAGGTAAAATTTAACCGTTGTTTTTCTTTACGTGCTTTAATTGTTTGAAAAGAGACGGAATAATTTTCAGAATAAGAATTTGCTGCAAAAGAGCAAAAGAAGAGGCCAAAAGATCAGCTACTAGTTTTTTTTTACTCTCCGATTACGTCCCCCTGCACAGTAAGGCGTGGGCTGACCTGTTTGTTACTTTTATTTTTGAGTTTGCGGACCACTTTCCAAACCTTCGACAGTTTCGCTTTCGAATTTAGCGTGGAGCTGAAACCTCTCCATGATTCTCTTCTCTTACTTTTGAAGAGCTGTCGGCATTGGGCTCGCAAACGTTGGTGGTTCTGTTTATTTTCAGAACTTGGATGCAGATACATCATTCTTAAAGCTTTTTTACGGGCTTGCTGAAGTTTTTTTTACATTCATCAACAAACCAGGTTTTTTTAATTGTATAAGGTTTTGATGAAGTTTGCGGGATGGACTCCTTGGCACTGTTTATGACTATGTCAGTGTAGAGCTGTCTATGGAATTCGAAAAATCCTGTTTCTTAGCTTTTGACACGGCCGTCTGCGTGTTGTGGATGACGGATGGGGACGTGCCCGTCGGCACGTTCTCCAGTGTAATCGGTGGGGCTGGAGAACCCCCCTTTTGAGCTAACAACGTGAGCATTTTTTCTAGAGCATCCATCCGTCTGCACAACGTTTCCAAGATCTGCGTCATTTTATTCATGGCAGTGTCCATTGTCGGGTGTGCGCTAGGTTCCACATGAGATGTGGAACCCGCCACAGACGCAAAGGACCTCTCTTTAAGAACCGGCCTACTTTCAAGTACTTTTTTTCTTGCGTATCCGAAGGAGCACCTCTCAGTGGCCCGAACCTTTTGAATTTCCAGCTCCAACTGCCACTGAGGGCAATCTTTGGAGCTGGAAGCATGCTGCCCCGCGCAATTTACGCAGCAAATATGATTTTTGCAATCACCTTCATGTTTATCTTTTCCGCATTCTCGGCAAATTTCTGTATTTTTGCAGGTCTTGCTACCGTGGCCAAACCTTTGGCAACGGTAGCATCGCAACGGTGACGGTGTGAAGGGCGTCACCTTCACCCTAAGGTATCCCACCTTGAGTGAGTCCGGCAACTTGGCCATGGCAAAGGTCACAAAAAGTGTGTTGGTAGGGATACGTTTGGGTCCTTTGGTGACGCATACCCTCTGCGCCGCCGTGACCCCCTGGCTGGAGAGCTCATCGCGTATTTCCACCTCGGACATATCACACAGGTCCTGACATCGGATGACTCCCTTGGAGGAATTCAACCGTCCATGAACAGAAACTGTTATTGGTCTATCAACGAAGACGGCTAAATTCCTCTTTAGAAGACAGTCCGATGCCCTTTTAGTCGAGCACTCCACCAGGTAGGCACCAGATCTAAGTTTTTTGACATCCTTGAAACCAGTTGTGCAAACGGACTGGAAACCCTTCTGGATGGCGAATGGAGACAGCTTGCCTATTGGCATAGCCGGATCCGCCCCCTCCACAACCAAAAAACGAGGCCAGGCCCCTTCCACCCCAGAAGCACAAGCTTTTTGTCGCATGTCCAAGTCACTGTCCGTGTCGGTGTCAGAGTCGTCACCGTGAAGTCGTTTTTTTTGGTTGTTGATGCCATGTTATTAATTTATGAATTCACCCCCCCCCCCTGCTCCCCACCCACCACGAAGTCCAACAAGGGGATGCGTCCAAGCGGAAAGTCCAGCAACGGAACGCACCAGGGCTACAGGGGGGATATACACCTAGACAATCCCGCACTGCCACTACGGTTTTGTTCAAGTTTGACCCATGAGCCGCAGCCTTCTAGCAGAGCTAGGGCAATACACGACCAGCCGCTTGACTGACGCGGGCCACGCCAGCCTCCCGTCTAGGAGAAGTCCGGGCCAAAGAGGTGTGTTAGTGTGAGGGACCGCAGTCCCTCAGTGACCTCAACCTCCAGGATCCCATTCTCCCCCGACACGGGTTGCCCTGCACGGCAAACGCAGGGGGCCAAGAGAATGCCACAGAGAAAAAGAAGGGCAGGAAAAGAAGGATTGATGGGGGAAAAGAAGACAGGAAAAGTCCGGTAAGGCAGAAGAGAGGAAGTCAAAACTGCACAGTTTAGTGGGAGAATTTGTGTGAAAAGAATATAGATGAAAGGACCAATAGCGCTGTTTCATAATGAAAGCGAAAGTGGCGGATCGGTTGCGGCCCTTGGGTTGGGCTAGTTCTGGTTGAAGCAAGAAAGATGGAGGGTTATATAAATTATATTTCTCTTGTACAATCGTTCAAATTTTACTCAGGATGGGTGCTTGCTGTGCATATGGATGTACGAACAGAACGAACAGACCTCAACGTAAAACGAGGCATAACTTTTCACAAGTAAATATAATAGTAATTTTGCGTTGATTAATCGAAGTGATGTACTGTGCTGTGTAGTGTGTCTTCTTCTTCCGTATATGCCCACAATCAATTTTGATTATTATGGCACTTTTTACCAAGGTGCATGCTGGGTGTTTTCTTGTTACCGGCACTCACCCGTCTAGGACATGAGAGTCAGGATCTTTAAAGTCCGTTATAATGGAATGTATGCGACTCAGACTAGACCTCGGTTTATACTCTCATCTGAAGGAGTAGGAAAACAGGAGTAAAGTGTCTTTCCCAGGGACACAACACAATGGCCCGGCCAGGGCTCGAACCCGGGACCTTCAGATCCACAAGCCGAAGCACTACCATTAGACCACAGTGCCTCCTCGTGTGTTACTGTGTAAGCGTGTCTTGTCAGCTCCAAGCCCAAGGAACACTGTCATAAGTAATCTCAACCAAATAACTAGCTGTCTTCAGCCAAAATCATGATAAATCATTTATTAAAATTGTAAAAGTAAATTTAACAATAACTGCCTAAACATTGATTGCTGATTTGTTTGTTCAGTAGGCCTAATTCGTTTGTCAGTGACCTACATTCACGAGAAATTCGAAGTCTCTTTCTTTTTCTTTGCTTTCATTTTTTAATTGAGAAATGTTAATGTTGCAGTTTATCTTTAAGATAACATTATTATACAGTAGAATAATTTTTGTTTTTAATTCAGTGAAGCAACTGCAATTATGTCTTATTATTTTACATTGTTGTAATCTTTCCGAATCAGTCGCAAACGTCGTTCCCACAGTCGTTTC
Source organism: Oncomelania hupensis (assembly GCA_036898135.1). Lineage (NCBI taxonomy): Eukaryota > Metazoa > Mollusca > Gastropoda > Littorinimorpha > Pomatiopsidae > Oncomelania > Oncomelania hupensis. The sequence continues at coordinate 67,570,693 of CM072512.1, read as the reverse complement.
AGTGTTTTGTTAGCTGGTAATGTGTGTAACTTGACAATGCGCCCTTCAATTACTTTTCCTGCGAAATTAGGGCAGCAAACGCAATACTGTTTTCCTCCGCCACAAGTCTTCCGTCTACGTTCGGCCATGCTTAATACTCAACCGGAACTAGCGGGTGTCCTTGGCATAGGTGAAGGCAGGGACGGATAACTCTATCTAGGGGTAGGCAACTTTGTCACCCAGCCAGAGAGAGGCATGGGGTCCACCCCCGGCGCGCGGAGCCGAGCCCGTGGGGGCTATTATTATTATTATTATTATTATTATTATTATTATTATTATTATTATTATTATTATTATTATTATTATGTTGTTGTTGTTGTTGTTGTTGTTGTTGTTGTTGTTGTTGTTGTTGCAGCTGTTGTTATTGTTGTAGTTATAGCCTTCCCAGACATATCTGGAACATCGAAGAAGTGGGACGCCTAAAAACCAATCCCCCATTCTTTAGCACTTTAAAATCCGTTTATTGGAAAATACAGTTTATAGTAAAATATTTCTTACATTAAAATTTTCGTTAAGCTTAAACATTCAAATATTTGTTATATTTGTCCTTCCATGAAATCGGACAGTTTACAATCCGTTTATAGATATCGCTAATATTCAAATAGTGGTTACATTACTATTTAGCATGCTTCGATTGTTCGTAGTACTTACAAATAAATTTGATAGAATCAGAAATATTCAAATATTGCGTATGAAAATCTTGCGCAATTTACTGATAATGTGAATTTTTTAAAATACAGCCCATGAGTTGTCAGTCAGTCGGTTTGTTGGTTGATCCATGGCTCAAAAGTTCACCTCTTAGTTCAAAACTTTTTTTTTTTTGGGGGGGGGGGTGGGGGGGTGGGGGGTGGGTGGGGGTTTGTGCCTTATATTAAGAATGAAAAGGCCCATTTGTATATTGTTCTTACAATCCAGATACTTTAACCAGCCTTTTGTCCTTGAGCTTTGCTCTTTCTCAGTGATGGGTATAGTATTTGCATAGTAAAAAGTTATTATAGGTGCATATTAAAAAGTTACTATATGTGCATAGTAAAAAAAAGGTTACTATAGGTGCATAGTAAAAAGGTAATATAGGTTCAACGACCACGTGCTCGGGGCCAAGGCAAGCTACACTATACTCGTGGATGGGTCTCGCCAGGTCTTTCTTGCCCAAGACATGATGAAAAGAACCACTCACTCCATACCGGATCGGTCGTCGCCCTGGTCACCGACCGCGCCTTCCGTTGGCCACCAGGACGGAGCTGGTGATACATGTGCTACTGATGGACAACTTAGCAAGATCCGCACGAAAGACAACATCGTCATAGGAACCTGGAATGTCGATCAGGACCCTAAATGCGGAGGGAAAATTAGAAGAACTGGCCCACGAACCGGACCACTATCGATGGAACATTTTAAGTATCAGCGAACTGCGCTGTAAAGGCCCAGGTGAAACAACGACCGACAAAGGCCACAAGCTTTATTTCAGCGGGAGAGATGACAGGAGCGAACACGGCGTTGGATTCTTGGTCCACAAAGATATTCTAGACACTGTCATGGGTTGCCGCCCAGTCTCCAGTAGATTCATTACCATCCGTCCGAGAGCAGTCCCTTTCAAACATTAACCAAGGCTATGCCCCAACATCAGACTATGACGACAGCGAAGTCGAAGATATCTATAAACATCTGCAGGCTGTCCTTGACCAAGTACCAAAGAAGGACATAGACATAGTGCAAGGCGGCTGGAATGCCAAGGTTGTCCAAGATGCGCACTACAACTGGAGAGACACATTGTAGACACCACTGCAACAAGGAGACAAATGACAGAGGTATGAGACTCCTGGAGTTTGCCAGATACAATACCCTGATACCAACGCGCTAATTGGTCTCCACAAAAATCCAGACGATGGATATGGTACAGTCCCAGCGGGAAGCATCACAACCAGATTGACTATATCATGGTCAAGACACGCTTCGTATCAAGCATCAACATTGGCAGGTCACGCACTTTTCCAGGAGCAGACACCGGACGTAACTACGATCTCGTGGTGATGTCCTTCCGGCTCCACTTGATGAGAGTAAATACAGCAAAGTTCACCAGACTCAAGTTCGACCTGGACAAACTGCAAGACCCGGAAGTGGCAGAATATTCCAAGCACAATTGGAGGAAAATAATGTAATAAAATGGCAAAATATTATTGAGGAAAAAATCATTGGGACAAGGTCTTTATGGCAATTTATAAACTGAAATAAATTAGACTATGATGGTTTCAGATAAAGATTGTATTTACAATTCTTGTAACAAATTCAATCCTTAAAGAGATTGTTATTGTGGAAAATAATCAATGTTCTTTTTGCCGAGGTGATAAAGACACAATTTTTCATTATTTATGGCCTTGTCCGCATTCATATAGGTTGTCAAATGTTTTATCAGCATGGCCTTCTTCTTTCATTCTTTTATTAACAAAATCAAGCTGCAATAGTCTGTTTTTCTCGTATTCAGCCTGATCGTGATAATTTTTCCATTGCTAAGTTATGAAGTTTAGATTCTTCTTTACTGTCTAGTTTTGAAAAAAAAAATAATTTGACAGCAGCAGTACCAAGAACATAGCAGTGCCAGCCCTATTTTAATTAGTTCTTAAAGTTTTATTCCTATTAAAAATGAATTATGACGAGTTGCTCACCACAGGAACAATTAATGTTACATCCTCGGAGGTTGATGGTTATACAGAGAAAAGAGGTTGATGAGTTTGATTGCTTTAAGAAAATCAAAATTATATTTTAAATATTTTAGTTGTTGACTTAACACCAGAACAAGCACTAAGACTAAAACCTGAAGAAATCATTACTTTACATAATAGATATGACAAAGTGCTCGGTTCACAAATGGTCAAGAGTTTTGGAAGGTCTATAATAAAGTAATATACAAAAACTGTATCAGCGTTCCTTGTTTTACTTTCTGAAGAAGATTTATTTCACAATTTGAATCAGGATCCTGTTATTAATCCTTAGTGAAGTGACAAGGATACGTAATATTTGGAGGTTTGCTGGCCCCATTTTCAACTGGGCTAATTACTTTTCAACATGTAAAGTTTTCTGCCATTAAAAATGGACTCTTCCAATCTGGAGATGAATCAGAACCAGGACACAGAAGACTATGCTATAGGAGACTCCAATGAATCCAGTACAAAGAGTAACAAAGAAAAAAAAATTCCCGGATGAATCAAGGCTGGAAAAAATTAGCAGAACATAATAAATTACACAGATGGAACAAGCAAATAAAAGCAAATATATTAAACAAAGAACAATCAAAAGAAGAACCAATAACACAACAACAATTATTAAGCAACAAAACCTGAAGAATCAGTAACAAAATTCTTTTTCAAGCAAATAAGTTTATTATTTTGTTGCAGCAGCTGGTTTGGGGGCTTTTGGATACTTGATGAATAAGTATTATTGAGGAAACATAAGCCTCCAAAAACATGTATAGAAAAATAAACAGTTGAATCACTTCCATTTTCAAAAGCAAAGCCAACATTAGATGTATTTTCAATGCAGTAATAATTTTTCAAAATTAATTTTTAATTTATAAAAATGAATGTGCCATGTGAACAGACAATTGTGAATCTCGCCTTCCACCGTGGTATTATAGTTTTACTGAATATAACACAGTCAATTATAACAAAATCTCTGTTTAAAATGAAGGTTGTTGAATTGGGGAAAATGGATCTCACAGACATTGGTAAGCTTGGGTCTTACTGATGAAGGTTTTAGTCTAATAAACCAAAAATTTTAACGCCTACTACCCAGGTGTTGTTGTTGGTTTTATTATCATAGACATTGGTAAGCTTGTTGGACTTTCAACTGTAACCTAAAAGGAGTATTTTAAAAATTGCGTGTATGCATGCGTGAAATCTGCGTGTTCTCCCGTCTCACAACTTCTCTAACTCGTAACAATAAACTACGTTGAAACACCCTCTATTAAACCATAAACACAAATCAACAAAATAGCACATACACAATCAACAAGAATCAAAAGGGGATAAATACAATGTTTGTCCTCAAATAATTCTGCAGAATAAATCCATTGAGAGAATAAATATATATACACCACTCACAAATAACACACAATTCACCAGAGAGAGAGAGAGAGAGAGAGAGAAAACGAAAGTTGTAAATAGTCTCACTGTAGTTATGTTCGATTATGTAGTCTCCTCGTCCTCCATTCCTTCGTCTTCTTCTTCACCTTCTTCTTACTTCCCTTCGGCTTCTTTTTCTTCGGCTTTCTCTTCTTCGGCGTCCTCTTCTTCTTTTTTCCTCATTCTTTTCTCCTTTTCCTTTTGTTAAAAAAATTTAAAATTCTTCTTCATATGCTTTTTCTTCTTCTGCTGCTGCCTCTTCTGCTTCTTCCTCTAATTTCTTCTTCTTTTTTCTTCTTCTTCCTTCTTCTGCTGCTTCCTCCGCGTCTTCTTCTTCCTCCTTTCTTATTCTCCTTCTTGAGGCCCCCGCAGCAAGAGACTTCTGCAAACAAAGGAGTTAACCACAACTAAGTTTCTAGATACATAAACTTTCTTCGGACCACTACATATCTGTCTTGTCTTGTCTTGCCGTATATGCCCACAATCAATCGTGTTGATCATTATATCATTTTTTACCAAGGTGCATGCTGCAAGGGCGGATCTGGGGGGGGGTGCAACGAGTGCACGTGCACCCCCCCACCCCCAACGGACGACCAAAAAAAAAAGAAGAAGAAGGAAAAGAAGAAGAAGAAAGAAGAGGAAGGAGAAAAAGAAGAGGAAGAAGAATGTTCAGAATATCATAATAATCATCATGCTAATAATCATGCTAATCATCATCATCATCATCAGCAGCAGCAGCAGCATAATGATAATAATAATAATAATAATAATAATAATAATAATAATAATAATAATAATAATAGAGGACAATAATAATAATAATAATAATAATAATAATAATAATAATAATAATAATACTAAGAAGAAGAAGAAGAAGAAGAAGAAGAAGAAGAAGAAGAAGAAGAAGAAGAAGAAGAAGAAGAAGAAGAAGAAGATAAAAGAAGAAGAAGAATAAGAAGAAGAAGAAGAAGAAGAAGAAGAAGAAGAAAAAGAAGTTGTTTAATGTTTTTAAAGTCTTTCCACCAAAGTGATACAATAATAATTTATTTAAAGTCTTTCCACCAAAGTGATACAATAATAATAATAATAATAATAATAATAATAATAATAATAATAATAATAATAATCGTCATTTACCCCATAGATGCTGAAAAAGCGCTATATAAGAATGATAAATAATAATAATAATAAAGATGCATTCTCTCCTATTTTCTTTCCCATATCAATCCCTGCCCTCTTCACGCCTCAAACTCCTGTTACCCCCACCCCCTCCCTCCTTTCTTCTTTCGTTTACTCACACTCACCAATCGGCCTACACATGTTAGACATGTAACAGCTCAACTTCAAAGAAGCTGGCCAATTATGAGGTGTAACATCCGCTAAAACGTCATTATGTCGTGTCAAGTCACCCGGGCGGGTTCCGTGACGTCAGCACATTCAACGAGTGGATAAGATAAAAACTCAAACAAAATAAACTAACACAAATGCCGGAATAACAGACACACTCTTTTATTCAACAATTGAACATACGTACACAGGACAAATGGGGAACTAACCACCCTCCACCCCTATCAAGATCCCCGTCCCAGTATTAACTAACAATTACCTCCCTTTGTTCCACCCCAAAACAGAACTAAACATCAACAGCTTTCCACAAAATGTACAACAAATGGCAATGTAAAACAATTCAAAATACTATAAAGTTCAACTAAAGAAAATGGAGCTGCAAAACTTTAATCTGCAACTACTGTCCAAGTTAATTTGCAGAACTGAAGCACTGTTCAAACGTCTTTTGCGCGTAGCTCAGTAGGAGCTAAACAGTTATTTCACAATATGATGAATGAAATTTATAACTAAATGAAGTATGTTTTAATGTGTGGCGCTGTGCAAGTCTGTGTGTGCGTGAAAGTGGTGCGTGGAGTTCCTGTAATAATGGCGACACGCCCGATACTGGGGCAAGATGAAGCGGTAGTGGCGAAGCTAGCTTCCACGCTGCCCAACCGTAGAGGCACAGGTTATAGCACAGTTGCACGTCCGCGCAAAGTGGTGATGGTGTAGTGGAACACAACTACATCGGTAAAGGCTAAACTGCATAATACAGATGATACAGATGACAACAGAGGATAACAGATGATGCAGCCCAAACCTGTAAGCAAATATATAGTCTTAACAGTCTGCCTACAAAACACAAATACTACATAGCATAATACGCCGTCCACTGTCCGCCATCTTGACCTGTTTATGCATAACAACAATGATACTAATACATGATGCTATGCATACGTTTCAATAATATAATGCAACTCTTGATATCAATAATTAATAATAATAATAAATACAGACATTTATATAAATATACATAATCATTACGACCACACTTCAATCACACAGCCCTAATTCATTCCACCTCCATCTTCACCTTCACCCTCACTCTCAACTGTTATAAATACATCACGATTATCTCCCTTCATCCATACTATCTTATCATACTATAATTTAAACATGCTCTGCTCATATTAATCACTTCCTTCATCTCTCTTCAGCATAGTACAATTATCTCTCTCCCCATACATACACCCTCACCCTCTCTCTCTCTCTAACATGTATTCTTGATCGTCACCTTTGACCCACTTAACAACAACAACAGCAACGACATTTCTCATTCATATACGTAATAAGAAAATCATATGAAAATCATACAAAAATCAATAAATCATTATTCATCAAAATACATCCCTTTCCCCCTCATTCACCACCATTCATTCGCGTACGCAGTCTCAGAGCGCTTTGCCACTAAGAAATGAATTACAGGGTTTTACTCACCGTCTAGGCCTCGGCTTGTGACACACCTTCTTCCCCAACACAGATACAACACAACACAGGTGACACAATGGTTAGTCCTGAGAGTTAATTTCGTGTCTGGCTATTTGCTCGTTATTCTCACAACAATAACAATGACGAGGATGAGGACATCTCAATTCTTTAAAAGACCTTGAGTCTCGGTAGGTGTTCAATAGAGAACCACACAACCTTAGGAAGGAATTCTACATTTAGCTTATAAATGGCAACTACAATCCTCCTCTTTTTCAACTCTAAGCATTCTTACCCCGACGAGGGCGTAAGACCTTGGGTGGCTCGTACCAACGATTACAACACCCTTCCAACACTGACACCTAGTTCTAATAGGACACACTGTCACAGGGTCACTGCCTGGTTAGAGCTGACCTCTCGCAAAAAGCATCCAAATCACTCTGCCTTACCAAATGCACCCAGGCCACAAGCAAAACAGTCAAGTTCTCGTCAGTACCCCTATTTCTTATTCTGCCTACCTCTACCTTCTACGATACGCACAGGACTCACGGCTACTGCATTCTTCGTAGCAATAAAGAAAACGGTCAAGCTATTCTATGTACACTACACAGAAGAGAAGTGCAACTTCGCACAAAATATAGCTCTCTCTGTTACTACTGAAACTCGTGTCGTCACACAACCCCCCCCCCCCCCCAGTTCTTAACACCTTGAAGAACCTTAACTACGACGCGAATTTCCCCACTCTACCTATCGAATACCCCTACTGAGAAAAGCTGCTGGTCCATCGTCTTTCCCTGTGGTATGCTCTACAACTCCAAACGATGGATGCAGACGAATCGCCCACTTCATCAGTCTGCTCTTATCTCCCCTGACGTGATCGTCGCCCCTGTTGATCGTAGGTCGTGGTGCATTTCGGATTCTTTCCCTCTTTACGTCACGGGGTGTCTCTGACGCTGTCAAGGTGATCACTGGAATATCCCCAAACACCGGCATGGTTTCCTCCTCCTCTACCCCTTCGTCGTCCACGACGATTGTGCCTACCGTCGCCCTGGTATGAAATTTCTTTAAGAGATTGGCGTGGTACAGTTTACTCTTTCCTCGCATCCTGATCCGATAATCGCACTCGCCTACGCGCTCGATCACTTCGTACGGTCCTCGCCATGCCAGTTGCAACTTGTGTTTCTCTGGCAGCAGCAGCAACACTTGCTCCCCTGCGTTGAACATACGCCGTTTCGCTTTCTTGTCGAAGTGCCGCTTCTGTTTGGCTGACGCGGTTTTGAGGTTCTCTTGCGCCAACTTACACGTCTCTTCAATGCGATTACGCAAGTCTACCACGTACTGGCTGCTCGGTTTCACTTCTTCTTCTTGTATCTCCTTGGTCCAGAGGTCTCGTAACACAGCCATCGGTCCTCGCACGGTCTTTCCATACAAGAGTTCGAAGGGAGAGAACCCTGTGGACCCTTGTGCTACCTCTCGATACGCGAATAGTAGCGCTGGAATGAAGCGGTCCCACGCTGTAGGTTGCTCCGTCGCTAGCTTTTTGAGCATGGACACTAGCGTCCCGTTGAATCGCTCAACCAGTCCGTTGCACTGTGGATGATACGGCGTGGTGGCTTTCCCGTGGATTGACAGTAGCCTGTTCATCTCCCGCATGACTTCAGACATGAATTGCGTCCCTTGGTCTGTCAAAACTTCCCTAGGAACGCCCACCCTCGACCAAATCTCCCACAGCGCTTCTGCCACCCTCTCTGCCTCTATGCCCTTGAGCGGTACAGCCTCGGGGTAGCGTGTGGCATAGTCTACTACCACTAGGATATACATGTTTCCCCGATCTGACTTGGGTTTGATGGGTCCCACAATGTCTACGGCCACCCTCTGAAACGGTTCGTCCACCAGCGGAAGTTGCTGTAGTGGCACCTTTCTCACTCTTCCCCTCGGTACTACCTCTGACATTCAGGACAACTCGCGCAGTACCTCCGTACCTCGGCACACATCCTCGGCCAGTAGAATGTTCCCCAGATCCGCTCTCTGGTACGTTTCCCTCCCAAATGCCAAGCCATGGGTGGATCGTGAGCCAACTGAAGGATCCCCCCCCCCTCTCAACTGTTTCGGGACTACCAGTTGTGTTACCTGGCTACCTCTCTTAGTGTGTACCCGGTACAACACTCCCTTCTTCTTGCGAACCTCTGCCGACGCCCTACCTGACGCTATCGCTCCACCACTCCGTGCCAACGTTCTCGCCTTCGCGAGCGTTTCGTCGGTCTCTTGCATCTTGATAAGCTCTGGGGTACTAACAGAGATCTGGGATGGTTCAACTACCGCTAATGGTACCTCCCTCTTCTTCTCGGCTTTCTCCTGCGCCCGGGTCTGCACTGCTGCAGCCATCGCGCATTCACCTCCGAACAAGGAAACAGGACTCTTTTCCCCGTTATCAAACGTCACCCAGTTACCCAGGATGATATCGGGCCCGTCCTCGAAAACCACCAACTCCACCCTCCCCCTGATCAGCGAACAATCCAACTCCACCCAAGCTGTAGGTAACAGCCCCACGTTCGATCGATTCGCCAAGCAAATCTCTACAGTCCGGCCCGTCAAATCCGCTGGTTTGACTAACCTGCCCGCGATTGCCCCTATCTCCGCCCCCGTATCTCTCAATACCCGAACGTCATGCCCGTTCGCCCTACCTTGGCCCCATGGATCATACGGTTTGATTGCACACACGCTAGCCTGAATTGCGGTCTCTGTGGAAATAGTCCGCCCACCGTAACCTGGCCCACTGTCTGAGGTTTGACTTTGCAGTCCTTGACCACATGCTTTTCCGACCCACATCGGTAGCAACGACGTACCCCACTAACCCCTTATGTCCTCCCTACCTTCTGACCCTGACTTCCCCGGTTGCTAGGTTGTTGAGGAGCTTCCGGTCGTCTGGGAAAACTACGTCGCTGACTGGGTAGTACGGGTGCCGGTGCTGACGCTGCCCGCTTGGCGTCTACCACACGCTGCGCTAACTCTGCTGCGGCTGGCTCGTTGTAGGTAGATTCTCCCTCACGTAGATCTCCAACTCTGTAGTCATTATGGAGAAAAGCTGCTCTCCGATGAAGGTGTCCAGAACCTACGCTACGTCGGTGATGTCCTTGCCTGCGAGCGAAAACCATTTCTTCACCAACGATCCCAGTCTCACCACTAGCTGAGGAAACGTTTCTGCAGCCTCTTTCTTGGCCTCTCGAAACTGCCTACGATAGTAGTCGGCGTCCTTTCTAAAGCGTTTCAACAGAGCGTTTCTCACGGTGTCGAAATCCTGGGCTTGCTCAGGCGTTAGACGAAGGTAGGTGTCCCGGGCTTCCCCTTGTAACAAAGGCGCTAGCCTAACCGCCCATACCTCCCTCCTCCAACCCTGAACCTCGGCCACTCGTTCGAACATCTGGAGGTAAGCCTCTACATCCTCTTTCTCTTCCAAGGGTTTCAGTTTAACGGAGTAATTTGCCCCTCTGTCTCTAGCCCGATTCTCCTTCTCTCTCTGAGCAGCTCTGTCTTCCTCTCTGGTTCTTCGTTCCTCCTCTAGCTTCATCTCTAGCATTCTTCTTTCTGCCTCTCTAGCTACCCTTTCTGTCTCTAGTCTAAGCTCCAAAAGCCTCCTCTCATCTTCCCTCGCTTCTCTCTCCTCCCTCCTTTCTTCCTCCCTCTCTCTGCGCTCTTCTTCTCTTCTCATCTCGCCCATGATATACTGTGCCAACGCCCCGTCTCTGAGACCCAGACCTTCCCCAATCTGTCTAAATCTCTCGCTATCACTGAGCTCGACCTTGCCCGGTGCACTGGGTGATCTAGTATACATTTTAGGCATAGTCATTTGGCTACTTACTGCGGAAGAATCCTCCAGTAACCCTGTCACTGAGCCCTCAGCGTCCGATTGCGGGTCGTCCAGTCCCGTCTCCGCACGATGTCGCGCTTCGCGGCGTTTCGCGGCTCGAGCATCCCGCGTGGCCATGTCAGAAAAGAAGGGAAGAGCAACTTGTTAGTATTACACAAAACAAATAACACTTAACTGATACAAACACCTAACGGAACGAATACGCAACACAAACAGTCACAGAAGCCGAGGAATCGTTCACCGTCGTACCCCTAAAGGCGAGCAAGTGAACCCTGCAACCCAATTCCCCGTTAATGCTTGCACTCCGAGTGTGATCCCTAGTGCAACACACCCACACTCCCGCCAACCGCCCGCTGCGTACCCTTTCACACAACAACTCAAGCACACAACATACACATCTGGCACTACACTAACAAAATAAAATGAGTTTATCCCACTTCTGACACCAAATATGTCACGTCACCCGGGCGGGTTCCGTGACGTCAGCACATTCAACAGTGGATAGGATAAAAACTCAAACAAAATAAATTAACACAAATGCCAGAATAACAGACACACTCTTTTATTCAACAATTGAACATACGTACACAGGACAAATGGGGAACTAACCACCCTCCACCCCTATCAAGACCCCCGTCCCAGTATTAACTAACAATTACCTCCCTTTGTTCCACCCCAAAACAGAACTAAACATCAACAACTTTCCACAAAATGTACAACAAATGGCAATGTAAAACAATTCAAAATTCTATAAAGTTCAACTAAAGAAAATGGAGCTGCAAAACTTTAATCTTCAACTACTGTCCAAGTTAATTTGCAGAACTGAAGCACTGTTCAAACGTCTTTTGCACGTAGCTCAGTAGGAGCTAAACAGTTATTTCACAATATGATGAATGAAATTTATAACTAAATGAAGTATGTTTTTATGTGTGGCGCTGTGCAAGTCTGTGTGTGCGTGAGTGTGGTGCGTGGAGTTCCTGTAATAATGGCGACACCCCCGATACTGGAGCAAGATGAAGCGGTAGTGGCGAAGTTAGCTTCCACGCTGCCCAACCGTAGAGGCACAGGTTATAGCACAGTTGCACGTCCGCGCAAAGTGGTGATGGTGTAGTGGAACACAACTACATCGGTAAAGGCTAAACTGCGTAATACAGATGATACAGATGACAACAGAGGATAACAGATGATGCAGCCCAAACCTGTAAGCAAATATATAGTCTTAACAGTCTGCCTACAAAACACAAATACTACATAGCATAATACGCCGTCCACCGTCCGCCATCTTGACCTGTTTATGCATAACAACAATGATACTAATACATGATGCTATGCATACGTTTCAATAATATAATGCAACTCTTAATATCAATAATTAATCTCTTCATAAGTACAGACATTTATATAAATATACATAATCATTACGACCACACTTCAATCACACAGCCCTAATTCATTCCACCTCCATCTTCACCTTCACCCTCACTCTCAACTGTTATAAATAAATACATCACGATTATCTCCCTTCATCCATACTATCTTATCATACTATAATATAAACATGCTCTGCTCATATTAATCACTTCCTTCATCTCTCTTCAGCATAGTACAATTATCTCTCTCCCCATACATACACCCTCACCCTCTCTCTCTCTCTAACAAATAATGTTTTAAAATGGTTTTAATGTACAGTGCAGTGCGCCTGATAATAGGTGGGAAATTTGCGCTATATAAATCTGATTTATTATTATTATGAGTTAAATTTTGCATCTTATTCTACATGTATCTATATAATAAAGTTGTCGTTGCTAAGTATTAGTAACCTATACTGTTGTTCAGTGTGGAATTATATTATTGTTTTCAGCTCAGAAATCCCTTGGTTAACACAGTTTATTGAGTAATTGGGCCTATTGGTTTTTTGTTTGTTGTTAAATATAATTTGAAAGGGTCTGCAGGACACAACATGGTTAAGAGGGTCTGCAAGACAAAATAAGGTTGATTGGATTATCAGAAACATACATATTTATATATTTCTTTTTCGCCTGAACATATTCAAATACTTCAGACATACATTGATTTGTAGGCAGAATGTTTGTCCTGAGTGTGGATGTTACTATTATTTATTTGATTTGCAGATGGAGATAACCTGCGAAAAGTCATCTTTCTGGACAGGCGTTGGAGGCCTGATGGGCTTCTCATCTCTATGGCTGACAAGCGTAATTTACAGTAAGTGCTTTTTAAACTTGTTATACTTCTGAGTCTTTTGATTCCTGTAAATGGGTTAGATAGATTATCAATGCTTTTAGGGGAGCCTTATGCCATCAAACAATCTAACTGCATATAACTGTACAAGTTGGGTTATGTTCGTTCAGCTGTAAGAGGAAATACCTAGTACCTGTCTGTACAAGTGCACATGAACTGATTTTCATGGGAGCCAAACAACTTTCTACATATTGAGCATTTAATAACAAAAGCAAGAAAAACCTTGAATTTATTGAAAATTATTAATATGCAAATATGGGGTCAAAACACTAAATCCCTATTACATTTAGCCATATCACTAGTTCGATCAAAGCTTATTTATGGTCAGGAAGCATATTTTTCAGCAAATAATTCATTATTAAATAAATTACAAAGTATTGACAGTAGGGCTATTAAAATTGCATTAGGAGTTCCAGTTCATGCTAACACTCTACGAATATACCAAGAAGCTGGAATATTATCATTAAATCAACAACGTCAACTGGCTACTTCCAAATATGTGTTAAGATGTTTATCTGTTCCAAATTCGGTGTATGATGAAATATATATTGACGCTCAACAAGATTATCCCAAAAGAACAAAAAATATGAAGTACTTGCAGCCAATTAGAAACTATACAAAAGACCTTTTTGCTAAGTGTGACATTGGTATCACATTAGTTTCAGTTCTTCCATTAACACCATTGATTCCACCATGGGAGCATTTATGTGCACATATTGATATTGACTATAGCCAAACTAAGAAAGAGGATAATCCTAATTTATTAGTTACTGAGGTAAAAAATCATATTGAAAGTAATTACAAAAACCATATGCAGATTTTTACTGATGCATCAGTTTTAGATTCTTCGGATAGTGGATCAGCATATATTATACCTGAAAAAAATATCAGAAGATCATAATTTAGGAAAGGGATTTTCTATTTCTATATTTACAGCTGAGCTTTATGCTATTTTAATGGCTTTAAATTTCATTATGACGTCACCTTTAGAATTATTTGGTATACAGTACTCCTCTTTTAACGTCACTACCGTTTAAGGTCACAAGGCGGATAAGATCAATCAGGTTGTTGGTTCTGGCCAAACACCTTCTTTATACCATTTAGAATTCCTCGCTTAGCGTCACCTCGCATAAGGGAAAACCTCGGATAATGTCAACCCGGTTTTGGCTCCCAAATGGAGGAGACTACTGCTTAAGAGAAATTGATGTCACAGATGACGTCATTTATGAGGTAACTTCCTGTTTTGAGATGGAATTCCATCCCAGAACACCTGTCACGTCCAGCCAGCATCCGCGTTATGCGACACTCTGCAATACACACGGGAACCACTTTGACAGAGTGCGACCCATGGGCGGTGTAGACAGGTGTGTCACGTCACCCGAGTGCGTTCCGCGACGTCAGCACAAACTACGAGTGGAAAGGATAAAACTCAAACAAAAAAAACTAACACAAAATGCCAGATAGACAATCACACTTTTATTCAACAATCAAACACGCATACACAGGACAATGGGGTACTAAACCACCCCCCACCCCTATCAAGTCCCCCAACCCAGTATTTACTAACAGTTACCTCCCTTGCTTAACCAAAAAAGCCAGAACTAAACATCAACAGATTTCCCACAACAAAGTACAGCAAATAACAATAAACGATCAAATTCAAATCAATGCAATTCTCAACTGAATAACCAGAGCTGCAAATCTTATAAATTCAAACTATCACCAAAGCTAGCTTACAGTTCAGAAGCACTGTTTAGAAACAGTCAGTTATTCATAGCTCAGTAGGAGCTAAAGCAGTTATTCACATAACATGATGAAATGATTTACATTAAATAAATGAAGTATGCTTTTAGGTGCGTGTCGTGCAAATCTGTGTGTGCGTGGGGTGGTGCATGTAGTTCCTGTGACAAATGGAGACTCCAACGGCGGCGCCCACAGTCCTGAAGAAAGATGTGGCGGTGGTGGCGAAGAGACCCGACAACGTCCACACTTCTCAGCTGCAAAGGCAGAGGTTCCAGAGCGGATGCACACACGGCACAATGGTACAGCAACGGCGCGTAAAGCGTAGAATTATACCAGAAGTAGTGGAAGAAGCAATGGCAATGGGGAACTACCAGAAAATGATGATACAGTCGATGGTAGTCACATATACATACATGTGTGCATGCATGCATGCGTCATCATGAGCCCAATCCTTTTAAGCCTCGGCTTGTGATACACCCAGACGTACACTGTACGACACAACACTATACAATACACACACACTGGTTAGTCTGAGAGTTAATTCATTATTTGGCTAATTGCTAGCTATGCATCAGGACATCTCAATTCTGACTAAGAAATTGAGCCTTGGTAGGTGCCCAATCGAGAACTACACAACCTTAGGATAGAACCCTACATTTATTTCCAATAAATGGCGATTACAATCCTCCTACCACAGACTTTTAGACATTCTTACCCCGACGAGGGCGTAAGACCTTGGGTGGTTCGAAACACAACGAACGATCTACCCTTACAGAATTACCTAATTCTTGTCTGACACACAGTCACGAAGTTACTTCTGCTTAAAGACTGACCTCTCGCAAAAAGCTCCACAATGACTCTGCCCTACTAAACACACACCAGGCCACAGGTAAACGGTCGAGTCTAGTTCAGTACCCCCTTTCTAATTCAGCATAATGCCCTTTTCCGCGTTATGCACGTGGATTCAGAGATACAGTACTCCTCTTTTAACGTCACTACCGTTTAAGGTCACAACGCGGATAAGATCAATCAGGTTGTTGGTTTCGGCCAAACACCTTCTTTGTACCATTTAGAATTCATCGCTTAGCGTCACCTCGCATAAGGGAAAACCTCTGATAAGGACAACCCCGTTTTGGTTCCCAAATGGAGGAGACTACTGCTTAAGAGAAATTGATGTCACAGATGACGTCATTTATGAGGTCACTTCCTGTTTTGAGATGATGTCATATATTCCTTATGATGTCATTTCCTGTTCACATAGCGTGCGATCTGCCGTGTCCCCTCCTAGCGGGACGTATAGCGCTGTTGCAAAACTAGTGCAGATAGAGTTATCCGTCCCTGCCTTCACCTATGCCAAGGACACCCGCTAGTTCCGGTTGAGTATTAAGCATGGCCGCACGTAGACGGAAGACTTGTGGCGGAGAAAAACAGTATTGCGTTTGCTGCCCTAATTTCGCAGGAAAAGTAATTGAAGGGCGCATTGTCAAGTTACACACATTACCAGCTAACAAAACACTGAAACGACTGTGGGAACAACGTTTGCGACTGATTCGGAAAGATTACAACAATGTAAAATAAGATTCAAGATTCAAGATTCTTTATTGTCCAAACACAAGGCATGGATATTTGTTTAGCAGTGCAATAAGGAAGGAGATAACAACATCAAAATTATTACAAACATGGACATACAATATTGATACATTTGATATACTATCAAAAACAACTTCCATACCAAAATACAAATCTATAAACACTAACACACATGCATAAACAGATAACCAGCCACATACCCATGCGTACACATTTAACACACAGATAATTATTCCACAATATATGTATACACAACTACAACACTCACCCATTCTTCCATGCCTTAGATCCATCCTAGATAATAATAATAATAATAATAATAATAATAATAATAATAATAATAATAATAATAATAATAATAATTATAATAATAAGAGTAATAATACCAAATAATCATCATAATATTAATAATAATCGTAATCATTAGAGTAATTAATAATTATAAAAATAATAATAATAACAATGCAACTACAACTAATAATAATAATAATAATAATAATACAACAGCAGCACCAACAGACAACTAATAATTAATATATGGTAATAATGATAATAATAATAACAATACTACTACAACTAATAATAATAACAACTGAAAGACTGAAAATAATAAGACATAATTGCAGTTGCTTCACTGAATTAAAAACAAAAATTATTCTACTGTATAATAATGTTATCTTCTAGATAAACTGCAAAATTAAAATTTCTCAATTAAAAAATTAAAGCAAAGAAAAAGAAAGAGACTTCGAATTTCTCGTGAATGTAGGTCACTGACAAACGAATTAGGCCTACTGAACAAACAAATCAGCAATCAATGTTTAGGCAAGCAGCCATCCTGAGTAAAATTTGAACGATTGTACAAGAGAAATATAATTTATATAACCCTCCATCTTTCTTGCTTCAACCGGAACTAGCCGAACCCAATGGCCGCAACCGATCCGCCACTTTCGCTTTCATTATGAAACAGCGCTATTGCCACAGTAGACCTTATCCTGAATTGACTTCATTCACTAGCGATAAAGCATGTGCCGTGGCGTAGACAAAGTGAACAATTCGTTAAACTTGTGTAAGGTTTTCTGCAAATACACCCAGTAACTGTCTTGGTGCATACTTTTTATTTTTTATTTTCATTTGCGTGCGTGCGCGTCAATGTGTTTGTGTGTGTGTGTGAGAGTGTGTGTATGTGTATGCATGCTTGCATCCGTTCGTTTGAGTGTTTGAGTGTGTGCTTATGCATCATACACACGCACAAAAAATACATATACAGTAATGCATACATGCATACTCGCGCACCAACGTGCACACATGTACACACACCCACACACACACACACACACACACACACACACACACACCCACACACACACACACACACACACACACACACACACTGTCACACGACACAAAAATTTAGTACCTCGTATAAGATCAAGTTTTTTACTGGTAGTTGATCTTATCAGAGGACTGTTTAGGGTGCCCCTCGGATAAGATCAAACAAAAATTTGGTCCCGTGGGGGGGTCACCTTAAGAGAGGAGTACTGTACTTACATCTTTCATACGCAATAAAGAAAACTGCCGATCTATCTATATACACTGCATAGTAGAGAGGTGCAACTTCGCACGAAATATAGCTATCTCTAATATGTGCTGAAACTCGTGTCGTCACAAGGTGTAACTGTGGACTGCCGTGTCCCCTCCTAGCGGGACGTATTGCCACAGTGGACCTTACCCTGAATTGACTTCATTCACTAGCGATAAAGCATGTGCCGTGGCGTAGACAAAATGAACAATTCGTTAAACTTGTGTAAGGTTTTCTGCAAATACACCCAGTAACTGTCTTGGTGCATACTTTTTATTTTTTATTCTCATTTGCGTGCGCGCGTGCGTGCGTGCGTGCGTGCGCGTCAATGTGTTTGTGTGTGTATGTGTATGCATGCTTGCATCCGTTCGTTTGAGTGTTTGAGTGTGTGCTTATGCATCATACACACGCACAAAAAATACATATACAGTAATGCATACATGCATACGCGCGCACCAACCTGCACACATGTACACACACACACGCACACTCACCCACTCACACACACACACACACACACACACACACACACACACTGTCACACGACAAAAAAGTTAGCACCTCGTATAAGATCAAGTTTTTTACTGGTAGCTGATCTTATCAGAGGACTGTTTAGGGTGCCCCTCGGATAAGATCAAACAAAAATTTGGTCCCGTGGGGGGTCACCGCGAGGAGTACTAAATATTATACTTTTTTAATTAATGCAACGGCTCAGGTCTCGCAGCAAAATAAGCTCGCGTGCCTAAAATTTAATTATATATATTATATATATATACATATTGCAATTGTAAAAGTATGTGTTGATTCAAAAGCGGTTCTGTATGCATTAAAACAGTGGAACTGTAAAGATAGAAGGGAGTTTATCTATGAAATTAAACATGATACATTGTGTGATTTCTATAGGAATAAATATTGATTTCTGTTGGGTACCATCACATTGCGGAATTCATTGGAATGAGGTATGTGACAGATTAGCTAAGGAGGGAGCACAAAGGTCGTCAGATTCTATTATTATAACAAATTTGAATATGTGTAATCATGAAATGTTTTCCTTATTAGAAAAGGAAGTTTATCATGATAATAACATTAAAAATATATCTCTACTAAATTGTTCGACCACTTTCTAAATTAATATATAAATTAAGAATGAACGCATGGAACACTAAATACTCAGCTGATGTTAAATGTATATGTAATACAAACCTATCAGTAAATCACCTCTTTGAATGCTCAGTTTTAACAGACATATTCAAAGTAAATGGACATAGCATAACTGAATATGGACATTCTGTAGACATGGTTCTATATCATCCAAATGTTACAGACATTGTGAAAGTTATTGCTAAATCTCCTGTTGGTAGACTCTTATAGCGTGTTTGTTTTGAAATTATGTTTTGAAATAGTTAAAGTGATTTAAAAGTTACATTTTCAATGTCTACTATCACCTAAATGTGTCATCAAACTGTTACAGACGTTGTAAAAGTTATTGCTAAATCCCCTTTTGGTAGACTCTTATAGACTGTTTGTTTTGAAATTATGTTTTGAAATAGTTAAAGTGTTTTAAAAGTTTCATTTTCAATGTCTAATATCACCTAAATGTGTGAACAGACACTAAATTAAAGATTGATTGATTCGTCTTGAGAGACAAAGATTAAGAGATTAAAAAAATTGGAAGAAGAAACAAAACAGAAAACATCGGAAGTTGAACTAGCAACGAAACAGGCAGATGTTCATTTAGTAAAAGAGAAAGTTGAATTAGCAAAGAAACAAGCGGGAGTTGAGTTAGCAAAGAAACAAGCAGATGTTGAATTAGAATTGGAGAAAGAGGAAACAAAACAAAAGGAATCTGAGTTACGTTCTGAACGTAGGCTTGAGGAACAAGATGCTGGTTATGGAAACGGAGGAACAGAGGTAGAGATAGCCATTCTTTTGGTGCTAGGCCTGTTTATCCCAAGTTGCCTCTTTTCAAAGAAAGACAGGATGACATAGATTCATACCTTTTTCGTTTTGAGACTCGTGCTACAGCCCTTGGCTGGGATAGAAGCAAATGGGTTACATTTCTGTCAGCTCTGTTAGAAGGTAACGCACTGAACTTATAGTAGTAGTAGTAGTAGTAGTAGTAGTAGTAGTAGTAGTAGTAGTAGTAGTAGTAGTAGTAGTAGTAGTAGTAGTAGTAGTAGTAGGGACAGATGTAGGCCGTGGAGCCTTTCTGAACGTCCCATCTTTTATATTTATTTACAATGGTCTGCATTGCATGCAATTTGCCTACATATTACCCCCCTTGGGGTGCCGGGTGTTTCAGTATAAATAGTATCCCCACTTTCTGGAAATTTATTGCTTTAAATTCCCACTGTCGCTCTTTCTCATTTGCTCTTTCTCATTCCTGCTCTGTTCTATCAATCTGCTATACTATCTTCTTCTTCGCTAGACCAGTCACCTACCTTTTTTCTTGAAAACTCTTCCGGGACAAGATTCCTTATTTGTGTATGAGGTCTGTTGGATCAGCTTGGGAATATTAGTAGTAGTAGTAGTAGTAGTAGATGTAGGACAGGCATCGCTGCCTAAAGCCTCGCGGCTTATAAAAACGTCCCCTCATTGTTTATGGTATATATAGTTTACATTATGATTTGCATGCAATAATTTGAAATAATCTTTTCTAGTCGTATTGATAAAATAATTCTTGACATTTGGAATCAGTGTCTATGTGGTTTTTAAACTATTTACAGATGGTGCAAATTTAATATTTGTTGGTAAAGAATTCCAATAATTATCTACTCTATGTGCAAATGAAGATTTTTTGGTTATGTATTTGTATGTTTATGGATCTTTTAAAACTTTGTAAGCCTTATAGGTTTGTTAACTAGTGTGTTTATTATGTATCTCGACCAGTAGAGTACATAAGGAATAAAATATACAGATTACTGAGTTAATCTTATATTTAAGCATGAAATGGATATTGGCTGTTATTGATTTATATATTAATCATGGGGAGTTCGAATGAACGGATGAACTGCACAGCTTTCCAAGTATAGTGGGTGGGGGGACTTCTGGCGTTGTTCCATTAGTTCACGACTATACTAGTTCATGTTAGTGTAGTGTGATGGGGAACTTTTATAGTTCACGACTACATGAGGGAGAAACATAATTGTTTAATGTACTGTTATGGTTGAAGTATACTCAAAATTGGTCTATTCTGTTCTGTGGTGTTTATGTCTGATTAATTTTGGACGCTTTCTGAAAGGTGGTCACTATGGCTTCCTATGATGTTATTATTTAGCAATGTAGGCATTTTATATGAATGTGTTTTGTTGATATTTTATAATGCTGTTTGTATTCTATTTTGTTTTTGTAAACGGGGGTTCGATAAATTAGAGTACAGCCTCAGCGTCCCATGCGTGGGATGTCTTTATTGTAAAGTGACTGGCTGGTGGAGAGCTTTTAGTTTTACCACTAGGGTTGTTTCAGCAGATCTTTTATGCGAAATGGGGGTTGTCCGGTCCTGATTTGGCTCGGAAGA
Organism: Oncomelania hupensis; assembly: GCA_036898135.1. Taxonomy (NCBI): domain Eukaryota; kingdom Metazoa; phylum Mollusca; class Gastropoda; order Littorinimorpha; family Pomatiopsidae; genus Oncomelania; species Oncomelania hupensis. The sequence continues at coordinate 67,549,169 of CM072512.1, read as the reverse complement.
TTCCGCTGGACCTAAAGCAATACTCATGTAATGTAATGTAATGCCAACATATTAGTCATAGCTATAAAATAAATCTATAAATTTTGGAATTGCATCCAACTGGTTTTTGAACTGATTAGTAGTTTTAGAACTTTTTAAAGACATTGGAAAGTCATTCCAATGTCTTACAGTTCTATATGAAAAAGAGAATTTCCTAATATTAGTGTTACAGTGTCTAACAAAGATTTTGCCTTCAGATAAGCGTGTCATATTACTATGAGGATTAGCAAAAAAGTCATTCCATTCAATTCTAAGTCATCAATGTTATTATAACTTTTGAATACTTGTATTAGGTCACCTCGTAATCTCCTACCAGACAGTGAATGTAAACCAAGGAAAAGAAGTCGCTATTTATAGGACATTTTTCTATACATTCTATATGTAACTTTGTTGCCCTTCTTTGAACTTTCTCTTATAGCAATAGACTGCCGTTTAAGTTTAGGATACCATACAGAGTTTGCATATTCCAGATGGGGCCTCACCAAAGCCTTATACAACATACAAAATGATTCTTTATTGATAAATGTGAAAGTTATTTTAATTAGTCCAATCATTTTATTTGCCTTGTTTATGCTGTTCTGAATATGAGTGTCAAAATTTAAGGACATATTAAAAGTTACTCCAAGGTCTTTTTCTTCTTCACATGATTGTAAAAGTTTGTCTAAACCGCTAACATCCATCTTATACTCACGCCCAGGATTTCTTCGACCTACATGCAAAACCTTACATTTTTCAACATTAAAAAATAAATTCCATATCTCTCTTATATCACCGCCTTGCTGCAAATGTAGATTATGCAACATTGAAGGACAATTTGCTTAAGAAGTTCCAGTGTACTGCTGAAGGTTTTTGCAAGGAGTTCCGTGAAGTCCGACCAGACTCGAACGAACCTTTCCAAACATTTGGTATTGAACTGAACAGATTGTTTGATAGGTAGATAGCCTTGTCCGGTGTTACTACAAACATGCAAGGAATTATGAATCTTAAGCTAGGTGAGCAGTTTTTAGAATGTGTGTCACAAGATCTTGCGACTTTCATTCGCGAGCGTGGACTTGTCACATTGGATGATATGGTTAAAACCGCTGAGAGTTATCGTCTAGGTCGTCCCGGGAAAAAAAACAAACAGCACGCAAATCGGCTGCTACAGTTTTCGTTTCAGTAGGAAGATGATGCTACTTTGCAAGGTTGTTTTAAGTTACCTGACTCACGTGAAGAAAAGGTTGTTGGTTCTGCTACTTATACTTTCTATTTTAATGATGATATTTTGTACAGGAGGTATGAGAAACCCAAGGATATTTTGCATCAGGTTGTCGTTTCTGAAAAACTTCGTACTTCCCTCATGATTGCTGCGCATGATCAACTTTTGGCTGGTCATTGTGGTGTTCGCAAAACTCTGACTAAGATTCTCTCCCAATTCTATTGGCCTGGAGTGTATGCTGATGTGAGTAGGCCTACTTATGTTCACACTTGCGACATTTGCCAGAAAATAATTTCAAAGGGAAAGGTTCCTCCTGTTCCTTTGGCGACTATGCCTCTTATCTCTTGGTGGTGGCCTCGTGGCGCTGCGGATTACTCGCCGGTTTCCTATACCGAAGGTCGCGGGTTCGATTCCCGCAAGGGGCGAACGTATGTGCCTTAGGTACGAGACTATTGAGGTCACTGAGGGTTTTCTCCGGGCACTCCGGTTTCCTCCCTGTCTTCAATAATGATAATGGACGCAGTCAATATAAACATTTCAAAAATAAAAATTCAATTTTCTTTTCGTCTTCTAATAGCGATCTCCCTGCCTTTACACCACCTGTTTGAGTGAGGGATGTGTATTTGTTGTGTGTGAGGGTGGATGAGACAGGTGAGCGTGTATGTTGGTACAGATCGCCACGCTTTGAGCCTGATTGATTTGGGGAGAGGCGCGTATATAGTATCCAGTATTATTATCATTCTTCTTTTTCTTCTGTTCTTCTTATTATTAGTATCTCGACTCCGTTCGAGAGGGTCGCTATTGATCTCGTTGGGCCTTTGTCTCCCCCATCTGTTGAAGGTCACAGATATATTCTTACTTTGATCGACTTGGCTACTAGATTTACGGAAGCTGTTCCTATGAAGGACATTTCTTCAGTTGCTGTTGCTGAAGCCTTAATGGGTATTTTTTCAAGGTTAGGTTTTCCCAAGGAAATCCTTTAAGATCAGGGTCCACAGTTTAACTCAGATTTGATGAAACAGTTTCATGCCTTGTGTGGTACTCAGGCCATACGTACATCTCCCTACCATCCTCAAGCAAATGGTACTGTTGAACGTTCCATGGCACTTTGAAATCTATGCTTCGGAAGGTTGTTCATTCTCAACTGAGAGCTTGGCATCGCTATCTTCCTGCATTGCTTTTCGCATGTAGAGAATTGCCGTCGGAAAGTACGGGTTTCAGTCCTTTGGAACCGATGTTCGGTCGCAAACCGAGAGGTCCAAGTTTTCTCATTGCTGATTTTTGGACCGAAGATCACAATTCTAGTGATACATCAGCGAAACCATTGTACACTTATCTCTTTGACTTGAAGAATATTATTTCGGAAATTTGTGAAATTGCTTCACAAAACTCTGCGGATTCGTCTGTCAAGAACAAAAGGTACTTTGACCGTCGTGCAAAGGCACACACTTTTTCTGTTCATGATGAGGTACTTGTTCTTCTTCCCACTGACTCTAACAAACTTCTCATGACATGGTCAGGTCCTTATTTTGTACAGGAATGTCTTCATCCAGACTATAGGATTCTTGTGAAAGGCAAGTCGAAGATTTTCCATGCAAACATGCGCAAACGATATCTTCGTCGTGTTGATGCTGCTGTTGGTGTTGGTGAGGAGTCCACTACACGGTTGTCAACAGGTGTCTTAATTGACTGGTCTTCCATTTCTCCATTTTTACTTCCAGATGTCGAGATTGTGGAACCTGAGTGTTATGTTCCTCGTGTGGATGTTCTTGTTATTGGAATTGTCCAGGATGATGATGATGTTGGTAGTCTTCCCAATCTTCCTCTCGTTTTAAAACCTCTCGCACCAACGTTGGTCCTTGTCCTTATAAGAATTCAGATTCACCACTTCCAGGTACACAGAATGTATTCGCTGATATATTGTCACGCGCTGATCGTGATCAGTCAAGGGATCACGGTTTCGTGGTCGTTGCTGTGTTTTGACATTATCCTCAGCACCTGTTAAAAAGACCCTCGGTCGGTTCTTTTTTTGGGGGGGGGGGAGGGGGGGTAATGTAACGAACGCATTTTATATTTGTATGACTAGACGTTATGACGTCACTCGCATAAGTGCGAAGCTCGCGTGCCTAAAATTTAATTATTAGAGTGAGCTGATTTTATTCAGAGATTACAGATGACTCGGTGACGTCCGTCTACAAGACCGGATGTGGTCTCCATCAACGCCGACTCTCTCTCCTTCGTCCAACCATCACTGGTGCAGACGTGCGGCAACGGAGGGCGAAGAAAGTCTCCAGACCAGAGCTACGGGATCACCTACAGTGTTCCCCAGGGTAGCTATCTGTTCCTAGCGTCGGCTGTGTATACCACGTCTAGTGATTGTCTGCGAGGACAGTGAGTAAAATCATTATTACTTAATACTGAGAGACCAGGAATTTCCAACAAGTCTTCAGTGTGTCTGTCATTATTGATAGTGAAACTTCATAACAAGGTGTAGAGGCAAGTGACGTCTCAAGAGAGAGAGAGACAATGACTTCCATATATTATAAGCCACTGACTGACTATTTGTTGTGATCGCGTATATATATAAGAATTGTGTGTTTTAATATTTATATGTATGATTGAGAAATAGCAAAACAGAAGGGCAAAGAGAGATAACTGTGTCCAGGAACTATCCGACGAGGAATCTGACTTTGACGTCGATTTCCTCGGGCACATATACCACCTTGAGGACCAAGACTGCTGGTCAACACAGATTCTGGTGGACAACAAACCCCACACCTTCAAGCTAGACACCGGAGCTTCAGTTTTCGTAATCAGCGAGTTATGGGCTGATACACACCATGTCTACAAATCAAAAAAAGAGCTTAGGGGTCCTGGCAACACCAAACTCACTGTCCTCGGCTCAGTCCAAGCGCAGCTGCAGCACAAAGATAAGAAAATCTCAGAGACGCTCTATGTGCTTAAGGGACAGTCCTGCTCTCAGCAGATCGGCCTGCTCCAAGCTATGTCTCATCACTCGAGTGGAAAGCATCTCTAACCAAGAAACTCCAGACTTCAGAGGCGAGTTCCCCACACTCTTCCAAGGTCTAGGCAACCTTAGAGTCCCTCACTCCATTGTGCTCAACCCCGATGTACACCCAACATGCATCTATGCGCCCCGCAAAATCCCTCACCCTTTGATTCCCAAGGTTAAGAAGGAAATAGATCGCATGCTCAAAGAAGGCGTCATCTCGCCAGTAACTGAGCCCACCAGCTGGTGCTCAGGGATAGTAGTGGTTCCCAAACCTAACGGATCCATCCGCATATGTGTTGACCTCACCCGACTGAACAAGGCGGTGAAGCGCGAAGTACACCCCATGGCGACAGTCGACGACAGCTTGGCCAAGCTTGGTGGGTCAAAAGTCTTCACAAAACGTGGATTTTGGCAAATTCCGCTGAGCGACGATTCCAAGCTGTACACCACGTTCGTCACACAATTTGGGTGGTTCTGCTTTAACCGGGTTCCCTTCAGAATAAGCTCAGCCAGCGAGGTCTTCCAGCGCATGCACAATCTCAGCCATCCTCGCTGACTTGGAAGGCGTCATCTGCCATATGGATGACATCCTGGTCCATGCAGCAGACAATGCAACGCACAACCAGCGCGTCCGAGACGTACTTCAGCGACTCCATAAAGCTGGACTCAAACTCAACGAAAAATGTGAATTTTCCAAGCCATCAGTTCACTTTCTGGGCCACATCATCGACGGCACAGGCATCCATGTCCATCCGTCCAAGGTAGAAGCCATCACCAACTTTCCTCAGCCTATCAACATCACAGAACTACAACGTTTCATGGGCATGCTCAACCAACTGGCCAAGTTCACACCGAATCTTGCCAACTTCACTGCGCCACTCCGCATTCTACTCCGCAAAAACACGACCTGTGTGTGGGTTGACCAGCAAAAAGCAGCGTTTCAAAGGGCGAAGCTGCTGTTGACTTCAGCACCAGTACTCGCCCACTACAGCCCAGAACGTAAGACAATTATCGCAGCTGACGCGTCCAATGCTGGCATCGGAGCAGTACTGTATCAGATACAGGACGACGATACACGCAGACCAGTCTGCTACATTTCCCGATCCCTGACAGACGCTGAACACAACTACGCAGTGATCGAAAAAGAAGCACTGGCAGCTACTTGGGCCTGTGAAAGACTCAGCGACTATGTGCTAGGCCTCAATTTCACAATCGAAACTGACCACAAGCCACTGGTGCCACTCCTAAGCACCACAGAGCTCCACAAGATGCCACCTCGCATCCAGCGCTTCAGACTGCGTCTGATGAGATATCACACCTCGGTAGTACATGTTGCTGGGAAGGACCAGATGACAGCTGACGCTCTGTCACGGGCACCATCCACCAAGCCCACCGTCGAGGACATCAACCTCATCAAGGACACGACAGCACACGCCCACCAGTGCATCAAAATCCTGCCAGCATCCACAAGAAAGCTACAAATAATCAGAGAAGCTGTTACACTCCGTTTGATGTTGGTGTTTTTCTATCAGAATCTGATTCAGCCCCGATGCTTGAATTCCTGATAGGTGTGTAACTCAGATTCGTTTATCCACGCAGCCCACTCAATCAGCATACAAGTCACAAAGTCGACGTATGAAGTTTTCCACTTTTATTCAGCACACATCAATAACTGCATACAATCGCCTTTTTCACTCTCAAGTTTTACTTTCCAACTCACTATCAACAACTACTCTAAACTTTTTTAACAGTGCGGCGCTTATATAGTCTCTACATACACGGGAACAAACGAGAATAATCCTACATAAAACACCAGAACCAATCAAAATTAATTTCATCACCACGTGACTCACGTCATACAACCTCATTTGGAATGGAAGCTTCCATGGTAACCAACAGAACAATCCACACGCTTCGATCGATAGTAAACAACTAATTCCCGAAAAATCTCAAACAATATCGACCAACTAAAAACACTAACGTTACACAAAACCTCTACTAATAACAACGCAAAATCAAATCAAAGATAAATACACTCTATTACTGCATGCGTTGCAAAATAAAACGAACAGATCTATCGCGCGCGTCAAACACAAGCCTACCATTGCACGCGCTTCACACATAACATTGTGCGCATTTCATACGCACCATTCGCGTTTCAACGTAACATAACCCCCCACTCAAGAAGAAATTTACCTAATTTCTTTCAACAACGTTGAAACGTAATGCACAAACAAAATCAGAAATTAGAACTTATTTCAGTCTTTCTGGATACTGTCATTGTTCTTTACTCACATACTCTGCTGAGAAAGTCCGCACCAAGATTGTCTGATCCTTTGATAGATTCTACTCGCATGTTAAAGTTCTGCAAGTACATAGCCCATCTCATGATGCGACTGTTCACAAACTTGGCAGAGTTCAAGTAAGTTAACGGCTTGTGATCAGTCTGCAGCACGAACTTCACTCCTTGAAGGTACAGTTCGAACTTCCGGATTCCCCATATGATGGCAAGGCACTCTTTCTCCATGGTCGAATATTTTTTCTCAGCCCTGGACAGCTTCTTGCTGGCGTAACTGACCGGAAATAGTTTTCCTTCGTGTTCTTGCATCAATATGGCGCCGATGCCTTCGTCCGCTGCGTCTGTTCTTAAGACGAATTCTTTGGAAGTGTCAGGCAGTCGTAGCACCGGATCCTTCGAAAGGAGGTCGCGCACAGTCTGGTATGCCTTCTCCTGAGACGGTCCCCACTGCACTTGGTTTGGACAGCCTTTCCGCACCAGGTCCGACAAGGGTGCTGTGATGGCGGAGTAGTTTGGTACAAACTCCCTGTAATATCCAGCCAACCCCAGGAAAGATCGCACCTGCTTCTTGGTTTGGGGACGTGGAGCGTTCAGAATCTTGGTGACGTTTTCTAGTAGAAGCCCCTTTTGTCCTTCTTTCAGCGAATGGCCGATAAAGTCTACGTTGTCAGTCCCCAGAATGCACTTACTGGGTCTCACGGTCAGGTTGGCTTCTGTGAGACGGTGAAACAGCTCCCTCAAGGTCTGCAGATGCTCTTCCCAGGTGCGAGTGTGGACCAGCAGGTCGTCCCAGTAACACACGACGTTGTCCATCCCATTGAGCATCTTCCTCATTCCTCTCTTTAGGGTAGCTCCGCTGTTGACCATGCCAAAGGGCATCCTTAGGCACTCGTACGTCCCATCAGGAGTTATGAAAGCAGTCTTTGGTATGTCCTGTTGACGTACGGGGACTTGCCAATAACCCTTGCTGAGGTCAATCTTTGAGAATATTTTACTCCCCGATAGTTGGCGGAAGAGGTCTGCTGCGGTAGGCATCGGCTCAGGGTCGAAGACGGTGATCTTATTAACCTTCCTGTAGTCGATGCATACTCGGTTGCTCCCGTCCTTCTTCTTCACGACCACGACAGGGGACGCATAGGGGGAACTGGACTCCCTAATGATGCCCATCTTCAGCATCTCATCGATGTCTTTCTTCAAGGATTCGCGGGCCTTGAAAGGGATCGGGAAGGGTTTTGATCGAACGGGAATATTTGAAGTGAGGTGGACTTCATGTTCGACCAAAGTCGTAGAGCCTGGGACATCGCTGAAGCTATGGGGAAACTCGCCCATAAGGTTCTTGAGCTCAATCTTTTGACCTTCCGTCAAGCCTGGTCCTAGCTTAACATCATCGATGCCTTCTTTGCTGTGGAAGTCTCCCAGTTCCAACAGTTCTTCGCTGTCAAAGCTGTCGTCGGTCACAGCTGCTGTGGCTGCGTGCACAGTCTCTGATGGCCTTTCCACGTCCAGCTTAAGGAGGTTGGCGTGGTATATCTTGGAATGCTGGCCGACCTTCACCTTGTAGTCGTTGATTCCCACCACGGTCTCCACTTCGTACGGGCCTTTCCACTGCATCAGCAACTTATTATGATCAGTAGGTAGCAGCACCAGCACTTTGTTGCCAGGTTTGAACTTCCTGCTCACGGCCCTACGATCGTAGTAGAGCTTTCCACAGTCTTGGGACTTCTTCAGGTTTTCTCTGGTTATCTCGAGAGTCTGCTCCAGCTTCTCTCGTAGCTCAAACACGTACTGGTAACTGTTCTTCACCTCTGGGGTGTCCACTTCCTTCGTCCACAGTTCTTTCAGGATGTGCATCGGCCCTCGGATGGTTCTTCCGTACAGCAGCTCGAACGGAGAAAAGCCGGTGGACTCCTGCGGTACTTCTCTGTAGGCGAAAAGTAAGGCGTTGCTATAGCGATGCCATTGTCTGGGCTGCTCGCTGCACAGTTTCTTCAGGGTGGACTTCAGCGTAGCATTGAACTTCTCGACAAGCCCGTTGTACATTGGATGGTAGGGTGTCGTAGTCAAATGCCGGATGCTCAGCAGTCTGTTGACCTCCTTCATGCAGTCAGAGACGAACTGCGTCCCGAGGTCTGTCAGAATTTCTTCAGGCACTCCAAGTCTACTGAACATGTCCACCAGTGCCTCTGCTACAGTTTCAGTGTCAATCTTCTTCAGTGGCACTGCTTCTGGGTACCGAGTCGCATAATCCACTAAAGTCAGTACCCACCGATGACCTTCTTCACTCGGAGGTCTTATTTCGCCAATTAAGTCTAAGGCCACCCTCTTGAAAGGTCGGTCGATCATAGGCATCCTCTGCATAGGCACTTTCGGGACCCTTCCTCGAGGTATGGTCTTCTGGCAAATGTCACATGATCGGCAGAAACGGCTGACGTCCGCATGAAGTCCTGGCCAGTAGAACACCGCCTGGATTCTGTCTGACGTCTTCTTGATGCCTAGGTGACCTCCCATGATTGAGTCATGTGCTACTTCCATCACTTGGCGCCTTAGGGGTAACGGTACCAAGACTTGACGTAGTGGTTTACCTCCGTTGACCCTCGGGTGCTGGAAGATTCTGTACAGGATCTTGGCCTTCACCTCGAAATAGACCGTGCCACTGCCCTTGGTCACGTGGTCTTGGCGGTTCCTGTACTTGTTTAAAGTGCTATCAGCTTCCTGGAGCTGGATCAGCTTATCTCTGTCCACGATGGCAGCTTTGGAGTTGTCGGCGACCTTCAGTGGCGTAGACACCTTGTCTTTCTTGGCCTGGGCCCTGGTAGTAACAGCACCGACGATCTCTGGTCGGCAGGGCTGAGCCGGAGTAGCCACATTGTCCCGTAGCAGCTCTGAAAGGTCTCCATCGGGAAATGGCAATGGATCCTCCTTCACAACTTCGACGCGTTGGGTTGAGGCAGGACTCCATTCTGGATCGTGGTCGTCGGGTCGTCTTGCGCCGTCGATATTCCCGATCATCAAATCATACAGCCGCTTCTTCAGGCAAACCGCTTCGACTTCGCCTATGTAGAAAGGGGTGTTGACATGAATTTTTGCAACTGGCGCTTTCACACATTTGCTGTCAGCCATGAGTGTCCATTTAGAATCGCCAGTGAATTGTTCTTTAGCGATTAGGTCTTCTCTGACGATGACCCCACTGCAGCCAGAGTCTCTTAAAACAGTCACTTCATGATTTCCGACGCGTCCCTTGGAAACAGGCATGTTCTGTACGGTCACAGCTGCGCTAGCGACGACGGGGATGGATTTCCCGTTGGCAAGGAGGAGTTGGCCATCAGTCATGCACTCTTGCACGTCCGCAGGGGTAGCTGTGCGCTCGGTCTCACTCGGAAGAATGGTCAGATCTACTGGTTTGCCGTTGATTGGAGAACCGCCTCTGTCGTTTGCCCACCGCTGCATTGTCCGTACTGCCCCGCTGCCCGCTACTTTTGTTTTGAGGACAGTTAGCCGCTCTGTGGTCTGTAGCGTTGCAGTTGAAACAGCCTCTTGAATGCCCTTCCCTGGGAGGAGGCGTGGAGTCTGTCTGTCTCTGGCTCCCTTGGATCTGGTTCCCATGGTTTGCAGTCTTCTGAAAATGTTTCGTCGCGCTGGGTGGCCCCAGGGTTTTCCCATGAGCGATGAGATATCTTTCAGCAGCCTCAGTCACATCTTTAAGCGTCTGCAGCTTTTGTTCTTCTAAGTGGGTCGCTAGGTCCTTGTGACAGGCATTGAGAAATTGTTCCTTCACGATCAGGTCATGGAGACTGTCGTAAGACTTCCTTTTGCCTGATAACTCCACCCACTTGTGTAGATATGACGACAGGCGCTCCACAAACTGCTTTGGCGTCTCGTCTGACTTAGGCCGGCATTCACGGAAGCGTTTACGGTAGCCCTTCTCTGTAAAGTTGTAGCACTGTAATAGGGCCTCTTTCAAGACGTCGTAGTTTTTAGCGTCATCGTCCGACAATCTGGTGTAGACGTCGAGTGCTTGCCCCGTCAGAAGTGCACTTAGTCGAATCGCCCAGTCTTGAGGTTGCCAGTTAGAGCTTTTGGCAAACCTTTCAAGTCTCGCCAAATAACTGTCGATCTGGTCCTTCCCGTCGACGAACGCTGGCAATTTTGGAGCCATGTGGTCATTGGTGACTTGTGGCGCATGCTGATTGTTTTGGATACGCGCCAACTCTAGCTGGTGCTGACGCTCAGCTTCCCTTTCTTGCCGCTGCTCTTCTCTTTCTTCACGGCGACGTTGCTCCTCTTTTTCTTGCCGCCGCTCTTCTAATTCTAGACGCTTCTGTTCTAACTCTATTTCTTCTCGGCGACGCTGTTCTTCCTTTTCTAGACGCTTCTCTTCTAATTCTCTCTCTTGTATTCTCTCCTGGGATTTGACGTACTCCGTCAGCTGTTTGCCTTTTAGTTTCAGTTCAATCCCTTTCTACCAGAAGTCAGCCATCTCGATGCTTCTGGAAAGTTCTTTCCTGGAAAGTTCTTTTCTGGAAGGTTCTTTTTCTAGAAGGTTCTTGACTGTGCTGCACCCTTCTAGACTGTTCTAGAACAGCACGCTTTCTGCAGTAGCGCTGATGCTTGTCACTAGTCGCCTTCGCTGACGCAGGCACCGCTGTCCTCGTCGTATGCGACGCTGCACCACGCTGGTGTTGATGCACACGCTCCTGTGCTGAAGTAGACGCGACGTCCGCTCGTCGCTCTCTCTAATACTGGCGATGTAGCTCCGAGACTGTCCCTCGACGTAGTCTTACGGCAGCCACGTAGTCCCGATCTGTTGTTCGCTCACGAAGCAACTCTTCAGCGACTACACGCCCTTGCAGTCAACCCGAATCTATCGGTGATGTAGTCCCAGTATGTTGGCCCCTCTCGACGCAACTCGTTGGCGGCTACCCTCGATGACTGCCTCTCGTAACGTTGACTCGCTTGTTGTAGCAGTTGAACCCTTGGCTATGGCGTGAATCGCGGCTTGACCCCCAAAATGTTACACTCCGTTTGATGTTGGTGTTTTTCTATCAGAATCTGATTCAGCCCCGATGCTTGAATTCCTGATAGGTGTGTAACTCAGATTCGTTTATCCACGCAGCCCGCTCAATCAGCATACAAGTCACAAAGTCGACGTATGAAGGTTTCCACTTTTATTCAGCACACATCAATAACTGCATACAATCGCCTTTTTCACTCTCAAGTTTTACTTTCCAACTCACTATCAACAACTACTCTAAATTTTTTTAACAGTGCGGCGCTTATATAGTCTCTACATACACGGGAACAAACGAGAATAATCCTCCATAAAACACCAGAACCAATCAAAATTAATTTCATCACCACGTGACTCACGTCATACAACCTCATTTGGAATGGAAGCTTCCATGGTAACCAACAGAACAATCCACACGCTTCGATCGATAGTAAACAACTAATTCCCGAAAAATCTCAAACAATATCGACCAACTAAAAACACTAACGTTACACAAAACCTCTACTAATAACAACGCAAAATCAAATCAAAGATAAATACACTCTATTACTGCATGCGTTGCAAAATAAAACGAACAGATCTATCGCGCGCGTCAAACATAAGCCTACCATTGCACGCGCTTCACACATAACATCGTGCGCATTTCATACGCACCATTCGCGTTTCAACGTAACAGAAGCACAGATTGCCGACGCTGAGCTGCATCAAGTTCTCACGTACAGCAAAGACGGCTGGCCAGACTTCATGCCTGAAACTCCACTACTGAAGCAATACTGGACCTCCTTCTCTTCGACGACCGCATCGTTATTCCACGTGAGCTGAGACTCGACATTCTCAGTCGCCTTCACGAGGGTCATCTTGGCATAACCAAGACCCGTGCACTGGCCGCTTCTTCAGTTTGGTGGCCATACATTTCTGCTCAAATCGAAGAAATGGTCAACAAATGCACAACCTGTGCGATACATCGACCTGAGCGAAAGGAACCCTCCTCGTTCCCTGAACGTCCATGGTCTACAGTCGGAATGGATCTCTTCGAGTTAGCGAACAAGTGCCAATACCATTGCTAAAATCAAGAGCATCTTTGCTGTACATGGCATCCCTGATGTAGAGGTCTCTGACAACGGCCCCAATTCGCAAGCGCAGAATAAAATTTAAGAACTTCGCTGAGAACTACGACTTCACCCACACAACCAGCTCCCCCCAAATACCCACAAAGCAACCGGGAAGCTGAGAGCCTTGAGCCCTGTGCAAACAGTCAAACAAATGCTCCGCAAGTCAAAAGATCCTTACACAGCCCTACTCCTCTACAGGGCAACTCCACTGAGAAACGGGCTCTCCCCGAGTGAGCTCGTCATGGGGAGAAAACTCAAAACCAAGCTTCCCATGCTCCCATCCACCCTTAACCCCAAACCACTCTATGATACAGGAGAAAGAAACCTGCCTAAAGCAGCGGCAGAGATACAACTACAACCAATGGCTTTTGCTCAAAAGACACGCTTTGTCTCCATCATTGATCTTCACTCTCTCGTCTCTCTCATGGGTGCTGGTCACTACCGCGAGCGTCACTACCGCGTGTAACACTACCGCGTGTAACACTATCGCGAGTGTAATACAACCGCGAGTAACAGGACCGCGTGTAACACTTCCGCGTGTGTAACACTATCGCGTGTGTAACACTACCGCGGGTAGCACTACTGTCTTGTATCACGAAAAAAAAAAAAAAAGAAATTGAGTGTGTGAACACGCGCTCAAATCTGTTTAGTGTTCAGGCACGAGAAGCATTGTTAGCCTTCAGGCATTTCAAAACTTTGAAGTGTGTATCATTTGCAGTCCAAACCTTGGCCATGGAGATAATACAATCTCGTTACTCCAATGAGAGAGAGAGAGAGAGAGAGAGAGAGAGAGAGAGAGAGAGAGAGAGAGAGAGAGAGAGAGAATTCAATGTGTGTTGAAACAATCGTGACATATGACACTGACACTTGAGAGAGAAAATCAGAGAGAGAGAGAGAGAGAGAGAGAGAGAGAGAGAGAGAGAGAGAGAGAGAGAGAGAGAGAGAGAGAGAGAGAGAGAGAGCGAAAGACAAAGAAAGAAATTTGTATCTTTTTATTGTTCATTTTTATTTTTAATTCATATTGCTTTTAATACAATTATGTTTTTTAAATTAAAAATCCTCGAAAATTATATGCATTTTGTATGTGCGTGCGTGCGTGCACGCGTGCATGCGCGTGTGTCCATCTGTCTGTCTGTCTGTCGCATGGCAGTTATTTTTAGAAGAATAAGAAGAAGATGAAAAAGGAAGAAGAAGAAGAAGAAGAAGAAGAAGAAGAAGAAGAAGAAGAAAAATAAGAAGAAAAAAAGAAAGAAGAAGACGATGAAGAAGGAGGAAGAGAAGAAGAAGGAGAGGAGGATGAAAGGGAGAAGAAGAAGAAGAAGAAGAAGAAGAAGAAGAAGAAGAAGAAGAACAACAACAACAACAACAACAACAACATCTCTCACAACAACAACAACAACAACATCTCTCTCTCTCTCTCTCTCTCTCTCTCTCTCTCTCTCTCTCTCTCTCTCTCTCTCTCTCTCTCTCTCTTGTTAGTGTAACACACGCGGAAGTGTTACACGCGGTAGAGCTACTCGCCGTAGTGTTTCACACGCGATAGTGTTACACACGCGGAAGTGTTACACGCGGTACTGTTACTCGTGGTAGTGTTACACACGCGGTAGTATTACACGCGGTAGTGTTACACGCGGTTGTGACGCTCGCGGTAGTGACGCACAACCCTCTCTCATACCCCAAACACGCCAATATTACAGTCTTTGTCCTAGTTTGTAAGCACGTGTGTGGTGGTGGATGAAAATTTAGAGTAGAGATAGAACATGCATCCTTAGACTGAACGTCAGACAGCCACACGCACACACTCATTTCATTAGATTATTTATAGTTACGTATGTAAATATTTAATTTAACGCAAAATCCGCGCGTTACAGACACCAATTAATTTCATTCATACAAATTAACATAATACTATACATATACTGCAATGAAGTTTCAACTTCAAATCAAATAAAGATCCTAATTCAATTCGTTATTCAAATATTAATATCAATAAGTGAATCACCATGGTCATCTCCTCCCCACTCTATCCTACAAAATATAACAAAATTATTTATTATTAATTGTATTACATAGCAAATACAATCATCATTTCAAAATACTATTACATATATAATACAACATTTCAAATAATAAACAGTATATACCTGCAGACACATCTGCAGGAAGTCCAGGACAACCAATACTTAGTACAGTGAAAAAAAAAATTAATAGATTTTCGAATGTATATTAGTAAACTGTCATGTGACCAGCTCAACCAATCACAATTTAGCTCTCATAAACAAATTATATCAGTATGTTCTCACACGAAACAGACTAACAATAATATAAATTAATCGGAACAAAATACTATAAAACCGGCCCTCGACAAAATATCTATGGCAACAAAAGATTACCTCATTAAGCAAAAAACACTTCCAGCAGACCTCCATATCTAATCTTTGATCTAATAATATTCAGTTAAAGCCTGGTTTGCTGGTTGACTGGAAAAAAAATATTATCAGTAAATAATTTTTTTTTATGTAATACAAATGACAAAAAAGGGGGTGAGGAAAAGTAAAAAAGACGTATTTGAGAAATGGGCCTAATTCAAGACAGGATTTAACACTTTAAAATAGCATATAATTATTATTTTCACAGAAATAGAGCAATTGAAGAGAGAGAAAGAGAGAGAGAGAGAGAGAGAGAGAGAGAGAGAGAGAGAGAGAGAGAGAGAGAGAGAGAGAGAGAGAGAGAGAGAGAGGTGATGTAAAATACTCAAAAAGCACTTATTTTAGTGGGGTTGAACAGCAAATTCCTCTATATCTGCTACAGAATATATGTATAGTCAAAGTATATACCAAATTTTAACCAGGATTAGACAAAATAAAAAGTAATTAATTCACCATGATGACGTCACAGGATTACGTCACTTAATATACCATAGTTTCCTTTGAGGCTCAAGCAAAGAATATATTCTTTGGCTCAAGGCATCTGAACACTCTAATTTCTTCGTTCGTAATTAGAGTGTTTAGATGCCTTGAGTCTTAAACGAAACGATGAATAGTCTACATCATTCGATTTGCATAAGTTCGGCTTTACTTGAGAGGCACAGCGGAAGTCTAAGTAAACACTAAACTTGAACCAAATCCTTCCAGTAGTTTGGGAGAAATAGAATTATAAAAACAACAACAACAACAACAACAACAAATTATGACATCACCATAATGACATCATCCAACATGCTTTTTTGTTGTTGTTGTTGTTGTTGTTTTGTCCTCTGGTAGGGTTTACTATTTCCTAACTAAATATCAACTTTCAAAGAAATCCGTGCGCAAATGTCACCTCCGGAGGATGGACGCCGGACGTCCAAAGCCAGAAACAGTAGTTTCATAGCTCGGGAACTAACAATAAAAAAACAAAAACAACCCGAGCATCGGTCTGTCGCTTTAAGTAGCGCTTTGTTGGCATACCTGTCAACCACACCCATTTCTGCCATTGCGCAACTGAACTGCACAGCTAGTGAGGCATTGATTTGCTATAAACTAGCAG
Organism: Oncomelania hupensis; assembly: GCA_036898135.1. Lineage (NCBI taxonomy): Eukaryota > Metazoa > Mollusca > Gastropoda > Littorinimorpha > Pomatiopsidae > Oncomelania > Oncomelania hupensis. Next base: position 67,532,972 of record CM072512.1, on the reverse strand, counting down.
AATGTGGAACGTTGCCAGTACGTAATAATAAAGACTCATGATCGAAACAAGCCATGCTCTCTATTGGGCAGGCGCTGCTGTAAACAGTTAGTTTGAGAGGCGTCTTAAAACAGGTTGGTTCGAAGAGATGGTTTAGTTGGTGCTACTCCATAATAACGTATAATGGAGTGTTCAGGAACGATTTTAGAGCTCGTGTATGTCAGAATTCCGCAGTTTTGTAAAACAGTGCATCGGTTAGCTTGTTAGCTAGTTTTATCTGAGTCAAAATGACAGAATTTATTACCGAAGAAACGTGCAATTCAAAGTATGTCTGAATTCTTGAGCAGAATCTGAAAATCCTTCAATAATGTATAAGATGGTGACTATAAATTATAATACTTTTTGTGTCTTGATGTTTCCAAAATTGTGGTGCAGTGTATGGCGGCCTACTAGCGCCCAAACCGAGTTACCATTATGAAGAGATAATAGAAATTAACACGTGTCCTATGTAATTTACAGAGATACCGGTAATCCACATTATTAATTAATAATTAACAGTATTTGCCACGCCTTCCTAGCACCAAAATCTGATAATTACAAATGTCAGGAGATAATTACAAATATCATAGGAAAATTACAATTATCAAGGGATAATTACAATTATCATTGGAAAATTACAAATATCTTCACGTGATCATGTTTAATTTTCAGTTTTGGCTCTAGCAATCCGCCAAAACCGAAAATTGTCATTTTCACATGATAATTACAATTCTTACGTGTTAATTGTAAATATGTCGTTGATATTTGTAATTATCACATTTTATTTGTCATTATAAAGTTTTGGCGCTAGTTGGCCGTCATAATGTGAATTAAGCAGAATACGTGTTAATTACTATTATCACTAATACCTGTAAATGCACGTTTTGGCGCTAGTAAGCCGCCTTAGTCAGAATTAAGAATGATCACCTAAAAATTGTAATTATGAAGTGAAAATTGTAATAATGATGTGATAATTACAAATTTCAGTGTTGTCGCATTTTCAGATGGATTGCTAGAGCCAAAACTGAGAATTAAACATGATCACGCGAATATATTTATAATTTTTCAATGATAATTGTAAATTATCCCATGATATTTGTAATTATCTCATGACAGTTGTAATTATCAGGTTTTGATGCTAGTAGGCCGTCATAGCAGTTGCAGTTATGGGATGAATAAAACAGGGAATCACCACAAAAAATATTTTCGTTGATTTGCTAAAAGTCCCTACTATTGGTTTTCGCTTTTTTGATTTTGATTTCGACCGAAAAAGTAAAAGGATCTAAAGTCGCGCAGGTGCAGATGCGCTCGTTTAAAAAATAAAACAGGGAATCATCATGTAAAATATTTTCGTCGACTTGCAAAAAAGTCCCTAATGAGTAATGTTCATTGTATTTGTCGCCCGATATTGTTGTAGTAGCGTAGAGAACTTTCTGGAATTATTTGTTATTACAGATCGAATGTTCCAGATCTCTCTGGGGATAGCTTGTACACTGGAATGTTCTATGACGAAAGACAGTGCGTTGTTCCGGTTACGAGTTTTATTGAGTATGTATTCAACCCACCTCCTCCTCCCTCCAAAAAAAAGGGAAAAAAAAAGATTTTAGCAAATTTGCGAGATGAGTACAAAAATGACAATAATAAAAATTGCCCGTCCGTTTGTCCGTCCGCCGTCAATTGTCCGCTGTCTTGCAAGTGGATTATTATCTCAGAACCTATTTGAACTATCACAACCAATCTGCCTCATAAATGATCAGTGAATGAATTACTTCACTTTACGGTCAAGGTCACAAAGTCAACATACGTTAGTTTTTTTTTTTTAAAGGGACAATTTTTCACAAAATTTAAATTTTTTCCATTAATATTGAACCTGATTCTTTGTAGCATGATGAGGTACACATCCTATGCACATTGGGTCAACCTTACCCAAGGTCAAGGTCACTGGAGCTGTCCAAAGTCGGTTAGTTTAGGTGCCTTGAAGAGACCTTCGCCCTAAAGTATGAGAGATACAAACCAAACCTGTATTTAGAGATAGATTGACCTTTCATATATGTTCCGTTTTTACGTTGATCTTGAAGGTCAAGGTCATTTTAGGCCTTGCAAATACCTTTTTTAAAAAAAAGGTAATTGTACAGTGGAATGGCTGTATATTTAATCCTTAGTACGCAAAAATATTGGGTTATTTAATAATAATAATAATAATAATAATAATAATAATAATAATAATAATAATAATAATAATAATGATAATAATAATAATAATAATAATAAGGGTATTTATATAGCGCTTTTTTCTAATGACATCAGTTCAAAGCGCTGTTCTCACGCATTTATACTAATCGAAATACATACGAAAAGAAGTGAAACAAAAACGAGACACTAATAGCAAAGACATACATACATCTCAAAGCACGGCACAATCTATACATGAGCGTGAGAGGTAGTCACTGAAGGTCAAGGTCATACCAAAGTTTTTATGGTATATTTTACTGTTTGTTTTCTTGTTCTTCTGTAAGGCATATGCCTGACTTGCTTTGGATCGTGGAGACCTTGGGCTGTTTAACACTTGTCAGCTGCTTCACAGACTGTTCTCTATTTCCTGGCATTGATCTTCTATCCAGTTCTCCTTTGCTGTGCGCATGCCTTTTCGGATTTAATTGTTGATTTTTCGGTAGGCATCAGCTCCCTGTGAGGTGTTCTTTTTCTTTTTCATCTCTCTTCGTTTATCACACGGGTCCAGAAGTTCAGGTGTGATCCACAGCTTCTTCTTTGACCGGTGCTTTCCAAGGATCGCCGTGGCGGCATCTGTCACAGCTAAGTTGAAGTTGGTGGTAATGGTGTTGACATCTACTTCACCAGCTCCCAAAATGAGCAGAGGTGCAAATTTCCTTCCAATTGTGGCCTGAAATATTTCTGCCACCTCCGGGTCTTGCAGTTTGTCCAGATCGAACTTCAGTCTAGTGAACTTTGCTGTGTTTACTCTCTTCAAGTGAAGCCGGAAAGACATCATCACAAGATCATGGTCACTTCCGATGTCTGCTCCTGGAAAGTGCGTGTCCTGCCAATGTTGATGCTTGATCTGAAGCGTTTCTTGACCATAATGTAGTCGATCTGGTTGTGATGCTCCCCGCCGGGACTGTGCCATGTCCATCGTCTGGATTTTTTGTGGAGACCAAGCGTGTTTGCCAGTATCAGATTGTTGTATCTGGCAAACTCCAACAGTCTCAGACCCTTGCCATTTATCTCGTTGTTGCAGTGGGGTCCACATGTGTCTCCCCAGTTATGGTGCGCATCTTGGCCAACCTTGGAAGTGGGGCCGGGTAGCTCAGTTGGTAAGAGCGTCTTGCTAGTAACCGAAAGGTCGCTGGTTCGAATCCCGGATTGGTCAACGTGTGATCACATTATTTTCCCCTTTACCAACAACTGGCCCGCTGGTGTCAGTATAAATCGGTCCAGTAGTCACCTATATGCGAAAGTGACGTGTGACTATAATCTACAAACAACAACAACAACCTTGGAATTCCAGTCGCCTTCCACTATGACTCACAGGCTGTGAAGTCTTTAGGCCTCGCCTCAATTACATACTATACATAGAAGGTCCACCACTCGTCAAACATCCAGTTTACGACTGACCCCCCCCCCCACCCTCCCCCCCCCAAAAAAAAAAAACAAACAAAAAAACGCCTTTCCTACCTTTTGTGTCCACTTCAAACTCAAACGGAGGGGCCAGACGAATCACAAACACACATAGCAACACATTCGTATCACTTCCAACGATGTCGGCTCCAAATTCACCGCGAATTCGTTAAAAAAACGTAGTCACATAGGCTGGTTCGAATTTTGACACGACGCCGCGAGTCGATCCCAATATAGCAACTGCTTTACGACCTTTCATTGGTCGGCTAAGAATACTCTCTGTTAGGCCTAATGAAGGGCGGACTACTCTAGTGATATCAACAAAATGATCGTTGGAGACTTCATAATCGCTAGAGTGGTCTGCCCTTCATTAGGCCTAACAGCGCGTACAATACAATACAAGGTTATTGCTTTAGGTCCAGCGGACTCTTCCGAGCCAAATCAGGACCAGAGAGACGTTATCTTAAAATATTATAAAATGATTCAAGTCTTAAAAAACAAGCCTGTTATTCTTAAATACACAAACAAACTTTCACATGACGTCTCTTTAAGAGACTTCTTTAAAACCGATGTATTAAAAATATATTCTCTTTCTTCAATCAAATCACTAAATTCAGTCCTAATAAAATCCAAACTTCTACACAGAAGTCACCGGCCAGGGCGGAGGAACCTCACGTTACTACAGGTTCAACGACCACGTGCTCAGGGCCAAGGCGAGCCACACTGTATTCGTGGATTTCGGCTGTGGCCAACAGCCTGGAGAGGATTGGGCCCTGCCAGGTCTTTTTTGCCCAAGACACAACACATGATGAGGCTATCCACTAATTCCATGCCGGATCGGTCGTCGCCCGGCTACACAAGGACCGCGCCTTCCGTTGGCCACCAGGACGGAGGTGTTAAGTATGCTACTGATGGACAAATTAGCAAGATCCGCACGAGAAACAACATCGTCATAGGAACCTGGAATGTCAGGACCCTAACTGCGGAAGGAAAATTAGAAGAACTGGCCCACGAGCTGGACAACTATCGATGGAACGTTCTAGGTATCAGCGAACTGCGCTGGAAAGGCCTAGGTGAAACAACGACTGACAAAGGCCACAAGCTCTATTTCAGCGGTAGAGATGACAGGCACGAACACGGCGTTGGATTCTTGGTCCACAAGAACATTCTAGCCACTGTCATGGGTTGCCGCCCAGTCTCCAGTAGACTCATTACCATCCGTCTGAGAGCAACCCCTTTCAACATTACCATCATCCAGGCCTATGCCCCAACATCAGACTATGAAGACAGCGAAGTGGAGGATTTTTATGAAAAATATACAGGCGGTCCTTGACCAAGTGCCGAAGAAGGACATAGTCATAGTGCAAGGCGACTGGAATGCCAAGGTTGGCCAAGATGCGCACCACAACTGGGGAGACACATGTGGACCCCACTGCAACAACGAGACAAATGACAGGGGTCTGAGGCTATTGGAGTTTGCCAGATACAACAATCTGGTACTGGCAAACACGCTTGGTCTCCACAAAAAATCCAGACGATGGACATGGCACAGTCCCGGCGGGGAACATCACAACCAGATCGACTACATCATGGTCAAGAAACGCTTCAGATCAAGCATCAACATTGGCAGGACATTTTCCGGCTCCATTTGAAGAGAGTAAATACAGCAAAGTGCACTAGGCTGAAGTTCGACCTGGACAAACTGCAAGACCCGGAGGTGGCAAAAATATTTCAGGCCACAATTGGAGGGAAATTTGCACCACTGCTTATTTTGGGGGCAGGCGAAGTAGATGTCAACACCATGACCAATACCTTCAACTCAGCTGTAACAGATGCCGCCACTGAGATCCTTGGCAAGCACCGACCAAAGAAGAAGCCGTGGATCACACCTGAACTTTTGGATCTGTGTGATAAACGAAGAGAGTTAAAAAAGAAAAAGAACACCTCACAGGGAGCTGATGTCTACCGAAAAATCAACAATGACATCCGAAAAGGCATGCGCACAGCAAAGGAGAACTGGATAGAAGATCAATGCCAGGAAATAGAGAACAATCTGAACAAGAACAACAGCAAGAAGGCCTACCAGACTGTGAAGCGGCTGACAAGTGTTAAACAGCCCAAAGTCTCCACTATCCAAAGCAAGTCTGGCATATGCCTTACAGAAGAACAAGAAGTCTTGGACAGATGGACAGAGTACTGCTCTGACCTTTACAACCATACACCAAATGGAGACCCATCAGTTCTAGCATGTCCCGAGAGCAAAGAAGAAGAAGAAATCCTCCCAATTCTCCGGGAAGAAGTTGAGGCAGCAGTGCAATCGCTGAAGAAAGGGAAGTCAGCGGGAGTGGACAACATACCAGCGGAACTGCTACAAGCAGGAGGAGAAGCGATGACTGATGCTCTCACCATTATCTGTAACAAGATCTGGCAGAGTGGGGAATGGCCTACACCATGGACCCAGTCGCTTGTAATCACTCTTCCCAAAAAAGGTAACCTTCAGGAGTGTGAAAATTACCGCACCATCAGCCTCATCAGCCATCCCAGCAAGGTCCTCCTGAAAATAATACTCAACAGGTTGAAACCACAAGCTGAACAAATCATAGCTGAAGAACAAGCAGGATTCATGGCAGGGCGAAGTACCACTGAACAGATTTTCAACCTCAGAATAATCTGTGAGAAATACCTACAGCACCAACAACATCTATATCATGTGTTCATAGACTTCAAGAAGGCATTTGACCGAGTCTGGCATGCAGCTCTATGGGCAACCATGAAAGTGTACAACATCAGCCCTAAAATTATAGAAGTCATCAAAAGCCTGTATGACAAGGCTACCAGTGCAGTCCTCCATAACAGCGTCATCGGGAACTGGTTCAGAACAACAATCGGTGTGCGTCAAGGATGCCTACTCTCTCCAACACTCTTCAACATCTTCCTAGAGCGCATCATGTCAGATGCTCTTGCAGATCACGAAGGCACAGTCAGCATAGGGGGCAGAGCAATCTCCAATCTTCGTTTTGCGGATGATATTGATGGATTGGCTGGAGAGGAACAAGAACTTGAACAGCTTGTACAGAGGCTTGACACCACCTCCAGAGCTTATGGAATGGAAATAAGTGCAGAGAAGACCAAAATGATGACCAACAACACCAATGGCATTAACACGGACATCAAAGTACAAGGCCAATCCCTCAACATAGTGCACAGCTTCAAATATTTAGGAGCCATTGTGTCAGACAATGGGTCTCGACAGGAAGTCCTCTCCAGGATCGCACAAACAACTGCTGCCCTGACAAGGTTGAAGCCCATTTGGAAAGACAGAACCATCAGTCTACATTCCAAAGTAAGACTGCTGCGCTCTCTGGTCATCTCCATCTTCCTATATGCTTGCGAAGCATGGACCCTCACAGCAGATCTCCAACGAAGAATACAAAGCATGGAGATGAGGTGCTACAGAAGACTTCTGTGCATTTCCTATACCCAACACATCACCAACGACGAAGTCCGACAGACCATCACACAAGCCATTGGACAACACGATGACCTGCTCACAGTGGTGAAGAAACGGAAACTCCGATGGTATGGCCACGTCACCAGATCATCAGGCCTTGCAAAGACCATTCTGCAAGGCACAGTGCAAGGAGGTAGAAGAAGGGGGAGACCGAAAAAGAGGTGGGAGGACAACATTCGAGAATGGACTGCTTTGACACTGAGCGAAGCCATGAGGGCGGCTGAGGACAGAGAAAGATGGAGTATGCTGGTTAAACGATCATCTGTGGTGCCCCTACGACCTTCGGGTTATGGGACAGGATAGGATAGGATAGGATAGGTTCTAAATAAAGTTGGTTATATACGGTTTCGGATGTATTGTTTTTAAGGAAAGCGGACAACTGCCAATTAATGTTTGGGATACATAATTTCCATGGGGGAGCTTCAGTCCGAAGTTCATCGTCGTTGATGGAAGCAACATCAATGCCTGCTTTTACCAAATGAGCTTGCATTCTGATGCCAAACGGAGGAATTGTGTTAGGTTTGGCTTCAAATTTCTGAACAAAATCTGGGTTGAAAACACAGTCATAAGCAGGGTTCATAGGATCAGTTTTTAATTTTAAATAGTAATTCATTGACAATTTTGTACGTCTCAGTTCCAGCGGAGGTTCGTTAGCTTCCACGTAAAGGCTTTCACAAGGGGAAGTGCGAAACGCACCCAAAGCAATGCGTAGTGCCTGATGGGCAACTGGATCTAGCATCTTAAGATAAGATTTTCTAGCAGAACCATAGACAATGCAACCATAGTCTAACTTGGATCTAATTAAAGAACGATATAACAGCAATAAAGTTTTCTTGTCAGCACCCCAGTCTGTACCACTGATAACCTTGAGCAAATTGCAGGCCTGTTGACATTTAGTTTTCAAAATTTTCAGATGAGGAATGAAAGATAGCTTTTGATAAAAAATAACACCCAAAAATTTGACTTGTTGGACCGCCTTTATTGGAGTTTTATTGAGGAGAATAGTAGGGTCTTGAATAATTCCCCGGTGCTTGGAAAAGTGAATACATTCAGTTTTTGCTTCCGAAAATTTAAAACCATTTTGTAAAACCCAGTCTTCAACGGCCTTGACACATAACTGTAGCTGACGTTCTGCAGATGCCAAAGTTTTACCTTTGGCTACTAACGCAAAATCGTCAACAAACAAAGAATTGTCAATTCCCCGTTTAACGGAACGAACAATATTATTTATTTTAATATTAAACAGCAAGGGAGACAAGATGCTACCCTGAGGCACTCCCATCTCCTGTTCCCTCATATCTGACAAAGATCCCCCAACCTTAACCTGAAAAATTCTGTCTGTTAGAAAATTGGATATAAACAGAGGTAAATGTCCCTTCAAACCCATTTCTTGTAAATCTGAAAGAATGCCATATTTCCATGTGGTATCATAAGCTTTTTCCAAATTAAACATGATGGCAACGACATGTTCACCCTGGACGAACGCGTTACGGATAAAAGTTTCCAGTCGCACCAGGTGGTCAACAGTACTTCGACCACTTCGAAAGCCACACTGAGTGTTGGATAAAATATTATTTGTTTCTAGATACCACAGTAAGCGAGAATAAACCATTCTTTCTAGCGTCTTGCATAAGCAAGACGTTAAGGCTATTGGTCTATAGTTTGTCGGGTTAGTATGGTCTTTGCCAGGTTTAGGGATGGGTACAATAATGGCCTTTCTCCACGAGGGAGGAAAGGTGCCAGTGATCCAGAGCTGATTGAAGATGTCCAGCAGTTGAGACCGTGAGTACCTTGTTAAATGTCTGAGAAATTGATAATGTACATCATCCGGTCCAACTGCTGAATCTGCACTTTTGTTAATTGCATCATCAAGCTCGACTAATAAAAACGGAATGTTGTAATCTTCAGAATTATCGGAGGTAAAATTTAACTGTTGTTTTTCTTTACGGGTTTTAACTGTTTGAAAAGGGACAGAATAATTTTCAGAGGAAGAATTTGCAGCAAAAGAAGAAGCCAAAAGATCAGCTACTAATTTTTTATCTCCGATTACTTCACCCTGCACAGTAAGGCATGGGCTCACCTGTTTGTTACTTCTATTTTTGAGTTTGCGGACTACTTTCCACACCTTCGACAGTTTCGCTTTCGAATTAAGCGTGGAGCAGAAACCTCTCCACGATTCTCTTCTCTTTCGTTTGAAGAGCTGTCGGCATTGCGCTCGCAAACGTTGGTGGTTTTGTTTATTTTCAGTGCTGGGGTGTAAAAACATAGTTCTTAAAGCTTTTTTACGAGCTTGCTGAAGTTTTCTACATTCATCGTCAAACCAGGGTTTTTTAAGTGTGTGAGGGTTTGACGAAGTTTGCGGAATGGACTCATTGGCACTGTTAATAACTATGTCAGTATATAGCTGTATTGGATCTAAGGCATTTGAAAGTTCTTGTTTCTTAGCACGTAACTGGACCTCAGACAGGTTAGAAAACAGACTCCAGTTAGCTTGTTTCAGTTTCCACCTGCCATGAGTTTGCTCAAGGTTGTCTGAATCATGTTTTAATAAAACCGGGAAATGGTCGCTGCCATGGAGATCTTCTAAAACTGTCCATTTAAAATCCAAAAGTAACGAGGGATCACAGATTGATATATCAATGTGGGACAAAGAAGCAGTTCTTGAACAGGAAAATGTTGGAGCACCCTCGTTCAAAGTTACTAGATTTAACGAGTCTAAAATGTCTTCAATTATTTTCCCCTGAGAATCGGTACGATCGCTACCCCACAGGGGAGAGCGTCCATTAAAATCGCCCAACAACAAAAAAGGGGTAGGGAACTGTTGAATCAAATTCCGAAGGTCATTTTTGTTTACATTTATGGATGGTGTCAAATATAGAGAACAAACTGTGAGGGATTTAAAAAAAGATACTCTAGCTGCAACTGCGGGTAAACTTGTATTCAGTGAAATTGGGTTAAATGGGACGTTTCTATGAATAAAGAGTGAAACGCCTCTAGAAGATAGACAATCAATAGACGAATAACCAGTAATATTTATAATCTGTTTCTCTGACAGGAGAGTTTCCTGAAGGGCCAACACTTCAGGTCGATGCTCTGTCAGCAGACAGCAGAGCTCCTCATAATTTGCCCTTATCCCTCGGATGTTCCATTGTAAAATGGACATAAAAATGAAATAAAAGAATGCTAAAATTTTCATCTCAGAGAGCACAATTACGTCTCTTTATCTTTTGGACCCTCGTCCATCTCTTCATGTTCCATCAACCCCCCGAAACGGTTCTCCGTTTCGAGAGGCTGATGGGGCCTGGAAGAAAGGGGTCCGGGCCTTTGATTTTTCGTCAAAGCCCCGGAACCCGAACTGCCAGCCGACTTCTTCCCCTTCTCCCCAGCACCGGACTTTATATACTCCCTCTCCCCCTCACCCCTTCCAACCTTTCCCTCTCCTCCTCTGACGCTCTTCTGCTGAGCGACTAGCATCTTTGCCGCCCCAGCAACTACCCGGTCGCTAAAACCGGTCGTTGCTGGTGCGGTGGCATGAGGCCTAGCCTCCTTTGCAGCAGGTGTGACGGCTTTTGTCACGGCCGTCTGCGTGTTGTGGGTGACGGTTGGGGACGTGGCCGTCGGCACGTTCTCCAGTGGAATCGGTGGGGCTGGAGAAACCCCCTTCTGGGCAAACAAAGCAAGCATCTTTTCGAGAGCATCCATCCGTCTGCACAACGTTTCCAAGATCTGTGTTATTTTACTCATGGCAGTGTCCATTGTCGGGTGTGTGCTAGCTTCCACATGAGATGTGGAACCCACCACAGACGCAAAGGACCTCTCTTTAACTGGCCTACTTTGAAGTACTTTTTTCCTTGCGTCGCCAAAGGAGCAACTCTCAGTGGCCCGCACCTTTTGGATTTCCAGCTCCAACTGCCACTGAGGACAGTCTTTGGAGCTGGAAGAATGATTCCCGGCGCAATTCACACAGCAAATCGGATTGGTACATTCGTTTTCATGTTTGTCTTTACCACAATCACGACATATTTCTTTGCTTTTACAGGTCTTGCTACCGTGACCAAACTTTTGGCAGCGGTAGCATCGCAACGGTGATGGTACAAACGGCGTCACCTTCACCCTAAGGTACCCCACCTTGAGTGACTCCGGCAACTTGGCCATAGCGAAGGTCACAAAAAGTGTGTTGGTGGGGATACGTTGGGGTCCTTTGGTGACGAAGACCCGCTGGACTGCTGTGACCCCCTGGCTGGAGAGCTCATCTCGGATTTCCAATTCCGACATGTCAATCAAATCCTGACATCGGATGACTCCCTTGGAGGAATTCAACCGTCCATGCACAGAAACTTTGATTTGTCTGTCAACAAATACGGTCAAATTCCTCTTTAGAAGACTATCAGATGCCCTTTTGGTTGAGCACTCCACCAGGTAGGCCCCAGATCTCAGTTTTTTTCACATCTTTGAACCCGATTGTGCAGACGGATTGAAAACCCTTCTGTATGGCGAACGGAGACAGCTTGCCTATTGGCATAGCCGGATCAGCTCCCTCCACAACCAAAAAACGAGGCCAGGCCCCTTCCACCCCCGATGCACAAGCTTGTTGTCGCGTCTCCATGTCACTGTCCGTGTCCGTATCCAGTCCGTCATCATGCAGTCTTTTTTTTTTTGTTGAAGCCATGTTAATTATTTGTTAATTCATCCCCCCTGCTCCCCACCCACCACGGAGCGCGTATTCTTTATGAAGTCTCCAACGATCATTTTGTTGATATCACTAGAGTAGTCCGCCCTTCATTAGGCCTAACAGAGAGTATTCTTAGCCGACCAATGAAAGGTCGTAAAGCAGTTGCTATATTGGGATCGACTCGCGGCGTCGTGTCAAAATTCGAACCAGCCTATGTGACTGCGTTTTTTTACCGAATTTGCAGTGAATTTGGAGCCGACATCGTTGGAAGTGATACGAATGTGTTGCTATGAGTGTTTGTGATTCGCCTGGCCCCTCCGTTTGAGTTTGACGTGGACACAAAAGGTAGGAAAGGCTTTTTTTTTTGGGGGGGGGGGGGGGGGGGGAGGGGTCAGTTGTAAACCAGATGTTTGACGAGTGGTGGACCTTCTATGTATAGTATGTAATTGAGGCGAGGCCTACGGACTTCACAGCCTGTGTACGACTGTTAAGAGTCTCTCTCATACACGGAAACTCAAGAACGAACTTCAGGTTCAACCACTTTACTAACCGAAAACTGACTGAAATCAAACTTCGACTTCCATAGCTTAGCCCCATAGACAGTTGTGATAAAAACGAACACCCAAACACCGTAAACTAGAATATTTCGTGTAATTTGTTACACTTCCTCAGCTACACACAAACAAAACGAAAAGAACACGATGGGAGAAATGACGTAAAAGAACCGATGACACATATGATGACGCAAAACAAGTCACACATCTCTCTCTCTCTCTCTCTCTCTCTCTCTCTCTCTCTCTCTCTCTCTCTCTCTCTCTCTCTCTCTCTCTCTCTCTCTCTCTCTCACGCAAAAGGTATACAACCGGTCACGTGCATCTATCTCTCTCTCACTCCATCTACAGTTATTTCTCTCTCTCTCTCTCTCTCTCTCTCTCTCTCTCTCTCTCTCTCTCTCTCTCTCTCTCTCTCTCTCTCGCTATGTCTCTCGCTCTCTCTCTCACCACTTTATACACATACATTACTATCATCAGTAGTGAAGTTAACACCACAAACATATTAAGGTTCACAGCTATCAACAGAAGCAAGCTGCTAGCAAGAGTTAGTTAGTCACTGTTTATTCACAACTTTCCGGCACCTCTCATAAAAACTCGTGGGTATCGCCATTATAAATTAAAACGAGGTTATATGAAACCAAGTTCCGGTTTGGCTTGTTTTGCTTTTATCAAAGCTTGATGCGTGACTTTTAAATATGGCAAATTGCCGAAAACGACGATTGTTAGAGCCAGAAAACGAGTGGGATAAGTATAAAAACGGTGGAGGAAGTACATGCTCATTGAAAGAATGCAAAAAACAATCGTAGAGGCCTGTATTTGTGGCGACTTCGGAGGTGCGTCGATCATCGACAGAAAGTGAAACAGGACCTGAAAACTCTTGTAGTTTTCCATAGCTTCGCCGTCGCAACCTTCACAAAACACGAAGTAACTGACTATGTTAGGCTAGCGTTGTGGCCAAGTGGGCTAAGGCGGGACTAACTTGCCTTGTCCACAAGCCAGAAACCAATGGCGCCTGACAGGTGTGGGTTCGAGCCAGCATCTGGGCGTTATGTTTTTCCGAATATCTTTCAAAAATTCACAAATAATGTTAGGTAGGTAGGGTTTAGGCGCGCAACTGGCGATAGAAAGGGATAATAAACTGCAGCAAAAAAAAAAAAATGTGAGGGTACGATACAGGTGGCCAGTGACACATGTTATTATTGTTGAATATTTGGAAATAACTCACTAAAACACGCGGAGAAAAAAAACCGGAAGTATTTTTCATAGAGGGATTCCCGTTGGTGCATAGGATAGCAGAAAAGTGTGAATAGGGTCCAGCGGACTGTAAAGAGCCGAATCAGGAACACAACGTTATCAAGAGAAGAGCACATTCACTGGTAAAACCAGCTATGCAGTAAGTCAGTCAAAAACATTTAGTCCGTCTGGAAAGTTCGTCTGTAACTGGTGTCGCCAGAATTTCTCTCTCCGCCTGCGTAACACCATATCATCATGATGAATTTGTTCGATCGCTGTGCATCTCATGTCCTTGATTGAATGTGCAGGTAGATTGAAATGTTTAGCAACCATTGTATCTTCTTTTATATATGCTGTTCTCTTGCTGTCGTCATTGTCGTGGTGGTCATTGAAGTGACTGATGTTATGTCTGTGTCCATAAAGTCTTTTTTTCAGTGTCTGACCAGTTTCTCCTACATACTGCACTTGATTACATTTAGCACAGTCAATGAGGTACACCAAGTTGGTTGAAGTGCAGCTAAGTTCACTGCAAATGTTGTGTTAGCCTCCATTAACAACACTCGTAAATGTTTTGGTTGTGTTCAAATGGTTCTGGCAGACGACACATCTTTTCGCATTACATTGATGACATCCATTAGGTAGTTTCTGCGAGTGCTGTTGGTACTTCTGCTGCGGCTGATGTAGCTGTGACTGCTGCTGCTGCAACTCTAGTTGCTGTTTTTGCTGCGGCCGCTTTAGCTGTGACTGCTGCTGCTGCGATCGCTGCTGCTGCAACTGTTGTTGTTGCGACTGCTGCTGCTGCGACTGCTGCTGCTGCGACTGCTGCTGCTGCGACTGTTGATGCTTCGACTGCTGCTGTTGTAACTGCTGTGACTGCGGCTGCGACTGCTGTAGCTGTAACTGCTGCTGCTGAGAACGATGCTGTAGCAACTGTTGTTGTTGCGACTGCTGCTGTTGCGACTGTTGATGCGTCGACTGATGATGCAGTTGAGCCTGTTGTGCCAGTTGTTGTTCTTGTGTTTGCGGCTGTGGTTCCTGTGATTTATTCTGCTGTAGCTGCTGTTGTTCGCAGTTTTTTTTTTAAATCTCTTTAGGTAACTTGCTTGGCATAAGCATGCTACGCAGGTTCCTGCAGTTTCTTTCTCCAACAATGGGTGGTTCTGGAACTGCTTTTTTCATTCTGGTACTAGAATGTAGGACAGGCATGTACTCCTTGAGCCATTGTGACAGAGGGGGGGGGGGGGTTACTAGGGTTGTGGGTTATTATCACTGGAACTCTGTCTGTCTGTTGTCGTTCCTTGTAGTTCAGCGTTCTTTGTCTGGGTATTGCTGCTACCTTTTGTATGGCTTGTTTTAACAGTTTTTTTGGGTAGCCCCTTCTTTTCAATTTCTCTTCGAATTCTTTCGCTCTTTTCATGAAAGTGTAATCGTCAGAGCAGATGCGTCGAATACGCATGCATTGGCTGTATGGAATGGAGCGTGTACAATGTCGGGGGTGACAGCTGTGGAACGGTAGACACATGTTGGCATCAGTGGGTTTTACATATAAATCAGTAGAGAGTTTGTTGTCATTGATTGTGACGAGGCGGACAATCGACCTCTGACGCAGGCTGCGCCGAGTCATTCCTCCCACACATCCAGTCACCCCTTACCACGCACGCTGGCTAACCCGCCTAAGCCCCGCCCCTCGGGGACCACTGTTAAAGCCTAACACACAGCCAGATCCGCTGTCAGTCGCAAGCAATCCATTTTCGAATCCACAACAATCTGTCCTGGACACGTCCCCATCAACTGGCGACCTCTGAGCTACGGCAGTACTCTCGTGATTCGACCCGTCTTAGTCAAGGTAAGAGAGGAAACTTACTCTTTGTCATGTAGCTTACCCATCACCCGTCGATCGCCCAACATGTTCGTATGTCCTGTTGATATGTACGTTCGTGTTTATAGTTTTGTCTTGATGTGTTGCTGTGACATGTATTATTTCCTTGTATATATCATCTGCCTTGTATATGACTCATGCCATGGTTGAATTTATACTTGTATGCTCCATGTTAGCCCCATGTGTAAATACCCCATGCCATGCTGTCCCTCCACATAGATTAAAGCCCCCAAGTACAGCCCCTTGCCTACAACCCCCATTGTCCTGTATTTACCACATTTGCTTTCCTCCATGTTTCCCACTGTATAAATATCTGCCCCTGTTGACCGCCACCCCATCTTAAGGCGCCGAAGGTATCCCATATTAGCGGCTGCCGGTAAACCCCACAATAGCCCCATAAACCCTGGTTGCAATTGTTGGACTGTTGGTATGCACCGGCTAACCTTTGGCCGGTCAGACCAATTTGAAATCTGAATGGGCACATGCGCCAACAGGCGCTGAACCCAGAATACACCTATCCCCAGCTGATACAGAGTCTGTATTGCGTTACAGACGGGCTCCTGTGCAGGGCGAAATACCCCGGCCCTGTACCAGCTTTAAGTCGCTGACCCGCTGCAGGCCCCTGACGACCCAGGGAGTCAACGCGAAGCGTTTCAACCAATTTCATCATTCACCCAGACAGCTAGCAACGTAAGCTGAAAGCCACGCCTGTACTTTCAAACCAGGATTGCACCATCGGTCATTAGGCAAGAGAGTGACCGACTGACCCGCATTGGCAACACACGCGACGCCAACCTTGGTCATCTGTCCAGACTATCCTGGACCAACCACCGCCCTTCGAAAACCAGCTAAGTTATCCCCCTACGAGCATCACCACTCGCTGATTATCTGGCCAAGTACTCTGAACCACAATCCAGATACACTCCTGCCCTGTGATGATATCAGTCCTCAGTAGCACTAGTACCCCGGAAATCGTCCACCCAGAATATCTCCAAGATACTCCCTACTATTTCTGACAATATCCAGTGACTCACTCTTAGAATTATTCAACAAAGACGACCCACTTCTATTTAATAAAAGTTCCTAGTTAGAAATTGTACCTATCTGGACTTGCCCTTGTTTTGAATTTCTCAACTAGTGTAGCCTACCTTCTTTCTCGTCTGCACTCTGACTGCCTTTCATTAATTAGTAACTCCAGCTCTAATCTCTTGAAGGTCACCACAACATTGGCCTAAGCAAGGGAGGCAATACAGTGCGAGAGATTAAGAGCTTACCCTCGATCCCCCCAACCCCTTTCTTTGTGACATTGATATTCAAACTCACATCCAGGTATGAGATGTTGCAACAACCATAGCTTGCTGTGAATTTGATTGTCGGGTGGAGATTGTTCATCCATTGGAGAAACAGTTTAAAATGGTCTTCTCCATGAAACCATAGCAAGTCTCCTCTCTGAAAATCCTTTTCGGGAAGAGAGGGGACTAAAAACTGATTTAAAAAAAAAAACAACAAAAAAAAAACAACAAAAAAAAACCATAGCATCGCAATATCATCAATGAATCTTTTCCAGCAGTTGTTGTCAATGGTCCATGGGGAGGTGGTGAGGATAGTATTCTCCACCCAGGCCATAAAAATATTGGCTATTGTAGGTGCCATGGGTGTTCCCATCGCTGTGCCAAATCTTCGTCGGTATGTTTCATTGTCAAACTGGAACACATTGTTGTGGAGGACATGTTCAATAATTGGAACAAGTCGGTCTAGTGGAGGTGTCTCTGGTGCAGCGGTGTAGTGGTTTAGGGCTGCCTGAATAGACGGACCCACTTCATGGTGCGGAATGTTCGTATATAAACCCACAACATCGATCGTGACTAACAGCGCATCTTGTGGAAATGGCTCGAATGTTTGTTTCCATTCTTCAACAATCCTTAGAAAATGTGTTGTATCTTTTACAAAAGACGGAAGTTGGTGCACAACTGGTTGGAGCCAGTAGTCAACTAGCTTTGACAGGTGTTCAGTGGGTCCTCCGATTCCAGATACAATTGGGCGTCCTGGTGGATGTTCTTGACTTTTGTGAACCTTAGGAAGATGGTAGAACGTGTGGCACTTTGTGTTATTGGTATCAAGCAGTCCCCAGTTGTATGTATTGTTGTCAATATAACTTTCGTTCTTCAGTTGTTGTAAAAGTTCGTTGGATTTCTCTGCAATTTCTTTTGTGGGATCTGTAGAGAGTTTCTCATAGGTGGCGGGGTCGTTCAGTTGACGCATGGCTTCTTTTTTTATAGTCATTGAAGTCTTGGACCACTACTGCCCCACCTTTGTCAGCAGGGATGATTCGAATTGTTCTTTCTTCTACCAATTGTTTCAGCTCGTGAATTGCTTTCTGATCTGTTCGGTTAATATTTTTGTTGTTGGGGACAGGTTTAAAAGCTTTAACTCTGGTTTTGATGGTAGAGCAGTATGCATCAAGGGCCTCATCCCTTCCGTTTCAAGGACACCAATATGTCTTTTTGTAGAATTTAGGTCTGGTGGAGAGTTGGGCAGGTGTGTCATCTTGTAAGAAGAACTCCTTTAGTCTTAATCTTCTCATCCCAGACCTGATAGTGATCTAAGAGAGGTTTCCGCGGAACGTGCGACTATGTCACGCCTGGTGACAGACATTTTGAAGTCCAATGAGTCTGATGACGTCCACAAATCCACAACTTGAATGGCGAAAATATATACACAGGAACAGTCAACGCTGCACCACTATTCCAAAACAAAGTATGGCGCCGCAAAACCGGAAGCGAGTAAAGCAACTTTCGTCTTCCGATACAAAACAAAAAAAAAAAAAAAAATTAAGTGTCCGCGGATTGTTTCGCATTTGCTTTTTTTTTTTTTTTTTCGTTTTCGTTTTCGCGGATTTCCGCGATTTCGCGGATAACTATTAGGTCTGCATCCCTTCAGATGTGTCTTCTAATAGTTTTAGCTTGTTGATGTTGGTTGGAGATGGGCAAAATTTGAGTCCGAGAGATAATACATGTGTTTGTTCTTCTGTCAGAATGAACAGTGGACAAATTGATGACTTGTTGAAAGAACGGACCCCATAGACAGGAAGTGCCCGTAACCCACAACAACGGATGACGTACATAAATACATGAGCAATGACGTATATTGATTACAACAAACTGTCTTGACAATGAAAACAAACTATCAACATCCTTCTTATTTTTAAAAAGAAAACATTCCTAGTATACTAAATAACCATTTCAGAACTTCAGACTCAACGTCTTTGAATAAACAATAAATATTATGTGGGAACTTAAAAATACTCAAAGCGTTTAAAACGAATTCGCATTCTTATGCAAATAAACTAAACACTAGGTCTATATAGGGATCTAACGCAATACAATACAAGATTATTGCTTTAGGTCCAGCGGACTCTTCCGAGCCAAATCAGGACCAGAGAGACGTTATCTTAAAATATTATAAAATGTTTCAAATCTTAAAAAAAACAAGCCTGTTACACTTAAATACTCAAACAAACTTTCACATGGCACCTCTTTAAAAGTCGTCTTTAAAACTGATGTATTAAAAATATGTTCTCTTTCTTCAATCAAATCACTAAATTCAGTCCAATCAATAAAATCCAAACTACACAAAACATGTCGATATGATTTATATGCGATAAAACAAACCAACATCATGTAAAAATTGAAACAGACGTTGACCATTACATACTTTAACTGGTTTTACTTCTTAGCGTTTCTGACAGTAACTTCACGCTCATCGTTTCTGCTCACCACCTTCCTCCACCATTGTCCGGGAACATGCTGATAGAACACAGTCTGTCCAGCACAGAGAGGTTTTAAGTCCCTGGCTCGTTTGTTGTACGTCGGCTTCACTAAATTTCGCCGTCTACGTCGTTGCCGCTGTGCTCTCTCCGACCGACTTTTACTGACTGCTTTATTGGTAGCGGCCGATATCCTGGTTCTCGTCAGCCTCCCGAACATCATCTGCGTCGGGCTCAGGCCCGTGTCTTGTCTCGGTGTATTGCGGAGCTCCAGTAAAGGCTCGTACTGGTTGCCGCCAACCTCCAGACACTTGTAGATCATGTGTTTGTATGTCTTAACCGCTGCCTCAGCCTTGCCATTAGACTGGTGGTGACCTGGTGATGACATCGTGTGTCTAATTCCCCACTGTTTAATCATTGTTTGGAACTCGCTAGAGGTGAACTGGCTTCCCTGATCGGAAACAATCTCGATCGGTGTGCCACAGCGAGCGAAATGTGCCAGCAACTTATTAATAACCTCGTTGGCCGTCGCCTTCTTCAGGAAATCAACTTCAATGAAGTTGGAGAAATAGTCCACAGTCACCAGGTATTGATGACCATTCACTTCACACAGGCCAATCCCGATCTTCATCCATGCCGCATGACCGTCATTATGCTGCTTCAAAGTCTCTTTTTGGTTCTCAGGCTTCATCCGCTGACAAGCCTCACAATGGTCAGCAGTCTGCTTGATGTCATGAGCCATCCCAGGCCAATACAGAAGGTTTCTAGCTCTTCTCATCATGCTGTCATAACTTATATGAGCAGCATGTAGTCTCTTCCTCATCTCACTTCTCAGGGCAGCCGGAACGAGAACTCTCTCGCCTTTCAGAATGACTCCATCCTGTTCAGACAAGGTGTCACGAATGTCAAATCACATTCTCACACACTCAGGAACATCACTTTTCTTGTCAGGCCAACCATCTTGGATAACTTTCAGAAGGATCTGCAGTCCTGGATCTCTAGCCGTAGCTTCCTGAACTTCATTCATGGTGTTGTCAGGTACATCAGGCAAAGAAAACGCGAGCACGCACACGTCGTCACCTGGGTGTGGAAGGTACGCGCGGCTCAGAGTGTCAGCGAGGAACAGCTGGGTACCCTGCACGTACTGGAACTTTATGTTGTATCGGTACAACCTCATCATCAGCGCCTGGATGCGGCGTGATGCCTGGCCCAGGGGTTTCTTCAGAATTGTCTCCAGAGGCTTGTGATCGTTCTGCACTCGAACAGGGCGCCCAAAGGTATACTGGTCAAAACGTTCCAGTCCAAACACGAGTGACAACGTTTCTTTTTCTATCTGCGCCCATCTTCTTTCGGCCTGGGTGAGTGCTCTCGAGGCGTACTCCAGCGGTCGGCCATCTTGAAAGATAGCCGCTCCAAGACCATCTTTGCTACTGTCGACTTGCAATACCAGCTCCTTACCTGGATCAAAGAACGCCAACACCGGCGCCTGTGTAACCTTTTCTTTCAGTTTTCAGGGCTCTGTCACACTCGATCGTCCAGTTCCACTGGACTTCTTTCTTGGTCAAAGCTCGAATAGGTTCCAGATCACTCGCAAAGTTTGGCAGAAACTTGGCGAGGTACTGAATCATGCCACAAAGTCGCCAACTCCCGGTATGTCTTTGGGTGGTGGCATATCCAGTATAGCCGAAATCTTGGCCCTGTCGGGCTTCACCCCTTCTGCTGAGATTCTATGGCCTATGAATGTGATTTCCTCTTGTTTGACCGCAGCTTTCTTCTCGTTCAACCTAATGTTTTTCATTTTGCATATGTCTTGAAGATTTCTCAGAATGTCTGCATGGTCTCTTTCTGACTCATGTTTAGTGTCGCCACGGCCCACCACGATGATGTCGTCTGCCACACAGACGACGCCATTCAGACCACTCAGCGCATCATTCAGTCGTCTTTGAAAAATCTCACTGCTGACGGAGAGGCCAAAAGGAAGTCTTAATTATCTGTACCTCCCAAATGGTGTAATCATTGTTGTCAACAGCCTGGACTCCTCGTCCAGGTGAACGTGCCAAAAAGCCTCCTTCACATCCAGCTTGGTGAACACTTTGGCATTTCCTCTTGTTTGACCTCAGCTTTTTTCTCGTTCAACCTAATGTTCTTCATTTTGCATCTGTCTTGAAGATTTCTCAGATTGTCTGCATGGTCTCTTTCTGACTCATGTTTAGTGTCGCCACGGCCCACAGGATGATGTCGTCTGCCACACAGACGACGCCATTCAGACCACTCAGCGCATCATTCAGTCGTCTTTGAAACATCTCACTGCTGAAGGAGAAGCCAAAAGGAAGTCTTAACCATCTGTACCTCCCAAATGGTGTAATCATTGTTGTCAACAGACTGGACTCCTCGTCCTGGCGAACGTGCCAAAAAGCCTCCTTCACATCCAGCTTGGTGAACACTTTGGCATTATGGAACATGGGGAGTACATCATCAAGCGTCGGCATCTTATAATGTTCTCTCATCAATGCGTCATTCAACGGCTGCGGATCAATGCAGATTCTTAAAGATCCATCTGACTCCTTTCTGGTCACGGCCATCTGGCTTACCCATGCTGTAGGCTCCTCTACACGCACGAGGACGCCCCTCTCCACCAGCTCGTCAATCTTCTTCTGGACTTCATCCTGCAAAGCGAATGGAATGCGCCGGCTGGGGAGTACCTTTGGCTTTGCATCAGGCTGAAGAGTAAGTTTGGCAACCCCTAAGTCACCAAGACCACGCACAGAATCAGAGTCAGGACGCAACACATTTCCGACAAATGCGTTAGTGTTTACTGTGATGAATCCTAGTTCTTGGATCGTGTCAACACCCAGAAGGCATGTGAGGTCGTTATCTACTACTGTGAAGAGCACAGAAGTACTGGACAACGTCTTTGGGTTGTAAACTTCCAGTACAGCTTCGCCGACAGGATACATCGTTGATCCGTTCCACATGGTTAGTTTCTGTTTCGTAGGCTGAAGCTGGTGTTTTCTCACAAACTTCTTGCATATCGTGTTCACATCAGCCCCACTATCCAGCTGAAATCGTAAGTCATTTTCATTGACACGCATCATCACCGACATTCTCCCCTTGTTCGTTGATGTCATTGCACCTGTCATCTTCATTTCAGTATCATCACCGCGTTTGCTCTCTTCATATCTTACTACCCTTACACGGGTGCGACACTTTGCTTGAAAATGGTTTCGCCCTTCACACTTTCTGCACAACTTCCCCCAGGCTGGACACTTGGTTTTCTGTGCTTCATGCGAATATCCACAAAACTTACATTCCTGAATAACAGGGCATGACTGTTTTCTTTCCGCTTGTTGCGGCTTGCTTGCGTCAAGTTGTTCTTGATGAGGTTTGACGTCACTGCCTGGCGTGACGTGTTTTGAGACCTTGTCAACGTGTGCGCGCCGGGGGTGGACCCTATGCCTCTCTCTGGCTGGGTGACAAAGTTGCCTAACCCTTTTTCTTCTCCTTTGTCTTGTTTCTGTCTTATTGGTCCTTTCATCTATATACCTATTCTTTTCACACATAATTTCTCCCACTAAACTGCAGTTTTGACTTCCTCTCTTCTGCCTTACCTGTCTTCCTTTTCCCCATCATTCCTTCTTTTCCTACCCTCCTTTTTCTCTGTGGCCTTCTTAGTCCATATGACAAAGGCTCATAGAAGCCCTAAAAAAACCAGTCCGTGGGTCATAAAAGGGGGCTATAAACTGACAACTGAAAGTGATTCTACTATGCCTGGACAATAAGAAAACAACTTGTTTGCAACTTTTCTGCCTCAGTTTGGTAGGCAAAACGGCCGCTGATTATGTCCCTTGGTACAAATTTTAAGCAGAACAGAAGTTGCCATTTATTAGACATTTTCTCCACAGTACAACTTATTTTGGCAATACTTTTGGTCTTGGGATTTAATTATCATGTAGAAATTGTCAAAGAAATTATCTACAATGTATTTATCTGATTTTTTTTTTGTGTCCGCACTCCAAAATAGTGATACAAAAGACGCGTAATTTTAAAGTCTATTCCGCGGTTGGTAGATCAAGAACATAAACTGCCAAATAGTGGTAAAAAAAAATACATGCACTTAATTCAGGTTTTAATATTTTTTATCAGTCTGACGAACGAGTCCCACAAGTGATAGTTAAGATTTTCATTTGCACGTTTCCGTCGGTGTTCGTCAAATCTCTTGAGAAGATGATTCTCTTGTTCTCTGCTGACCATGTCTTCAAAGTTAGAGGGAAATGCGTCATTCAAGGTTCTGGAAAGCTTAAGCAATGATGCACGGTCTGTGGGATCCAAGGAGTTCAGGAATTCATTCCATTGAAGGCGCCCGAAGGTTTATGCTAACAGCTTGTAGCAGCGAATACTTCTGTTGAAGAATGTTCCAGACAGAGCACCAACAACTGACCCCTCAGCAACAATCCCTGCACAAAACACAAAGACGAGCTTTAATCAAATAGCTCTGGCAAACTGACAAACAATTTCTGTCAAATTACAAAAAAAAACTATTACTACACTTCTGATAGGGCTCAGAGCAGAAAGCTACACCTAAAAGCAACTAACTTTTTTTTAAAAATTATTATTTATTTATTTATCTTATAATTTTAGAAATGCGTGTATTGCAAACAATAAAGCTTGCCTCCATAGATAATGCATCTGCGGGGCCGGGTAGCTCAGTTGGTAAGAGCGTCTTGCTAGTAACCGAAAGGTCGCTGGTTCGAATCCCGGATTGGCCAACGTGTGATCATATTATTTTCCCCTTTACCAACAACTGGCCCGCTGGTGTCAGTATAAATCGGTCCAGTAGTCACCTATATGCGAAAGTGTCGTGTGACTATAATCTACAAACAACAACAATGCATCTGCTCCGTATGATAAAATTGTATACATGTCTATTTACCTGAATCTAGATGAATTTGTTTGATGCCACTGTCCTCAAATCTCTTTCCAATCACCGACAGGAAGAACATGGAAGTGTGGAATTCTCCCAGACGAAGAATGATTCTTTCTTTGAAGAGAAGATTTTGCCATCGGATCGTTTGAGCCTTGGCATAAATGGCTTGATCAAAGACAAGAACAATCTTTTCCAAGTCCAGCTCATCAGCAACCTGCAGACCTCGCTGCAGTATCAGCAGTACTGTAGACATCAGAGTTGGGCTGCTGTCAATCATTGGCAAATAGCCAACCTGAAAAAATGACACGGAAATCATGCAAAATTCAAAAGTAAAAATCCATAGACCTAGGCATGCTACTCATTAAAAAAATCATTATCATAGTTACAGAGTATCACTTTGTAATTCTTGACAGCAAAAACTTACTTTTTCCCTTTAGATTATTAATTATGAACATAATTACTATTATTTTACTATCAGTGGTGGTGGTGGTAGTAGTAGTAGTAGTAGTAGTAGTAGTAGTAATAGTAGTAGTAGTAGTAGTAGTAGTAGTAGTAGTAGTTGTTGTTGTTGTTGTTGTTGTGTTGTTAATAATTTATTTATTTAAGAAATCTTCCTAGGTAAACTAGTTAAGTCTGCTTACTTTGCTGACAGGTGGCACTTGTCCTTCTTTCAGAGCAACATTGAAGCCTGTCCAACTTGGCAAACACTGTCCGTCAGTTTGTGAGATCTTGGCCAAACACATCATCGATCTGGTCAAGAGTTTCTGCAGGTGTCTGAAAAAAAAATCCATTATAACATACATTTATTTTTCATAATGGAATGATTCAAAGACTGGTGTTTGCAACAACCAAAATCCATTTCCAATTAAAAATTGTATGTTGTCTGGAAATAAGATTAAAAGCAGATAATAAACTGCTGCACTATTGTTCAATAAATTAATTGAAAGTAATTGAAGAAATATTAGTAGACACTTACCAGCAATGAAAACTATGGATCGGAAAAGTTTGTATTATTCTGAAAGGGTAAATAATTTCGTTTCGGTAATGATTGTGCCAAGTTTTATTGAGTTCGCAGTTTGTATAGAACTTTTTAAATGACAAATCTTCGCAAAGTTTGACCGCCCGATCGTAAAATCAATAGGTCACTTGACCAGCTGGCTGGCAAACCAATCGGTCATTTCAGATTTTTATGCGTCAATGACCGATGACCGACGCCAAGAATAAACCCTGACCAGGTGTTGCTGTATTCCCTGTAGGGAAATGTCCACCCTGTGTTGGGAAGCAGCTGGGCCCTTTCTCTTGGGTTGGATAATTGATGGGAGGCTGCAATCAGGGGTCATCACCTTGGTGCCTCTTGGCTTTGGTGTTTTCTTCTTTTGCGCAGCAAAGCAATCTGTGTTTTCAGTTGATTTTGACCCGCATGCATCAGTGCTCTCTGGTTGCCTCTGAATAATTATTTCTGAAGTACAGTGGGTTGTACCTTTTCCAGATAGCGTTTCTTCCTTGAAATCACTGTTGTCAAAAACCAGTGTGGTGAATGTGCTTTTCTGAAATCCAGCTGGTGTGAGAGTTGTGGTTTCAAGCTGCTTATTTGCCAGAGCAGTATCATGATCAAGATCATATGAGTGTGAAACTGTGTGACCCAGGCTATTCAACAATTCTATCAATTTCGCTGAACCTGTCCAATGTCTTACTGCCATGCCTAAAGCAACATGTTTTGGTGTTGGTCTTTTCCCCTTTGAGGCCAAAAAAAAACAACAACAATATACTGACACACTGAGAGAAGTTTTTTCGCATCACAATCACTCTGAACTTGGGCATAACCATCCAAGGCAGGTTCAGTTGTCATTCCAGTGATGTAGGCAATGAAGTTAAAAAGTTCATTTGGGACTGCTCGACGGACAGCATCTTCTGACAAGTCTTCTGCTGCAGGTGGCCAACTTTCGGACAAGACAAATGAATGTTCCTTAATAACATTTCGCAAGTGAAGCCCTGTCATGTACATGTTGGCATGTTCATGTTGGTTGGACTGCTTTGTGTAACTGGCATTACAATCGGATTCCACTTCTGACTCACTGTCTTCTTCACTCTCATCAGAAAACTCATGCTTACATTTTGAGACAGCAGTTTTATCAAAGAATACAATGTCACTTTTGTTTCGTTGGTGTTGTTTCAAAAACTTCATGTCTGGAAATCTGTTGATTTTCTGTTAAAATGTCTTCTTGGTTGTGCATGATGCCACATCCTGCTTTTTGCAAAGAGATTGAAAACACTGGTAGAGTTTTTTGACACTAGTTGCACTATTTCCCTTTCTCAGTTTGTGTTCAACATGTTCCATACAAAATGTCTCAAACACTGTCTCAGATGGGTCTACATTTGCTGTACATGTACTAGGGCACTCTTTTGACCTGGTGTATGGCCTGTAGCAACTGCGATGGTACCTCACCTCAGCAGAGGCTAAATCTCCCACAGTTCTGACATGCAGAAGAATTTTTTCGTCCTGCTTCTCTGATGCATTTTGTATCAATTTCTGTCCATCACCTTCACATTTGAAAAGATTGCCTCGTTTTTTGGTTGTGGAGGGGGCGGATCCGGCTATGCCACTAGGCAAGCTGTCTCCGTTCGCCATCCAGAAGGGTTTCCAGTCCGTTTGCACAACTGGTTTCAAGGATGTCAAAAAAATTAGATCTGGTGCCTACCTGGTGGAGTGCTCGACTAAAAGGGCATCGGACTGTCTTCTAAAGAGGAATTTAGCCGTCTTCGTTGATAGACCAATAACAGTTTCTGTTCATGGACGGTTGAATTCCTCCAAGGGAGTCATCCGATGTCAGGACCTGTGTGATATGTCCGAGGTGGAAATACTCGATGAGCTCTCCAGCCAGGGGGTCACGGCGGTGCAGAGGGTATGCGTCACCAAAGGACCCAAACGTATCCCTACCAACACACTTTTTGTGACCTTTGCCATGGCCAAGTTGCCGGAGTCACTCAAGGTGGGATACCTTAGGGTGAAGGTGACGCCGTTGCGATGCTACCGTTGCCAAATGTTTGGCCACGGTAGCAAGACTTGCAAAAATACAGAAATTTGCCGAGAATGCGGAAAAGATAAAAATGAAGGTGATTGCAAAAATCCTATTTGCTGCGTAAATTGCGCGGGGCAGCATGCTTCCAACTCCAAAGATTGCCCTCAGAGGCAGTTGGAGCTGGAAATTCAAAAGGTTCGGGCCACTGAGAGGTGCTCCTTCGGAGACGCAAGAAAAAAGTACTTGAAAGTAGGCCGGTTCTTAAAGAGAGGTCCTTTGCGTCTGTGGCGGGTTCCACATCTCATGTGGAACCTAGCGCACACCCATCAATGGACACTGCCATAAATTAAATGACGCAGATCTTGGAAACCCTGTGCAGACGGATGGATGCTCTAGAAAAAATGCTCACGTTGTTAGCTCAAAAGGGGGGTTCTTCAGCCCCACCGATTACACTGGAGAACGTGCCGACGGGCACGTCCCCAACCGTCATCCACAACACGCAGACGGCCGTGTCTAAAGCCGTCGCACCTGCTGCAAAGGAGGCTAGGCCTCATGCCGCCGCACCAGCAACGACCGGTTTTAGCGACCAGGTAGTTGCTGAGGCGGCTAAAATTCTAGTTGCTCAGCAGAAGAGCGTCAGAGGAGGAGAGGGAAAGGTTGGAAGGGGTGAGGGGGAGAGGGAGGATATAAAGTCCGGTGCTGGGTGTTACGTTGAAACGCGTACGAAAGTATGTCGGAAGCGTGTACGATAGATCTAATCGTTTCGATTTGCAAAGTATTCAATAATGGAGTTTATTTACCTTTGATTTGAGTTTGCATTGTTGTTAGGAGAGGCTTTGTATAACGTTGATAATTTTCGTTAGTCGATATTGTTGTAGAATCTTCTGGATCGGCTTGTTTACTATCGATCGAAGATTCGGGATAATTGTAGAAATTTGAAGGAACGATCCGGAAGGAGAAATAATGATGTATGACGTAAGTCAGTGATGACGATCTTTTATTCGATTGGTGGCAGTGCGTCATTTCTACATTGTTCGAAATTCTTCCGGAAGAGAGAGAGGTTATTTAATCGTGTGCCGAGTTGCTGTTGAGAGATAGTAAAGTTGTTGATAGTGATTTGGAAAGTTGCTGTGAAAGTTGTTGAGTTGAATTGAGAATTGTATGCAGTTGTTGATGTATGCTGAATAAAAGTGGAAAACTTCATACGTCGACTTTGTGATTTGTATGCTGTTTGGACGGGCTGTGTGAATAAACGAATCTGAGTTACACAACTATCAGGAATTCAAGCATCGGGGCTGAATCAGATACTGATAGAAAAACACCATCATCGAACTGAGTGTAACATTTTGGGGGTCAAGCCGCGATTCACGCCATAGCCAAGGGTTCAACTGCTACAACAAGCGAGTCAACGTTACGAGAGGCAGTCATCGAGGGTAGCCGCCAACGAGTTGCGTCGAGAGGGGCCAACATACTGGGACTACATCACCGATAGGTTCGGGTTGACTGCAAGGGCGTGTAGTCGCCGAAGAGTTGCTTCGTGAGCGAACAACAGAGCGGGACTACGTGGCTGCCGCGGGACTACGTCGAGGGACAGTCTCGGAGCTACATCGCCAGTATTAGAGAGAGCGACGTGCGGACGTCGAGTCTACTTCAGCACAGGAGCGTATACATCAACACCAGCGTGGTGCAGCGTCGCATACGACGAGGACAACGGGGCCTGCGTCAGCGAAAGCGACTAGTGACAAGCATCAGCGCTACTGCAGAAAGCGTGCTGTTCTAGAACAGTCTAGAAAGGTACAGCACAGTCAAGAACTTTCCAGAAAAAAAGAACTCTACAGTCAAGAACTTTCTAGAAAAAGAACTTTACAGAAAAGAACTTTCCAGAAGCATCAAGATGGCTGACTTCTGGCAGAAAGGGATGCAACTGAATCTAAAAGGCAAACAGCTGACGGAGTACGTCAAGTCTCAGGAGAGAATACAAGAAAGAGAAGAACAACGTCAGCGTGAAGAAAGAGAAGATGAGCGACGGCGTGAAGAAAGAGAATTGGAAGAGAAGCGTCTAGAAAAAGAACTAGAACTAGAACAGAAGCGTCTAGAAATTGAACAGCAGCGGCAAGAAAAAGACAGAGAATTCGAGCTGAAGCGTCTTGAGTTCCAGCTAGAAATGGCGCGTATCCAGCAACAGCAGAATGCGCCACAAGTTATCAGTGACAACAAAGCTCCAAAATTGCCAGCATTCGTCGACGGGAAGGACCAGATCGACAGCTATCTGGCGAGATTCGAAAGGTTCGCCGAAAGCTCCAATTGGCAACCTCGAGACTGGGCGATTCGACTAAGTGCACTTCTGACAGGGCAAGCGCTCGAAGTTTACACCAGACTGTCGAACGATGACGCCAAAAACTACGACGTCTTGAAAGAGGCCCTATTGCAGTGCTACAACTTTACAGAGAAGGGCTACCGTAAACGCTTCCGTGAATGCCGGCCTAAGTCAGACGAGACGCCAAAGCAGTTTGTGGAGCGCCTGTCGTCATATCTACACAAGTGGGTGGAGTTATCAGGCGAAACGAAGTCTTACGACAGTCTCCATGACCTGATCGTGAAGGAACAATTTCTCAATGCCTGTCACAAGGACCTAGCGACCCACTTAGAAGAACAAAAGCTGCAGACGCTTAAAGATGTGACTGAGGCTGCTGAAAGATATCTCATCGCTCATGGGAAAACCCTGGGGCCACCCAGCGCGACGAAACATTTTCAGAAGACTGGAAACCATGTGAACCAGATCCAGGGGAGCCAGACGAACCAGAAACAGACGGACTCCACGCCTACTCCCAGGGAAGGGCATTCAAGAGGCTGTTTCACCTGCAACGCTACAGACCACAGAGCGGCTAACTGTCCTCAAAATAAAAGTAGCGGACAGCGGAGCAGTACGGACAATGCAGCGGTGGGCAACCGACAGAGACGTTTCTCCAATCAACGGCAAACCAGTAGATCTGACCATCAAGTGTGCGGCGGGAGCGTCATTCTTCCGAGTGAGACCAAGCGCACAGCTACTCCTGCGGACGTGCAAGAGTGCATGACCGATGGCCAACTCCTCCTTGCCAACGGGAAATCCATCCCCGTCGTCGCCAGCGCAGCTGTGACCGTACAGAACATGCCTGTTTCAAAGGGACGCGTCGGAAATCATGAAGTGACTGTTTTAAGAGACTCTGGCTGCAGTGGGGTCATCGTCAAAGAAGACCTAATCGCTAAAGAACAGTTCACTGGCGATTCTAAATGGACACTTATGGCCGACAGCAAATGTGTGAGAGCGCCAGTTGCAAAGATTCAAGTCAACACCCCTTTCTACGTAGGCGAAGTCGAAGCGGTTTGCCTGAAGAAGCCGCTATACGATTTGATGATCGGGAATATCGACGGCGCGAGACGACCCGACGACCCCGATTCAGAATGGAGTCCTGCCTCAACCCAACATGTCGAAGTTGCGGAGGAGGATCCGTTGCCATTTCCCGATGGAGACCTTACAGAGCTGCTACGGGACAATGTGGTTACTCCGGCTCAGCCCTGCCGACCAGAGATCGTCGGTGCTGTTACTACCAGGGCCCAGGCCAAGAGAGACAAGACGTCTACGCCACTGAAGGTCGCCGACAACTCCAAAGCTGCCATCGTGGACAGAGATAAGCTGATCCAGCTCCAGGAAGCTGACAGCACTTTAAACAAGTACAGGAACCGCCAAGACCACGTGACCAAAGGCAGTGGTACGGTCTATTTCGAGGTGAAGGCCAAGATCCTGTACAGAATCTTCCAGCATCCGAGGGTCAACGGAGGTAAACCACTACGTCAAGTATTGGTACCGTTACCGCTAAGGCGCCAGGTGATGGAAGTAGCGCATGACTCGATCATGGGAGGTCACCTGGGTATCAAGAAGACGTCGGATAGAATCCAGGCGGTGTTCTACTGGCCAGGACTTCATGCGGACGTCAGCCGTTTCTGCCGATCATGTGACATTTGCCAGAAGACCATACCTCGAGGAAGGGTCCCGAAAGTGCCTATGCAGAGGATGCCTCTGATCGACCGACCTTTCAAGAGGGTGGCCTTAGACTTAATCGGCGAAATAAGACCTCCGAGTGAAGAAGGTCATCGATGGGTACTGACTTTAGTGGACTATGCAACTCGGTACCCAGAAGCAGTGCCACTGAAGAAGATTGACACTGAAACTGTAGCAGAGGCACTGGTGGACATGTTCAGTAGACTTGGAGTGCCCGAAGAAATTCTGACAGACCTCGGGACGCAGTTCGTCTCTGACTGCATGAAGGAGGTCAACAGACTGCTGAGCATCCGGCATTTGACTACGACACCCTACCATCCGATGTGCAACGGGCTTGTCGAAAAGTTCAATGCTACGTTGAAGTCCACCCTGAAGAAACTGTGCAGCGAGCAGCCCAGACAATGGCATCGCTATATCAACGCCTTACTTTTCGCCTACAGAGAAGTGCCGCAGGAGTCCACCGGCTTTTCTCCGTTCGAGCTGCTGTACGGAAGAACCATCCGAGGGCCGATGCATATCCTAAAAGAACTGTGGACGAAAGAAGTAGACACCCCAGAGGTGAAGAACAGCTACCAGTACGTGTTTGAGCTACGGGAGAAGCTGGAGCAGACTCTCGAGATAGCCAGAGAAAACCTGAAGAAGTCCCAGGACTGTGGAAAGCACTACTATGACCGTAGGGCTGTGAACAGGAAGTTTAAACCTGGCAACAAAGTGCTGGTGCTGCTACCTACTGATCATAATAAGTTGCTGATGCAGTGGAAAGGCCCGTACGAAGTGGAGACCGTGGTGGGGATCAACGATTATAAGGTGAAGGTCGGCCCGCATTCCAAGATATACCACGCCAACCTCCTTAAGCTGTACGTGGAGAGGCCGCCAGAGACTGTACATGCAGCAACAGCAGCTGTGACCGACGACAGCTTTGACAGCGAAGAACTGTTGGAACTTGGAGACTTCCACAGCAAAGAAGGCATCGATGACGTTAAGCTAGGACCAAGCTTGACGGAAGGTCAAAAGATGGAGCTCAAGGACCTTATGGGCGAGTTTCCCCATAGCTTCAGTGATGTCCTAGGCTCTACGACTTTGGTCGAACATGAAGTCCACACCCAGACCTGGAAGGAGCAGCATCTGCAGACCTTGAGGGAGCTGTTCCACCGTACCGCAGAAGCCAACCTGACCGTGAGACCCAGCGAATGCATCCTGGGAGCTGACAACGTCGACTGCGTCGGACATCCGATGGAAGAAGGAGACAACGGAGGACGCACTGATTCCAGGGAAGCCCACGTGATCATCGTCTTTGACCCTGGGCCGATGACGACCGCAACTGACGAGGGCGTCGTTTCCTTGCGGTTGAAAGAACATTGACTGTGTGGAGAACATTGGCAATATCTAAACAGACTTGCAGATGAGAAACATTGACCTTGTATGAATGAACTGTGAACATTGACAGTATCCAGAAAGACTTGCAGATGAGAAACTTTGACTCTGTGTGAATGAACTGTGAACATTGACAATATCCAGGCAGATTTGAAGATGAAAACCATTGACTCTGTGTGAATGAGCTGAGAACATTGACAGTGTTCAGACAGTCTGAAATAAGTTTTAATTCTGAACTTTGTTTGTGCATTACGTTTCAACGTTGTTGAAAGAAATTGGGTAAATTTCTTCTTGAGTGGGGGGTTATGTTACGTTGAAACGCGTACGAAAGTATGTCGGAAGCGTGTACGATAGATCTAATCGTTTCGATTTGCAAAGTATTCAATAATGGAGTTTATTTACCTTTGATTTGAGTTTGCATTGTTGTTAGGAGAGGCTTTGTATAACGTTGATAATTTTCGTTAGTCGATATTGTTGTAGAATCTTCTGGATCGGCTTGTTTACTATCGATCGAAGATTCGGGATAATTGTAGAAATTTGAAGGAACGATCTGGAAGGAGAAATAATGATGTATGACGTAAGTCAGTGATGACGATCTTTTATTCGATTGGTGGCAGTGCGTCATTTCTACATTGTTCGAAATTCTTCCGGAAGAGAGAGAGGTTATTTAATCGTGTGCCGAGTTGCTGTTGAGAGATAGTAAAGTTGTTGATAGTGATTTGGAAAGTTGCTGTGAAAGTTGTTGAGTTGAATTGAGAATTGTATGCAGTTGTTGATGTATGCTGAATAAAAGTGGAAAACTTCATACGTCGACTTTGTGATTTGTATGCTGTTTGGACGGGCTGTGTGAATAAACGAATCTGAGTTACACAACTATCAGGAATTCAAGCATCGGGGCTGAATCAGATACTGATAGAAAAACACCATCATCGAACTGAGTGTAACACTGGGGAGAAGGGGAGGAAGTCGGCTGGCAGTTCGCGTTCCGGGGCTTTGACGAAAAATCAAAGGCCCGGACCCCTTTCTTCCAAGCACCATCAGCCTCTCGAAACGGAGAACCGTTTCGGGGGGTTGATGGACCATGAAGGGATGGACGAGGGTCCGAAAACTTAAGAGACGTAATTGTGCTCTCAGAGATGAAAATTTAAGCATTCTTTTACTTCATTTTTATGGCCATTTTACAATGGAATATCCTAGGAATAAGGGCAAATTATGAGGAGCTCTGCTGTCTGCTGACGGAGCATCAACCTGAGGTGTTAGCCATTCAGGAAACTCTCCTGTCAGAGAAACATCTGGTTATTCGTCTCTAGATTGTACATCTTCTAGAGGCATTTTACTCTTTATTCATAGAAACGTCCCATTTAACCCAGTTTCACTTCATACAAGTTTACCAGCAGTTGCAGCCAGAGTATCTCTTTTTAAATCCCTCACAGTTTGTTCTATATATTTGACCCCATCAATAAATGTGAATAAAAATGAACTTGAGAATTTGATCCAGCAGTTACCTGCCCCTTTTTTGTTGTTGGGAGATTTTAATGGACGCTCTCCCCTGTGGGGTAGCGATCGTACCGATTCTCAGGGGAAAATAATTGAAGACATTTTAGACTCGTTGAACCTAGTAACTTTGAACGAGGGTGCTCCAACTTTTTCCTGTTCAAGAACCGCTTCTTTGTCCCACATTGATATATCGATCTGTGATCCCTCCTTACGTTTGGATTTTAAGTGGACAGTTTTAGAAGATCTCCATGGCAGCGACCATTTTCCGGTTTTATTAAAACATGATTCAGACAACCTTGAGCAAACTCATGGCAGGTGGAAACTAAAACAAGCTAATTGGAGTCTGTTTTCTAACCTGTCTGAGGTTCAGTTCCGTGCTAAGGAACAGGAATTTTCGAATGCCATAGATCCAATACAGCTCTACACTGACATAGTTATAAACAGTGCTAAGCATCCCACAAACTTCATCAAAACCGTATACAATTAAAAAACCCTGGTTTGATGATGAATGTAAAAAACTTCAGCAAGCCCGTAAAAAAGCTTTAAGAATGATGTATCTGCACCCAACCTCTGAAAATAAACAGAACCACCAACGTTTGCGAGCGCAATGCCGACAGTTCTTCAAACTTAAGAGAAGAGAATCGTGGAGAGGTTACTGCTCCACGCTAAATTCGAAAGCGAAACTGTCGAAGGTTTGGAAAGTGGTCCGCAAACTCAAAAATAAAAGTAACAAACAGGTGAGCCCATGCCTTACTGCGCAGGGGGACATAATCGGAGATAAAAAAAAAATAGTAGCTGACCTTTTGGCCTCCTCTTTTGCTGCAAATTCTTCTTCTGAAAATTATTCCGTCTCTTTTCAAACAATTAAAACACGTAAAGAAAAACAACGGTTAATCTTTACCTCTGATAATTCTGAAGACTACAACATTTCGTTCTCATTAGTCGAGCTTGATGATGCAATTAACAAAAGTGCAGATTCAGCAGTTGGGCCCGATGATGTACATTATCAATTTCTCAGACATTTAACAAAGTACTCACGGTCCCAACTCCTGGACATCTTCAATCAGATTTGGATCTCTGGCACCTTTCCTCCCTCTTGGAGAAAGGCCATTATTGTACCCATTCCTAAACCTGGCAAAGACCATACTAATCCCACAAACTATAGACCAATAGCCTTAACGTCTTGCTTATGCAAGACGCTGGAAAGAATGGTTTATTCCCGTTTACTGTGGTATCTGGAAACAAATAATATTTTATCCAACACTCAGTGTGGCATTCGAAGTTGTCGAAGTATTCAGGCTTGCCATCTTGAGTGAGGATTGCTTTAAGACCCACTGGTCTAGCATCAACGATGATTTCGGTTGGCTCGTTGGGGTCAAAGTAAGCCATGACATGAGCTGCAGTAAGAGACTGTTTCAAAGTCTCAAATGCTTGTTACTGTGATGTACTCCACTTCCATGCTATATCTTGCCTGGTAAGTCGTCTCAAGGGCTCTGTGACTGTTGCATATCCAGGGATAAATCTCGCAACATACTGGGTCATGCCGAGGAATGAGCGGACCTCGGATGGATTCTTGGGCGGACTGGTCTCGGTGATGGTTCGGATCTTCTCGGGATCAGGAGCTATGCCATATTTGCCAAACACATGACCGAAGAAAGTGAGCTCGCTGACAGAGAAGAGACACTTGTCACGGTTTGCTCCGTTGGCTTGCATCTTGGTCTTGTTGTGTTGCGCCATGAACAATAATATCGTCACTCAGGTTTGTGGCACCTGTAATGTCACATAACAGTTCTGCAATGGCATTCTGGAATATTTTTGCAGCAGCATTCACACTAAACAACAGTCGCTTGTATCGTAGGAGGCCAAGGTAAGTAGAGAAAGTTGTTATGTATTTGCTGTCTGGGTGAAGTCGCTTGTTAAGTCTAGTTTGCTGAAAACTGTTGATCCATTCAGCTCGTGAATCAGATCATCAAGAGTCGGCATAGGGTGTTTTTCTCGCTTTATGGCTTTATTAGCTTGTCTCATGTCTATGCAAAGTCGCACGCCACCGGGTTTTTTTTGGTACTATGACGACAGGGCTCACCCAAGGTGTTGGTTCGTTCACTTTTTTTTTTTTTTTAATGATGTCGTCCTGTTCTAGACGTTGCAACTCTTTTTCCACATCAGCGCGGAAAGGGATGCGCCTGACGCTGTGAAACTGGTTGTACAGTTTCATCAATATGAAGTTTGATGAGGACACCATTAATCTTGCCAACTTTTCCAGGGCAGGAAACTGACTGGGAATGTCAGAGGGCATCACATTTGCTGACTGAGCAAACACGATTATGTTGAGAGCTTTAGCACCACTGAGTAGATTGCAGGCTTGTTTGACAGCTGTGTCTAGAACAACAACATAGCATTTGGTGTTCATGGTCTTTTCTCTGTAAGACAGGGTGCTCAGAATATAACCTCTTACAGGAAGGGGCTTTTTGAACCATAAGGGTAGATACGTGGACAAGGGTTATATAGTTTATGTTGAACAAGGGTCTTGAAAGATGTTATGGTGATCACATTCACAGATGCTCCATGTCAATGATAAAAGGCACGCTTTTCTCACCAACATTTATTTTGACCACGTGATTGTTGGATCTCTTGCCAATTGTGAAGACACTCTGATGACTTGGATTACTGTCATCATCATCAGGGACACGGGGAAAATGAACTGACCTGACCTTGTTTCTGCGGCGTGTTGTTTCACAGATGTACAAAATGTCCGATTTTGTGACAGCTGAGGCATTTTTGTTTCCTCGTGCTGAACATCGATTACGATGAGAGCAATGACCACTACAGTATCGGCATTACTATTCTGCGATGAATGGCTGTTTTAAGGGGCACTACTATGATTGTTGTCTCGACGGGGAACGGAATCACCACGGCGTGAATTGTGGCCATGACGAAATGAGTCGTCAGACTGACCCACACTGCGTCTTTGGGTTTGATTACCAGGTTGACCACTATGACGGAATCGGTGTCGTTGTCGCTGCTCTGTGCTGACGGCGTTCGTTGCATCGGCAGTACTGCTACTTGCATTTTCGATTTCAATGGCCCTACGTTCCGACAGTTCAAATGCACGAGCTTCGTCCATTGTTTGCTTCAGTGTCAGATTATCTTTCAAGGCTTTCCTACGCACTCGAGAGCAATTCGGCATCATTGTCATGAAATTCACAAAGACTTGCCTGTATGCGTTGACGTGTGTAGAATGAGTCGATGCTTTCGTCATCTTTTGTTTCATTTGTCGGAACTTGAACGTCTCGAAGGAAATGTTCTTCTTCGGAGTGAAATACTCGGAAAGATTGTTCTTGAGTATCTCGTACTCGTTTGTTGTCCGTACTCGTTTGTTGTTCCTTGTTGCTACTACGCCTTTCTGTTCATCAGAAAAACGACTCAGAAATGTAAAACACATCGTCGCCACCATAGTGCAGTAAAAGTGCTTTCTTGCGACAATCAGCGGTGATGTTGACAGTATGCAACAAATTTTCCAACTTCGAAATCCACTGTTTCCACCTAACACCAGCGTTTTCCTCCTCAGGATGCACAGAGAATTTCTCAAATGCACTAATGCCATGTCAAACGTGTCACACCGATCTAAATCTGGCTCTAAGTCGAAAACACTGGACTGGTTTAACACTGGGAAAAAAAAAATCACAAATGTTTCATCCTCGTCGCCAAAATGTAGTGTTTGAGGTAAAGGGAACATGCACTGACAGGACAAACGTAACAAATAACACAACTCGTGTGCTGATGTTTCTGTGGTGTATTCTGGCTGATGAGCAGAATAGGAGAGTGTACGTTACAAAGTTGTTGTTTATAAAAGCATGCTTGGAAAAAGCATAAATACTGAAATCTCGTAAGACAAGAACCGGAAATACAAAAGTTTTACTTTCGCTTATTCATCAAATTGATTCACTCTTTATGTGTGTGAGATATGTGCGCTATATAAATGTTTCAAAAAATAATCAATGACATGGTTTATAACAAAAAGATGTAAAATTATAAATCAATCAATAAATATACAATCCATGAAATCAAAATTATTAAAAGAAATTAAAAAAAAACAACTGATGGTACGCTTTTAAATTGAAGTACCTGTATACCAAAACTCAACCAAATTGCCTTAGCAGTTTTTGAGATATTGAGCAAAACATGTTTAGAAACAAAAGGCCTGTATAGTGATTTTAAACTTTGCTGTAGAGAAAATATGATGGCACGGGAGTATGCCACTAACCTAGGTAATGTTCCTATGACATTTGGTACATTTCTATTCACTGGGTCATGGTGTCCAACAGACGGACCGAAATTTGGCTTGTTCTGATCCCCCTCTCCTTTCTCCTCCCACAATTACATGTATATTTACTCTCCCCCCTCCCTGCTCCCTTCTTCCCACCACCACTGTTATTTCGAGTCGATAAGTAAATACACATGCATACATAACTGAACACTGTTTAAGTGTTATTCGCAGTTTAAAATAAAAGTTAAAATAAGTTTGAATGAAAATGTGTAAGTAGTCAACAGACCTTTCTCATAATATGTATGCGAAGAATAAATCACGAGCAAGTAAAATTAATACATTAATTCAAATAATTTAATAAATGGATCTCAAGTTATTCTTTTTTTTCATTAAAATATCAGTTATTGATGTATTTTAAGTTTTTTCTTTCTCTTTACACTAGTGTTGGGATAGTACAACTGTAGCAGTGCTTTACCAGAATTTTTCAGTGATACTCATACCAATATATTGTAGTGATATAGCAGCTGCCCTCACACCAACCCTGGAACATCAAAGCATGACAGCTTGTAATAAAATTAAATGACAAAGCTGTGTGTTTTATTTAGCATTATTTAGGTTTATCTTTAGCTAA
The DNA here is from genome assembly GCA_036898135.1 of Oncomelania hupensis. Lineage (NCBI taxonomy): Eukaryota > Metazoa > Mollusca > Gastropoda > Littorinimorpha > Pomatiopsidae > Oncomelania > Oncomelania hupensis. The sequence continues at coordinate 67,493,948 of CM072512.1, read as the reverse complement.
AGAGAATGTCACAAAACAAAATGTGTAGCTTTTCATCTCATTCTTGTTGAAGAGGAGGAACTCGTGGAGTACTGAGTGTACTGGGACACTGAATAAAGTGACTGCCACACACTGTTCATCACAATATTGGTATACCATTCCAATACTAAACTGTTAATAAACGTGCAATAGTTGTGTTTTTTTTTCTAAATTATATTTCACCTTTGTTATACTTTTGGATGAATCTGACACAAAATAGTCAAATTTGCTTAGAACTGTATTCCTCATTATGACATAAATTGTAGGAGCTTACATGCTCCAGTTTGCTCCCCCAACAAATTTCTAAAAACACAACTAATATTCTGTAGATTTGGTTTGGGCGTGCCACAGGTTGCAACTATGCCTTCCGCAAGAGGAAGCGGCCCAGAATTGCTGATAAAAATAAAATAAAGTGTCAAAATCAAAAAATTAAAATAAAAAAATGCACCAATTTGTCAACAATGATTCATTTCCGAGGAACAGGATAATGAAATTTTAAGTCTCAAAACTGTGGTAAACAAACCCTATCCAATAAACATCTCAATGTGCACAAGGAAGTCCGACATAATAAATTTCACCCAAATTCAGCAAGACACGGAAGTGGGGGTAAGAGGAAGTGGGGGATTTGTAGGGGGAGGGAGGAAGGAGGTTGGGGGTGGGTGGGGCACAGCAACTCAACCGAAGCTTTTTAGATTTTGAGGTTAGGTCAGCCAGGCTAGCTATAAATAGCTTCGCCGATGCTTCCTTTCACTGGAAGGGAGGGTGCAGTCAAGCTATAAATAGCCCGCAGCAAGCAAAATGTGGAGGCACTAAACAGTGCTGCTCACATAAGAATTGAGCTGGTGTGGGGGGGGGGGGGGATAGCAATTTTGTGATACTTTAAAAAAAATTATAATTAAAAAATTATATATTTTTTGTACTACTGAAATAATCCTAGTGCATTTGCTATCGCTCAGCTGTCTGTTGGCGAAGTGAGGCTATTTAAGCCAGTAGCTTCCTGACGTAAGTCTGGGCAACTGCACTCTATTTCATCCACTGGCTGCAGTTGTTAATCCAATGTTAAGTTGTCACTAGTCTGATTCATTCAGCTCAGCAAACACAGGTGTGGTGTACCAAACATGTTCTGGGCTGAAAATCTGTGGAAATAAAGAAATAAGGACTGTGACTTCAATTATACAGACCAAGATATGTATATTTTATTTTATTTCCACACTTAATACTTTAGTCAATGGGAATCAGAGCGAGCCAAATATTGGTCTGTTCGTTGGAAGCCATATCTCAAAACCACTTAGTGGCTTGCCTCCAGTACCATCATATTAGCCCTACCACAAAGGTCAAGGTCCTAGGGCCATTTTGTTGCTAATATTTTTTGTTGCTCAATATTTCAAAAACAGCTGAAGCGATTTTGTTGAGGTTTGGTATACAAATACTTCCAACCATGGGAAGTCCGGTTCCATAGCAGTCCGGTTGTCAGTCAATAAGGCACCCCCCAAAAAGTTTGTTTACGGTAACAGGAAAAATAATAGGGTCCATCAACCAGCTTTTTTTGGGAGGGGGGGGGGGTTGAGAGGAGGGGGAACCTTTTTCACCTTGGGTGCGATTTATTTGTGCTTTTTTTCCCTCCCAGACAATCCCCCCAAAAGTTTAGGTTGGGTCAAAAAATTAGCGTCGGGCTGGATATTGTAAACGGACATTTTCTTGTCTCAATAACTGAACCAAATTCAGAATTTCTTTGTTTTCCATGACGGATACTTTCACTACTGCTAAGTAGGCTAGACGATTTTTCATTTACTTTCTCAAAGGTGAAGTTCATTGTGCTTTTCCGTTTTTTTAACACGTTTTGCGTTGTATCTAAAAATTGGTTGAGCCGATTTTTGATAATTTTTTTGCTTGCAGGTAGTTTATATAGTGTACTATAAGAGGGTTTACATGATTTGTGTGTGTGTGTGTGTGTATGGGTGTGTGTGTGTGTGTGTTTGTGTGTGTGTGTGTAGACTTACTAGCAATTTAAATCAGCTATAACTCTTCAAGTCCAGCTCATCTTCCCAGACTGTCATCTCATGTCCTTGGGCTGTGTGACAGTGGGTCTATTGTTGCTGGGCTCTGCACAATGGAATGCTATTACCTTCTCGTCTTAAGTCGATGGGGATCGCTAGTACATCTCCCTCTGACTCTACTTAATTCATTTATATGTTTAACTCGGTCTGTGTTTAGGCTGGGGTACAGAGATAGAAAAATGGTAAAAGATCACTGTCTCTCACACAGCTATGAAACATAGAAGTCCAGCCACTTGATAACAATAAATATCACACATTTATTTCCTCTACTCTATACCCGATCTGCTAAGTACGATACTAACTTAAAAGTTCAAATGTTTCTTTGACTGGTTCGCTTCTTGATAGTTCTATGCAGCTACTGTATCATCATCGGGCACTGGATGATTTCTGCCCTAAGGGTCAGAGTTCTGGAAGAGTGGACTATTGTGGTCCTTTGATACAGGTTTGGTGCACGATGTCGATATGCACTTAACTGAGTGTTCGAAGAACTGTATTGTGGTTGCTTCCTTGATCAGCTGTGTTGAGTGGATTCTTCTCTGTGTTACTAGACTGGTGGGCTCTCTTCGCACAGTGCTTGAGATGCCTCGGCAGGCCAAAGTTCAGCGACGACTTGTTCTTGTCTTTCGCCTGGTTGGGTTCACGATACGATGCCTGCTCGTCTGTAACATATGAGACGAAATTCTGCACAACCCTGTATACTAGGCAGGGATGTTGCTAGGAAATTTTTTCTTCAGCGATTTGGCCGAAACAGCTGTGAAACTTTCGGCTTTTTACAAAAAGTTTCGGCTCTCTCTTCCAAAGCAGTCTCACATGTTTTTTTGACTAGATTCACTACGTTAACGTGCACCCTCCACCTCCATATATTAAAGGTGTTCTGTGGATGCATATCTTTGTAATAAAACATGATTTTAAGAGTAGAATAAGAACATTGAAAATAAATGCTATTTTCTTAAATTTTAGACACACAAAAACAATAAAAAGTTTACACTGTCCCTTGACAGACCACAATACTGTCAGAGTTTCTGGGTTTAACCTTAGTAATTATCGAATCCTCACCTAAACTGCAAGCGTACAGCACAGGAATATCGCAAAAATGGACAAAATTGAGCCGATTCACCCGTGAAAACTTCGGCTCGGCGAGCCGACATGACGGACAGTTTATCGGCTTTTTTATAAAAATTTCGGATAAAAGCCGAAGATCCGACCCAAACGACATCCCTGCTAGGTGTGTGCAGAGCGTCTCACTGAAGGTTGAAATAGCCCTCAGTGATTAGCTCCACATCTCTATATATAAACGACGAACATTCTGCTAAGTCCGTGGTCCATGGGAGTCTCCATTCTAATTTCCTATACATACATAAATATAAATCATGGCTAACTATACACATAGAGAAATAATTAATATGATACACATTCTCTGGTACAGCCACTGGTCTGCAAGCATACATATAGGTAAAACAACAATTCAAGTCTAAGCATAGCAAATTTAACAAGCATAATTCAACAATAATATCAATACATCACGATGAAACAAAAGTATGTTCATTTAACTTTTTGACAATGTCAGGCCGTGGCTAACTTGATTGAATAGTTTTCAACAAGTCCTGCTTCCCTAGTCTTTCAGTGGAGAGATTTCTGTTAGAGCTTAGCTGTGTACTTCTCACAGTTTGAACGCAGAAAGACTTACCTACCAGAAAGACTTACCTACCTAGCCTCTGCCTAACCAGGTAGAACCGGCATACCTAATCTCTCTGTGTCCCGATTGGCTGTAAATTCGATGAGCTCTAACGTAAGCTGCGATGATGTCACTACAATGCGCGGGCGTCAGCCTAGCAGAGTGTTGCACATACAGTAGTTTCTATCGTCTGCTTCAGCGTAACATTAAACCTTAGTGTTACAACTGACTAAACAAGGCAAAAGCTTAAAATATGCTGTGTAAACTGGCCTCTTGTTACACTCAGTGTCAAGTCAGTCCATTCTCGAATGTTGTCCCCCACCTCTTCTTAGGTCTTCCTCTTCTTCTACTTCCTTGCACTGTGCCTTGCAGGATGGTCTTTGCAAGGCCTGATGATCTGGTGACGTGGCCATACTATCGGAGTTTCCATTTCTTCACCACTGTGATCAGGTCACCGTGATGTCTAATGGCTTTTGTGATGATCTGTCGGACTTCGTCGTTGATGTGCTGGGTATAGGAAATGCCCCAAAATCTTCTGTAGCCTCTCATCTCCATGCTTTGTATTTTTCGTTGTATATCTGCTGTGAGAGTCCATGTTTCCAACAGCCTTACCTTGGAATGTAGGCTGATGGTCTTGTCTTTCCAACTGGGCTTCAACCTAGCCAGGGCAGCAGTTGTTTGTGCGAACCTGGAGAGAACTTCCTTGCGGGACCCATTGTCTCTGGAGGTGGTTTCAAGCCTCTCTGTACCAGCTGTTCAAGTCTTCTACATATTAGCCTAAATGTCAAATTGTAGAGCTACATATTTGTGTTTTTCCCCCTAGAAAGGCGATTTGGAGATTGGGGGTGGGTGGAATCACGTGAAATGGTTGGGCGGCGAGCAAAGACTGGCCGAGGTTACGTCCCCTCTCCACCATCTCTGCCGCTTGTCGTTTAGCTAATCTATTAGGTCTACGCCGAGTGACGTACCGTATTTGAACCTTCAGTTTACCCTTCTTTTTCATTTCAGGACGGGGAAAAAAGGTTACGTAATATTTTAAGAAAACCTCTAAATTGTTTGTAACCAGCGACAGAAATGACGTTCAGGTGACGTAAGCCTCGGCCAGTCTCTGCTACGCAGTGTGTAACCTGATATGCTAATGCCAGCTAAAATGCACGTGCAATTTTTTGCAACCATGTCTACTTATTGATCTTCTATGTGGCTTACGCAAGCGGCAAAAATTCATGTCATTGCGGAATGTGTAGGCAAGTTGGTCACATGTCTGTTTCTTGACTATTGTTTTTACTGGTACTTTACTAATAAGTCCTGTCCACCAGCCTAAAAGCGTATGTTCCTTTGACCTAGATATGTAAACTGGACGGATTTTCATAGGAACATTACCTAGGTTACCTAATGGCCAGCGTCCCGTGCAATCATATTTGCTGTATCACAAAGGTCAAGGTCGCTGACGACAAATTGTTTCTAAATAATTATGTTCGCTATTTATTTCTCAAATATGGCTGAACAGATTTTGGTATACAAATACTTCAACATGGTCAGTCATTCAGTAGCAGTCCGGTTTTCGGTTAGTCAGTCGGCCAGTAGGTCTGTCGCTGCGAATTTAACTTTTGTGTTGAAAACAAATGTTTTGCCTTATGAAGAATAACTGAACCAAATTTTATTATTTTTACTTTACCGATACTTTACCTACTCCTAAGATAATTCATATTTGCACTTTCTCAAAGGTTAAGGTTGCTGTACCGCATAATTTTCTATATATATTTTGTGCTCTATCTCAAAATTGTGAGCCGATTTTGATAACTTATTTTTTGTAGATAGTTAAGATACGTGACCCATCACTCCACGTTTTCATTTTGCTTCTTTAGGATAAAGGCATCTCGCCAAGAAAATTAACATTTTGTGCTCTATCTCAAAATTGTGAGCCGATTTTGATAACTTATTTTTTGTAGATAGTTAAGATACGTGACCCATCACTCCACGTTTTCATTTTGCTTCTTTAGGATAAAGGCGACTCGCCAAGAAAATTAACACTTTTGAAAATGTTTATTTTTCGTGTCTGGAATGCATTTAAATGCCTAGCCTTGCCATCTTGTTACTATTTTTATTTTGCACATACTAATTACCTCAGCCTTGTATGTCATTCGTTTGTCTTTTCACAAAAGTCCCGGTTCCAGAGGTCCATTATTTTCTAAAAAGTTTTTCCATCATTATTTTCTAAATGCTTTTTGCGCTATATGTCATAATTAACAGATTTAGATTATTTTTAGCTTGCAGGTAGTTCAAAGCGTCCAATCATTTCATGTTTTTATTTTGCTTCTTTCTCCACGAAAATTAACACTTTTGAAAGTGCTGGTTTTATGCTATGCGTTTGTGAGTGGAAATACATTTGAATGGCTTGCCATCTCTTGATTTTCGTTGTTGGTGGTGGTGGCAGGAAACCATTAGATTTCTGTCTTTTACATTATGTCATGCAATTTGGAACACAAGGAACATAAGCATATCGCACACATGTCAATATGGAAGAATTTGTTAGGAAGAATGTGGGTAATATTATGTTTTCCCTATTTAAGGTATCTGCTAAAGAACATGTTGTACGATGTATTATCCATATTGTCACAATGATTCCACGATCTTATGTCAAATGTACTCGTATAATGTATTTTTCAGAAAGCCACGACAATCCATAAAGGGTGTAGTCAGTCAACTGTTTTCAAAGTGAACCTGAACTCGGAAACTCCAAGGAAATACTACGATGAAGAAAGTTATGGATTCTAATCAACGATGTTTACATTATAAACTGTCATAACCCATTCAACACCAGTGTATATATGTAACGCACACAAGTATGGGCTGCATTCAGAGTGAACCATATTCGTCAGAAGGTAGCACCGTGGAATCGATTGCCTTCCGTCGAAAATCAGAAAAACTAAACAGGAGAAGCAAAAGGGAATCTAGCTCCAAAGTGCAGCAGGTGTCGGCACCCGAAACCGCTGTTAACCGCTGTACACAAACTAATGACTCGTTGTCCGAGCACTTAAGCGCAACACATTGTAACACATCGTCTCCCATCAACATATTTGGTAGAAAGGCGAAGCAAGCCAAGGAACTAAGGATGTCTGTGGAAGTAATGGACGTAGAATGGAAGGAGGAAAGGGGCTTCCAAAAGAAAGGCTTGTTTCCAGGTTGGAAATCCCATGACAAGTGCAGTTTTTGTGTGAACAGTGCAGATAAGAAACAGCGACGAGATCAGGAAAAAACATTAATCAGCACAACTTGCTTGGAGCACATGGGTACGGGTTCAAGGTTGTGTCGTCAATGCACCAGCACTCTGTTTGCTACAGCGCAGAACAACATGCAGTCAAAGCAAGGCAAGGACGTCACAATGGCTATCGCCAACCTACTGGCAATGGTGAGTCAACCGATGTCACTTAGTCATTGTACGTGCCTCCGAGAGTCACCAGCGAATGGATTTAATTGTATTGACCGCTTATCTGATATACTACTACTACTACTACTACTACTACTACTACTACTACTACTACTACTACTACTACTACTACTACGACTACTACGACTACTACTACTACTACTACTACTACTACTACTACTACTACTACTACTACTGCCATGTTTGTATGTCCGGATCAAAATCTGGAAATACATTGAAACAATCGAGATACCGAGGTAAAATTCGTTCTGTCGGTTCATCGGTCAGTCGGTCCGTCTGTCTCTCGGACAGGTGAAATCCATATTTAAAGAACCAATGAACGCGTTTTGACCAAACTTCATAGGAATATTACCTAGGTTAGTTCAAAATCAGTTAGCAGAAAAGACGAAGTGGAATTAGGAGAATAGCATTAGCTTCTTTGGATCTGTCTTAAAGATAGAGATACAGTCAAACACGCTTAAGCCGAACTCGCCCGGGGAATGAAAAATAGTTTTGCTTATCAGAGTTTGTGCATATCCGAGTTCGGATAAGCCAACCTTTTTCCCGAGAAATTACCCTAGTGTTCGGCTTAAGCGAGTTTTTTTTCAGGATAAGTTGTAAAATCGCTTGGAATGTCTCTCTTTCTTTCTCTCACTTTCTTTCTTTCTCTCTCTCTTTCTTTCTCTCTCTGTCTCTCTCTCTGTCTCTCTCTGTCTCTCTCTCTCTCTCTCTCTCTCTCTCTCTCTCTCTGTGCGTGGTGTGTGTGTGTATGTGTGTTTGTTTAAATGAATAAGATCAAAACAGTGACAACTTACAAGTGATTTTTCAGTGGGGCTTTATTAATACCTCAAAGAAAACTGAAAAAAAAAATGGTGAAAACAGTGACAAATCTCAGAAACAAAGCAAAGATTCCCTTTCAAAGGCCTAAACAAAGAACAACTGCTAGTTAGAAAAAAAATATAAACATTTGAAAACGAAACCTTTAGACGGCCCAAAACGACAACAAAATTCGGCTGAGGTCACTTACCCAGAAACGAAAACGTACAGTATTCCTTAAACTTTAATACTGCATGCTAGGCTAGACACACACTAGCAATTTGAGCACTCAAAAGACCCTGGGCCCTGGACCCTGGGGAGGCACGGTGGCCGAATGGTTAGAGCGTTGGCTTGCGGATCGGAAGATCCCGGGTTCGAGCCCAGGCGGGGGCATTGTGTTGTGTCCTTAGGAAGGAAAGACACTTTACTCCCGTTTCCTACTCCTTTGGATGAGAGTATAAACCGAGGTATAGTCCGTGTCGCATACATTCCATCATAACGGACTTTAAAGATCCTGACGCTCATGTCCTAGACGGGTGAGTGCCGGTAACAAGAACACACCCAGCATGCACCTTGGTAAAAAGTGCCATAATGACCAACACGATTGATTGTGGGCATATACGGCAAGACAAGACAAGACAACACACGCTAGGTTATATGCTGCAAATTGCGAGATGCATCATCCTCCGCAGCCACTTATCTTCTGGCTTAATCTTTCAATGCTGAAAGTATAAAAAAAACAGGGCCTGGCATCCGCTAGAACGGCGTGCACATTACCTTTTGACCTGCCTCTCCCCTGTGCCCCTCTCTCGGCCATCCCCTCACTAACCTAATTGACGCAAGCAAACTTACCACTCTTTCTCTTATTTTCAATGGCACCTGCAAAACATGTGGCACAAGTCATCAGTTTGCCCGCATAAACAGGTGACGTGTTCGTTTCCGTAGGATAATTATAGTCGTGACGAAATATGTCTTCCCCCGAAGTGTTTTTAAAAAAAACAACAAACAAACAAACAAAAAAAAACAAACAAAAAAAAAAACAGTGTTCAGAGTTTGGCTTATCTGTCAAAATCATGTTTGAGATGTCCGTGTTTGAGTTAGCTATTTTTTGACAGAGTGTGGCTTATCCGAATTAGAAATAGTCTTACAAAGAGGGGGGTCTGGCGGGGAATTGGTTTTGGTTTTAGATATCCGAGTTTTTCGCTTAAGCGTGTTTCGTTTAGGCGAGTGCGGCTGTATTTGGATTTGTCTTATAGATAGAGATCTTATCATATTCCTATCTTATCCCGTAACTCGAAAGTCGTTGGGGTACCACAGATGATTGTTTAATCAGCGTACTCCATCTTTCTCTTTCCTGAACTCTATCTTTCTCTGTCCTGAACAACCCTCATGGCTTCGCTCAGTGTCAAGCCAGTCCATTCTCGAATGTTGTCTTCCATCTCTTTTTCTTTCTCCCTCTTCTGCCTCCTTGCACCGTGCCCTGCAGGATGATTTTTGAAAGGCCTGATGCTCTGGTGACGTGGCCATACCATCGGAGTTTCGGTTTCTTTATCATTTATCATTTAGGATTCCTACGGCAACATGGACGTTCTGTAAAGGCATATTTCAACGATGCCAAGAACAAAAACCATGAATAGAATGACCAGGAGTATGAAGAACCTCCTCAAGAGAAAGAACAACGCAGAAGAAAATGTTACCAAGAAAAATCAACACCTGGACAAGGATGAAGTGGTTGCAGCCGAAATATCGGCACATTCAAGTGAACACAAAACGAAATCGGATTTTGAGGAAAGGGAGGACCTTGGCAACGAAAGAGGTCCTCCGATCGTAGAACACAGTTGCTGCAAGGAGGCCCTAGAGGAGATTCGACAGCTGAAAGATCTAGTGCTGCGACTCAGTGATAAGATCGATAGGCTTGAAAACTGTGGTCAGGTTGTAGATCAAAAACAACAAGATCTGGACACGCCCACTAGCAACAACGGCAAAGCAGAAACAACAGACATGGAAGATCCATCTATCCGAAACGCTAGTGGAGAGTCCAAAAGCCGCGATTGTGTACCACCAGCAGTTTCCCAGTCCGTTAAAAAAGTCGTGGTCCCGACCGCCATTTACAAAACATACGCGGATTGTGTACAGAAAAAGAAAAATAAAAATGATCCAGCAAATGATGTCAACAAAAATAAAAGTGACGTCCAGCAAGCCGGAAGTGACGATAAATACCCTTTGCCAAGTAAGTCTTCTGGTATCTATAAAGACACTTCACCTCGTGTTTTGATTCTGCATGATTCGACCCTGAACAAAGTGGACAGTACGAGACTAGGTCTTTCATATGGATTTCAAGCTGCAGTCAGAAAGGTATTTAAGATCGAGGACTGTGAAGATGTATTAAAAAATGCATTGGCAGAATTAAACCCGGAACCAGAATGCATCGTGACACATTTTGGCATCAATGACTTGAAAGTTAACGATGCAGTTCAATGTGGAAATAAAATGGCCAATTGCGTTAAAAAGATCAAGCAAACCCTGCCCAAAGCCAAGATCATCATCAGTCAGCCTACACCAGTTAGGAGACAGAGACTGAATGCAGACAGGGGTGTTTTCAACGCCACAACTCGAGCTGCCCTAGTTGGAGAGCACAGGGTCTCCTTCGTGGAATACGTTATGTCGGCAAATCGTAACCTCATAAGCCCAGACGAAATCCATCCGACAAATAAAGGGGCCACTATCATTGCACGTAGTCTGGGGCGACATTTGTTCTTCTCGTTCTGGGAGAAACCGAAGAGGAGGAGACCCAAGCCAGTCAAACCTTTTATCCACCGTGGTCCTTACCGGAGTAGTGAACAGTATTCCCAATGGTCACCACTTGGTCGTTTTCAATTCCCCCAAGTTGTTTCACCACCATCAGTGCCAGCTTTTCCTTGGTTGTTCCAGTGACTGTATTGTTCTTGTTTGTCAATTGTAAAAGGACAGGAATTAAGAACTTTGTTTTTTATGAGAAAGAAAGAGAGAAAGAGAGAGAGACAGAGAGAGAGAGAGAGAGAGAGAGAGAGAGAGAGAGAGAGAGAGAGAGAGAGAGAGAGAAAGACCTAAGTAACAAAACTATAATCAGTAAAATAACTCCTTTTTGATGAATCGAAAACAAGTAAAATGTATGCAATGGAATTGCAGATCTATAACAACAACATTATCATATTTAGAACATGAACTTATAATCAATGATTATGACATTCTCTTTTTACAATCTTTGAATGTAAAAAAGAGCAATTTACCTAAAATACCGCATTTTTATTATCCACCAGTGATTGATCAAGGACAAGGAGAAGGAAAAATAAACACTGCTATTTATATTCGATCTGGCCTACAGTATTGCATTAGACCTTCTCCAGTACCACAAACATGTGAAAATATATTCTCATGTGCAGTGATTGTGAAACTTGATGATTTTATAACTTTGAATTGTGTTTCAGTATACATGCCAAGAGGCCCAGATGAAAATAACAGTGATTGGCTAAAACATGTATACAGTGAAAACGAAAAGTGGCTCATTTGTGGGGACTTTAATGCGCATTCCTCCTTGTGGGAAAATGACTGCAATTTAACAACTAGCAACAGACTTGTGGAAAACATTGTTGACTCCAATTTATGTATTTTAAATGATGGTTCTCCCACTAGGATTCCCGACATAGCCACCCATAGACTTACAGCCATTGATATTACCCTTATTTCCCCTGACTTAGTTTTAGACTCAGATTGGTGTACACTTTCAGATTCACTCGGAAGCGACCATTTACCTATCCTTATTTTAATTAATGATGTTATAGAGTCAGAAAAAATACAGCAAGATCCCATTCCAAAGTTTAATTATCAAAAAGCTAATTGGGCATTATTTATTGAACTTCTACAGCACAAAGACCTTGACATTAGAAAAGAAGAAAATATAGATACATTTTATGATAAGTTTTGTTCCACAATAATATCCGTTGCTAACAATTCAATACCAAGAATACACTACAATAAGAACAGTAAACACAAAGGTAATGTTTGGTGGAACGACGATTGTGAAAAAGCGGTTCATGAAAAGAAGACTAAATATAAGAACTATATTAGGAATAAGAATGCTGAAAATCACACAGAAATGAAACAAGCTAAAATTAAATGTAACCGTGTTGTAGCAAAAGCTAAACATGACTACTGGAAAAACTTTTGTATTAAAGAAATTTCTGACTACAAAGACACACAAAAAGTGTGGAAACAAATTAAAATAATGAATAACGGATTTCATCTACCCTCAAGTCCAATAGTGTTAAATGATAATAAATTTCCATCCGCGGCAGACAAAGCTGAAGCATTTGTAGACATGTTTGCTACAGTAAGTACACACGAAGGTTTGAATTCGGAGCAAAAGAATTATAGAGAAACAGAAGAAAATGAGTCTGATGTAAATTATGATCAGTCAGATGATAACACACTTTATTTCAATGCTCCAATAACACTGCAAGAAGTTCAAAATATGGTAAATAATTTGTCCAATAAAAAATCTGCCGTGGGATTAGACACAGTAACTAATGAAATGATAAAACATCTACCAGAAAAATGGGTACAGATCCTTCATAAAATAATTCAGATAATATGGGAATCTAGTAATGTCCCTCAGATATGGAAAGAGGCGATAGTTGTGCCTATACACATACAAGGTAAACCTAAATCAGACATAAAGAGTTACAGGCCCATTGCAATTACGTCACACTTATGCAAATTTATGGAAAGAATATTGTTGAATAGATTGGAATATTTCTGTGAAAAAAATAATATAATTCCAGTTAACCAAGCAGGTTTTAGGAAGAATAGGTCGACGATTGACCACATAGTAAAGCTCACAACTAACATCAAGAGCCAATTTTCAAGAAGGAAGTGCTTGTTGGCCACGTTTTTTGACGTGGCTAAAGCGTATGACCAGGTGTGGCATCATAAACTTTTGACCAAACTTAAAGCTGTTGGAGTGTCTGGTCATTTATTTAATTTCATAAAAACATTTATCAATAAAAGACAAATCCAAACAAAAATAGGCAATAATTATTCATCTAAAAGATCACTAGACATGGGTATTCCTCAAGGCTCGGTGTTATCGCCGATATTATTTAATATTCTGTTACATGATTTACCAACTAAATTATCCAAAAATGTAGTTTTAGCTCAATATGCAGATGACATCTGTATCTGGATGAAAGTCACTTTGAAGAAAAACGCTACAAAAAGAAATATTAATTATATTCAAAAATTATATCAGGAGGATTTGAACAAAATAGTTTCTTATATGAATAATAATAGTTTAAGTTTGTCAATCGAAAAAACACGTATGATGTTATTTAATAATGGGTCTAATCCAGTAAATCTTCCTACATTTTATATACAAAATGCAGTATTACATTATACAGAGCAAATAAAATTCTTAGGTGTATATTTTACTTCTAAATTAACATGGAATCAACATATAGAATACATTCTGACAAAAGCAAGAAAAAGTCTTAATTTCCTTAAAATAATAAGTAAAAAATACTGGAGTCAAGATGTAGCTACGTTATTACATATTTCGACTGCGCTCGTGCGATCAAAGCTCACTTATGCACAAGAGGCTTTCTTCAATGCACCAACATATTTACTAAGAAAATTACAAAGCGTTGATTGTAAAGCATTTAAGCTGGCTCTCGGATTACCAGTACATGCATCTTGCGACAAAACTTACAAAGCAGCTGGAATGTTGTCACTAGATGAATACAGAAAGTTGGCATGCGCGAAGTATATTTTAAGGTCGTCAGTAACTAATAATAATGTAGATGAAGAAATTAAAATTCGGTCAGATATAGACTTTCCAAAAAGGGCGAGAAATATACAATCAAATACTACAATAAGTACATTCACATATAAAGTACTTACAGATGCAACAATTAATAACAATCAATTGATTGCTAAACGAGTAAATATATTACCAACCCCACCTTGGGAGTTACAGAGAGCACAGTTTGATACAGAGTATTCAGACAATAAGAAGTCTTATGATAGCCATGTATTAGCAGCATTAGTAAGACAGCACATTGAGGAAAAATATCCTTTGCATCTAAAAATTTATACAGATGGGTCTGTTTTGGAAGACAGCTCATGTGGATCTGCATTTATTATACCTGATTTAAAAGTTAAAAAGTCATTTTATATTGGTAAAAGTAAGTCTATATTTACTGCAGAGTTGCTTGCAATAATGATGGCTCTTAATTACTTAGTAGATTTTCGACATGATATTTATCAAATACTCTTTTGTGTAGACTCAAAGGCAGTGTTACTAGCTTTAAAGTCTATACAACTCAAAATAAGGTCAGATATTGTAGCAGAAATTTCTCAACTAATACACGTTTTACATCTCAGAGGATCCAGAGTTACTTTTCTTTGGATGCCTTCACATGTAGGCCTATTTTATAATGAAAAAGTTGACGCGGCTGCGAAGTCAGGTGCTTGTCAATCTGAACAGTCAACACACTTCAACATCCCGCTCGCTCTTGATGAATATTATTCTCTTTTAGACAAAAGTCAGCGTCAAAAGCAAAACACCCAGGAAAACAACTTGTTGGGATATTTAGATTTTGATATAAAGAAAATGATGGATTACTGCCAACGGAAACTTAACAATCCATTTAATTTTAGGAAAATAATTTCTTTAATGTATCGATGGAAGGTAAATGCTTTTAGAACTAAATACGTCAAAAGTGTAAAATGCATTTGTAATAGTGAAATTTCTCACTTACATATATTGACTTGTAACAAACTAAAACAATATATCCCGGTTTTAAAATTACCATACCAACAAATTAGTAATATGTTTTCTAACTCCTTGCAAATATTCGATTTGTTCAAATCATTATTGGATAGCCCGTTAGGTGCGGTTTTGTAGTTTTGCCAATTCCCTTTTGTAACGGTCCGGATAAGCGCCGGCAAAAATTACGGGCACTGGTAGATGATATAAACATTCCCTCTCCATTCCTCCCCTATCCCTCCCCCCCCCCTCCCCATCCCTTTCTACAGCACAGATCAGCAGTACCCCAAATTTTATTTCACTTTAAATTTATTTTATTTTTTTTATTTTTATTTTTTATTTTTATTTATTTATTTTTTTTTTAAATCTGTATTTATGTGTTTATAGTTGTTTTTGGGTGTGTGTGTGTGTGTGTGCGTGGTTTTTTTTTTTTTTTTTTTTATAAATGCGAGAAAGGGAGAGAGAGAGAGAGAGAGAGAGAGAGAGAGAGAGAGAGAGAGAGAGAGAGAGAGAGAGAGCGTCTAATATCACATATGTGAAGAGACGATAAATTAAATAAATAAATTCTTTATCATTGTGAGCATGTCATCGTGTTGTCCAATGGCTTGTGTGATAATCTGTCGGACTTTGTCGTTGGTGATGTTCTGGGTATAGACGATTCCCAGAAGTCTTCTGTAGCACCTCATCTCCATGCTTTGCATTATTTGTCGTATGTTTGCTGTGAGGGTCCATGTTTCATAACAATATATGAAGGCGATGACAAGGAAGCGCAGCAATCTTACCTTGGAGTGTATACTGATAAGGATGCCTACCACACTGACTCAACCAAAGCTTTTAGGTTTTGAAGTTAGTTCAGCCAGGCTAGCTATAAATAGCTTCGTTGGTGCTCTTCTTTCCTTTCCTTTCACTGAAAAGGAGGGTGTAGGCAAGTCAGATGCCCTTGTAGATCACTAAAGCACAATCAGCATTAGTGGGAGAGCAATCTCCAACCTTCGTTTTGCGGATGACATTGCTGGTTTGGCTCGAGAGGAACAAGAACTTGAACAGTTGGTACAGAGGCCTGACACCACCTCCAGAGCCTATGGAATGGAAATAAGTGCAGAGAAGACCAAAATGATGATCAACAGCAGCAATGGCATCAACACAGACATCAAAGTCCAAAGCCTATCCCTTAACACAGTGCATAACTTCAAATATTTAGGAACCATTGTATCAGACAATGGGTCCCGACAGGATGTCCTCTCCAGGATCGCACAAACAACTGCTGCCCTGGCAACGTTGAAGCCCATTTGGAAAGACAAGACCATCAGTATACATTCCAAGGTAAGGTTGCTGCGCTCCCTTATCATCTCCATCTTCCATATATGCTTGAGAAACATGGACCCTCAGAGCAGATCTACAACAAATACAAAGCATGGAGATGAGGTGCCACAGAAGACTTCTGGGCAATTTCCTATACCCAGCACATCACCAACGACGATGTCCGACAGACCATCACACAAGCCATTGGACCACACGATGACCTGCTCACAGTGGTGAAGAAACGGAAACTCCGATGGTATTGCCATCCTGCAAGGCACAGTGCAAGAAGAAGAGGGAGACCGAAAAAGAGGTGGGAGGACAACATTCGAGAATAGACTGGCTTGACAATGAGCGAAACGATCAGGGTTGCTGAGGACAAAGAAAGATGGAGCACGCTGGTTAAACGATCATCTGTGGTGCCCCAACGACCTCAGAGTTGCGGTATGGGATAGACTAGGATAGGTATTCTGATGGTCATGTATTTTGAAATGGGCTTCAATCTTTCCAGGACAGCAGTTGTTTGAGCTATCTGGAGAGGACTTCCTGTCAGGTCCCAATAGTCTTGTCAGCCGCTTCAGTCTGGTAGGACTTATTGCTGTTGTTCTTGTTCAAATTGTTATCTATTTCCTGGCCTTGATTTTCTATCCAGTTCTCCTTTTCTGTACGCGTGCCTTTTCGGATGCCATTGTTGATTTTTCGGTAGGCATCAGCTCCCTGTGAGGTGTTCTTTTGCCTTTTTATCTCTCTTTGTCACACAGGTCCAAAACTTCAGGTGTGATCCACGGTTTTTTCTTTGGGCGATGCTTGCCAAAGAAAATGTCAGCCTCTGTCACTGCTGAGCTGAAGGTGGTGGTCATGGTTTTGAAATCTAATTCAACAGCTCCAAAAATGAGCAGTGGTGCCAATTTCCCCCCATTTGTGGCTTGGAATACTTTTGCCAGCCCGGTCTTAAAGATAAGGATACAGTAAATATATTCGAAATCGTCTGTTTAGCAATGGATTGCTGACACTTAAATTTCCATGGAGCACTTCAAATTGAAGGCCAAAGTATCAAAATGTTAGTAAACAAGATGGCAAAACCATTCCAATGTATTTTCAGACACAACTGAAAGACTAGGCTTGGTTTCAGTGGCAGACAAAATGAAGCTCTTGATACAGAATACACCACACCTAATTGTACAAAAGAATTTACAAGGATATCTGTGATATGTGAACACCATAAAACAACAGTAAAACAACCAGTACTAAAACACTAAACATCTAATTGCAAACTTATTTAAAGGACTACTTCAATGCTTGACTTTTATTTTTGCAATTGATACAGATGTTGGAGAAAATAAGAAATGCCATAGACCATTATAATAACCGGACCGCTCTCTCTACTACTTCCGGTCTCTGCACTCGTCGCGCAACTATTCTTGGTCTTTTTTGGTCTCCCTCTTCTTCTACCTCCTTGCACTGTGCCTTGCAGGATGGTCGTTGCAAGACCTGATGATCTGGTGACGTGGTCATACCATCGGAGTTTCCGTTTTTTCACCACTGTGAGCAGGTCATCGTGTTGTCCAATGGCTTGTGTGATGGTCTGTCGGACCGTCGTTGGTGATGTGCTGGGTATAGGAAATGCCCCAAAGTCATGGTCTGTGGTGTTGTTGTCATCATTTTGGTCTTCTCTGCACTTATTTCCATTCCATAGGCTCTGGAGGTGGTGTCAAGCCTCTGTACCAGCTGTTCAAGTTCTTGTTCCTCTCCAGCCAATCCATCAATTTCATCCGCAAAACGAAGGTTGGAGATTGCTCTACCCCATAGGCTGACTGTGCCTTCATGATCTGCAAAGGCATAGTTTTTCAAACATGGGCTTCAACACTAAAATTAACATCTATTTGTTAATATGCATCTAGTGGTGCAAGTCATACATTGAGAATAACAAGCACTATGCCGGTCAATACATAACATGGTCCTGATTTGGCTCGGAAGAGTCCGCTGGACTATAATCATAATCAATAATAAGCAATAATAAGCAATAATCATGTAATGTAATGTAATACATAACAAAGTGTATATAATGTACACTAGAATACCTCAAATAGTCTTTGATTTACACGAGCTTAGCATTGCAAGTATAATCTACATTATGTATTATGACTCCAAATCAAGCTTTTTAGGATTTTTACAAATCTGTGATAGATCCTAAATTGTTACACACACACACATACTTTGCACAGACACCGTTATTTGGTCTTTCCACAAACGCCACATACGTTGTGTGGACAATGGGTCGTGCTACGACCCCCTTTTTAAGTACTTTTAAGTGTTCTAACCCTAACCCTAACCCTAGCCCTAACCCTAACGGATCATTAAATGGACGTCCCAACAAGGAGGTCTGTCCAAAGTACGTATGTAGATGTGCACTAGTTTGTCCAAAGAACGCCGTGTAAACATGCGCACACACACACAAACACACACACACACAACCATA
This sequence comes from Oncomelania hupensis, assembly GCA_036898135.1. Classification (NCBI taxonomy): domain Eukaryota; kingdom Metazoa; phylum Mollusca; class Gastropoda; order Littorinimorpha; family Pomatiopsidae; genus Oncomelania; species Oncomelania hupensis. The sequence continues at coordinate 67,475,375 of CM072512.1, read as the reverse complement.
TGCACAAAATGTACTATATGTATGTCTGTCCACCTGTATTCAAATTGTCTATGTTGCGATCTATTCGGGACCTCATGCATATCCTATCCTATCCTATCCTATCCCGTACCTCTGAGTTCGTTGGGGCACCATAGATGATCGTCTAACCAGCGTACTCCATCTTTCTCTGTCCTCAGAAATTCTGATGGTTTCGCTCAGTGTCAAGCCAAGTCAAGTCAGTTTATTCTCGAATGTTGTCTTCCCACCTCTTTTTCGGTCTCCTTCTTCTATCTCCTTGCACCGTGACTTGCAGGATGGTCTTTGCAAGGCTTGATGGCCATACCATCGGAGTTTCCGTTTCTTCACCAATGTGAGCAGGTCATCGTGTTGTCCAATGGCTTGTGTGATGGTCTGTCTGACTTCGTCGTTAGTGATGTGCTGGGTATAGGAAATGCCCCAAAGTCTTCTGTAACCCCTCATCTCCATGGTTTGTATTCATCATTGGAGATCTGCTGTGAGGGTACATGTTTCGCAAGCGTATAGGAAGATGGAGATGACAAGGGAGCGCAGCAGCCTTACCTTGGAATGTAGACTGGTGGTCTTGTCTTTCCAAATGGGCTTCAACCTTGCCAGAGCAGCAGTTGTTTGTGCGATCCTGGAGAGGACTTCCTGTCGGGACTCATTGTCTGATACAATGGCTCCTAAATATTTGAAGCTATGCACTGTGTTGAGGGATTGGCCTTGGACTGATGTCCGTGTTGATGCCATTGGTGTTGCTGGTCATCATTTTGGTCTTCTCTGCACTTATTTCCATTCCATAGACTATAGAGATGATGTCAAGACTGTACCAGCTGTTCTTGTTCCTCTCGAGCCAATCCAGCAATGTCATCCGCAAAACGAAGGTTGGAGATTGCTCTACCCCATATGCCTACTGTGCCTTCATGATCTGCAAGGGCATCTTACATGATGCGCTTGAGGAAGATGTTGAAGAGTGTTGGAGAGAATAGGCATCCTTGACGCACACCGATTATTGTTCTGAACCAGTTTCCGATGGCGCTGTTATGGAGGACTGCACTGGTAGGACTCATGTTGTACACTCTCATGGGTGACCACAGAGCTGCAGACTCGGTCAAACGCCTTCTTGAAGTCTACGAACACATGATATAGATTTTGTTGGTGCAGTAGGTATTTCTCGCAGATTATTCTGAGGTTGAAAATATGTTCAGTGGAACTTCGCCATGCCATTCGCTTGTTCTTCAGCTATGATTTGTTCAGCTTGAGGTTTCAACCAGTTGAGTATTATTTTCAGGAGGACCTTGCTGGGATGTCTGATAAGGCTGATGGTGTGGTAATTTTCACACTCCTGAAGGTTACCTTTTTTGGGAAGAGTAGTGACAAGCGACTGGGTCCATGGCGTAGGCCACTCCCCACTCTGCAGATCTTGTTACAGATAATGGTGAGCGTGTAAATCATTGCTTCTCCTCCTGCTTGAAGCAGCTCCGATGGTATGGTGTCCACTCCCGCTGACTTCCCCTTCTTCAGCGATTGCACCTGCCTCAACTTCTCGGAGAATTAGGAGGATTTCTTCTTCTTCTCTGTTCTCGGAACATGATAGAACTGATATGGGTCTCCGTTTGGTGTGTGGTTTGTAAAGGTCAGAGCAGGACTCTGTCCATCTATTCAATACTTCTTGTTCTTCTGTAAGGCATATGCCAGACTTGCTTTGGATCGTGGAGACCTTGGGCTGTTTAACATTTGTCAGCCGCTTCACAGTCTGGTAGGTCTTCTTGCTGTGGTTCTTGTTCAGACCGTTCTCTAGTTCCTGGCATTGATCTTCTATCGAGTTCTCCTTTGCTGTGCGCATGCCTTTTCGGATTTCATTATTGATTTGTTGGTAGGCATCAGCTCCATGTGAGGTTTTCCTTTTCTTTTTCATCTCTCTTCGTTTATCACACAGGTCCAAAAGTTCAGGTGTGATCCACAGCTTCTTCTTTGACCGGTGCTTGCCAAGGATCTCAGTGGCGCGATCTGTAACAGCTGAGTTGAAGGTGGTGGTCATGGTGTTGACATCTACTTCACCAGCTCCCAAATTGAGCAGTGGTGCAAATTTCCCTCCAATTGTGGCCTGAAATATTTCTACCACCTCCGGGTCTTGCAGTTTGTCCATGTCGAACTTCAGTCTAGTGCACTTTGCAGTGTTTATTCTCTTCAATTGGAGCCAGAAAGACATCATCACGAGATTGTGGTCACTTCCGATGTCTGCTCCTGGAAAAGTGCGTGTCCTGCCAATGTTGATGCTTGATCTGAAGCGTTTCTTGACCATGATGTAGTCGATCTGGTTGTGATACTCCCCGCCGGGACAGTGCCATGTCCATCGTCTGGATTTTTTGTGGAGACCAAGCGTGTTTGCCAGTATCAGATTGTTGTATCTGGCAAACTCCAAGAGTCGCAGACCCCTGTCATTTGTCTCGTTGTTGCAATGGGGTCCACAGGTGTCTCTCCAGTTGTGGTGCGCATCTTGGCCAATCTTGGCATTCCAGTCGCGTTGCACTATGACTATGTTCTTCTTCGGCACTTGGTTAGAATGGCTAGAATGTCCTTGTGGACACAGAATCCAACGCCGTGTTCGTGCCTGTCATCTTTCCCGCTGAAATAAGGTTTTACCTAGGGCCTTTCCTTCGCAGTTCGCTGATATCTAGAACGTTCCATCGTGGGCCAGTTCTTCTAATTTTCCATCAGCAGTTAGGGTTCTGACATTCCAGGTTCCTATGACGATGTTGTTTCTTGTGCGGATCTTGCTAAGTTCTCCATCAGTAACACACTTATTACCTCCGTCCTGGTGGCCAACAAGGCACGGTCCTTGGTGACCCGGGCGACGACTGATCCGGTATGGAGTGAATGGTTCTTTTCATCATGCAGTGTGTCTTCCTATCCTATCCTATCCTATCCTGTCCCATAACCCGAAGGTCGTAGGGGCACCACAGATGATCGTTTAACCAGTATACTCCATCTTTCTCTGTCCTCAGCAGCCCTCATGGCTTCGCTCAGTGTCAAACCAGTCCATTCTCGAATGTTGTCCTCCCACCTCTTTTTCGGTCTCCCCCTTCTTCTACCTCCTTGCACTGTGCCTTGCAGAATGGTCTTTGCAAGGCCTGATGATCTGGTGACGTGGCCATACCATCGGAGTTTCCGTTTCTTCACCACTGTGAGCAGGTCATCGTGTTGTCCAATGGCTTGTGTGATGGTCTGTCGGACTTCGTCGTTGGTGATGTGTTGGGTATAGGAAATGCACAGAAGTCTTCTGTAGCACCTCATCTCCATGCTTTGTATTCTTCGTTGGAGATCTGCTGTGAGGGTCCATGCTTCGCATGCATATAGGAAGATGGAGATGACCAGAGAGCGCAGCAGTCTTACTTTGGAATGTAAACTGATGGTTCTGTCTTTCCAAATGGGCTTCAACCTTGTCAGGGCAGCAGTTGTTTGTGCGATCCTGGAGAGGACTTCCTGCCGAGACCCATTGTCTGACACAATGGCTCCTAAATATTTGAAGCTGTGCACTGTGTTGAGGGATTGGCCTTGTACTTTGATGTCCGTGTTGATGCCATTGGTGTTGTTGGTCATCATTTTGGTCTTCTCTGCACTTATTTCCATTCCATAAGCTCTGGAGGTGGTGTCAAGCCTCTGTACAAGCTGTTCAAGTTCTTGTTCCTCTCCAGCCAATCCATCAATATCATCCGCAAAACGAAGATTGGAGATTGCTCTGCCCCCTATGCTGACTGTGCCTTCGTGATCTGCAATAGCATCTGACATGATGCGCTCTAGGAAGATGTTGAAGAGTGTTGGAGAGAGTAGGCATCCTTGACGCACACCGATTGTTGTTCTGAACCAGTTCCCGATGACGCTGTTATGGAGGACTGCACTGGTAGCCTTGTCATACAGGCTTTTGATGACTTCTATAATTTTAGGGCTGATGTTGTACACTTTCATGGTTGCCCATAGAGCTGCATGCCAGACTCGGTCAAATGCCTTCTTGAAGTCTATGAACACATGATATAGATGTTGTTGGTGCTGTAGGTATTTATCACAGATTATTCTGAGGTTGAAAATCTGTTCAGTGGTACTTCGCCCTGCCATGAATCCTGCTTGTTCTTCAGCTATGATTTGTTCAGCTTGTGGTTTCAACCTGTTGAGTATTATTTTCAGGAGGACCTTGCTGGGATGGCTGATGAGGCTGATGGTGCGGTAATTTTCACACTCCTGAAGGTTACCTTTTTTGGGAAGAGTGATGACAAGCGACTGGGTCCATGGTGTAGGCCATTCCCCACTCTGCCAGATCTTGTTACAGATAATGGTGAGAGCATCAGTCATCGCTTCTCCTCCTGCTTGTAGCAGTTCCGCTGGTATGTTGTCCACTCCCGCTGACTTCCCTTTCTTCAGCGATTGCACTGCTGCCTCAACTTCTTCCCGGAGAATTGGGAGGATTTCTTCTTCTTTGCTCTCGGGACATGCTAGAACTGATGGGTCTCCATTTGGTGTATGGTTGTAAAGGTCAGAGCAGTACTCTGTCCATCTGTCCAAGACTTCTTGTTCTTCTGTAAGGCATATGCCAGACTTGCTTTGGATAGTGGAGACTTTGGGCTGTTTAACACTTGTCAGCCGCTTCACAGTCTGGTAGGCCTTCTTGCTGTTGTTCTTGTTCAGATTGTTCTCTATTTCCTGGCATTGATCTTCTATCCAGTTCTCCTTTGCTGTGCGCATGCCTTTTCGGATGTCATTGTTGATTTTTCGGTAGACATCAGCTCCCTGTGAGGTGTTCTTTTTCTTTTTTAACTCTCTTCGTTTATCACACAGATCCAAAAGTTCAGGTGTGATCCACGGCTTCTTCTTTGGTCGGTGCTTGCCAAGGATCTCAGTGGCGGCATCTGTTACAGCTGAGTTGAAGGTATTGGTCATGGTGTTGACATCTACTTCGCCTGCCCCCAAAATAAGCAGTGGTGCAAATTTCCCTCCAATTGTGGCCTGAAATATTTTTGCCACCTCCGGGTCTTGCAGTTTGTCCAGGTCGAACTTCAGCCTAGTGCACTTTGCTGTATTTACTCTCTTCAAATGGAGCCGGAAAGACATCATCACGAGATCGTGGTCACTTCCAATGTCTGCTCCTGGAAAAGTGCGTGTCCTGCCAATGTTGATGCTTGATCTGAAGCGTTTCTTGACCATGATGTAGTCGATCTGGTTGTGATGTTCCCCGCCGGGACTGTGCCATGTCCATCGTCTGGATTTTTTGTGGAGACCAAGCGTGTTTGCCAGTACCAGATTGTTGTATCTGGCAAACTCCAATAGCCTCAGACCCCTGTCATTTGTCTCGTTGTTGCAGTGGGGTCCGCACTGTTGTGACACAACACAACACAACAGTGTGTCTTGGCCAAGAAAAATCTCGCAGGTCCGAATCCTCTCCAGGCTGTTGGCCACAGCCGATATCCACGAATAAAATGTGGCTCGCCTTGGCCCCGAGCACGTGGTCGTTGGACCTGTAGTAATATGAGATTCCTCCGTCCTGGCTGGTGATTTCTGTGTGAAAGACTTTCGCTCAGTGATGCCGTGCTGATATCACCCTGTTAGTCGCCTCTTACGACACTACGGGAAACATTGGGTCTATTCTGTTTAGTGGCCGAACCCACAGGGCTATATATCGTAAAATCATGCATATATCGTAACCAAAAGAAAGTAGCTGTAGCAGACGTACCTTTAGGTAGTACTAGGATTCGGTTTGCTAGTTCATGCAGTGGAATGATAGAACGGAGAAGAAATCACAGGAGTATAAATAACTGTCAATTCAGTTTATGGTAAAGAAGTAGGTTCAAGCTATAAAATCTTGGAGTTCAAACAATGTTTACTCCTCTTTACTTGCACAACCGTGTCGATCTCCATTGCTGTTGCGTGTGGAAAGAAATGCGGATGCGTAGGTTGACTTCGTCAACTGACGCATGTGTGACGGGAGTTCAGCCTGCGGTTCGTCTATTGGCAATGAGATGCTTGTGCGGTTATTTGTGCTCTATGGAAATGCCGAGTTTGACGGTTCAAAACCGTTTCATTACCGAGTTGTTGTGCTCCAAAATTGGCATTTATATCTGGGCACCAAAGATGATCGTTTAACCAGCGTATCTTTCTCTGTACTCAGCAACCCTCATGGCTTCGCTTAGTGTCAAGCCAGTCCATCCTCGAATGTTGTCCTCCCACCTCTTTTTCAGTCTATTTCTGCCACCTTGCACCGTATTATCCCTAGGCACGGCACGAAAACGGTGGCATTAAAATGCAAAGTAATACCGAATTTGATTTTTCTGTGCTCTTGACCTTGAGATGATCTTGACCTCCGGCTCCAAATATACTCATGAACTATCAAATAAAATACAGCAAAAGTTATGTACACCCTAACTCTCCCCCCCCCCCCAAAAAAAAAACAAACAAACAAACAAAAAAAAAACAAACACCAAAAGAAACAACAAATTTTAGTTTGGGATAACCTTGACCTTTAGTAACCTGATCTTGACCCTCACGTGGCCTCTCATTGTCTGATCAAATAACCCACTGTTGCGGCATAATAATTTTTACAATCAGATAGCGCGTTACTTATTTAGCCTCTCTGCAATCGATAAAAAGTTCGAACATTCCAGAATGACGCAATAATACCCAATCAAAATAACACTCGTCACAGGAACTATCCACTGTCTAACGTCATATGGCCTTATTTAGGATAGAAGAATCGCTTAGCTATTACTAGATTTATCTAGATGCTTCGGTCGATAGTAAACAAGTAATTCTAGAAAATTCTCAACAATATCGACAGACGAAAATTATCAACATTATACAAAGCTTCTTCTAGCAACAACGCAAAATCAAATCAAAGGTAAATACACTCTGTTATTGCATGCTTTGCAAAATAAAATGATCGGATCTATCGTGTGCGTCTCAACCGTAACAGTCACTTCACAGTACCTATCTTAACCGACTTTGAACAGCTCCAGTGACCTTGGAGCGAGGTTTACCAAATTTGCACAGTATGTGTGTCATTGATATTATTTTATCATGCATCATAATCATAAGCTCAATATTAATAACCTAGGGGAAAAAGACATTTGTTGAACAATTTTCATTTTTTGGTTAGCATTTGTTAACCCTGTGACCTTGACCTTGAAGTGAAGTAATTTATTCACTGATCATTTACGAGGTCTCATGGAGATATACCATCGTACCACGTTTGATTGTGATAGTTGTAATAGATTCTGAGATATTAAACCACTTGCAAGTTTTGCACAGAGAGCGGACGGCGGACAGACGGAGGACGGAGGGACGTTTTTTTTTCAGATGTCATTTTTGGACTATTTTGGGAGGGCGGAGTCAGTACATAACTCACATTGCATGCTATACATGTAAGTCAAAAATGACTTCACGATGATTACGTCACTCGATTTGCATAAGTTTGGTTTTTCCTTGGTAAGGTCTAAATGCATATCAAACTTAAACCCTCCAGTAGTTTGGGTTTACAAAAACAGCAAATTGTGACGTCATCCGGTAGGGTCACTATTTCTTAACTAAATACCAAGTTTAAAAGAAACCCGTCCATTAGTTTCAGAGAAAAGTGCGCAAATGTCACCTTCGGACGGACGCCGGGCGGACAAAGCCAAAAACAATAGTTCTAGAGCGTTACAGCTTGGCACTAATTAATTACTGGTAGGCTTACAGATGTGTGCATTGTGAAATCAAAACCACTCCACTGGTTCTGGTTCTATTGGTTCTTTAAAACTGGACAAACGTCGAGTCATTTTGCAGTTTGCTAATTCAAGTCTAAACATTGTCGGTCATCCATCTTGAATGCAAAGAGATAACATCGTAATGGAATAGAAGAGGGCATGGTGGGTGATAAAATATTACGTCATCAGAGGAAACGATCTATGTCAGTCATAGCAAGCCTAATCTCTGGTAAATAGGCTAAGTGGGTACCAACACTAGCTAATCTGTTGTCAAACTCCAAATTAATACAGAATCTATTGAATATGAGGGCATTGAACACATGCAATTGTGCAAGGGACAGAACTCTAATATCCTGAAGTTTTACCACAATGTTGTTTGAAACATGAGAACTCCGGGCAATAAAATATTAATTAAAAAGGTGTATGCCATAATGACAAATAGATTGTTCATAATCATCATCAATATTTAATTTTTCCAAAATTTAACATACCTTACAGTTCAGCTCTGAGACGGTTTGTGGAGTCAACGCATGACGCTTGCTCCCGTGGAAAAGAAGGAGATCATCTAGATTCTACCTCGCAACATTTGGCCCCGTAGCTACACGACTCGCCCGATCATCCTGAGAGTGTCCTGACTCCCTCAGAGTGACCACCAGACTCAAGCATTCGCAGACGCTGAGCAGCTAAGTCCCTCTCAACTGCAATTGATGTAGAACTACTCGGTACAATATTAGACATCCAAACATAGGAATGTTTAGCAAGTGATGAAGAAGAACTGCTAAAGAAATTGCCCAGCACATCGAACAGTTATTGTAATTAATTTACAGTCAATTAAAGTAATGTTAGAATTTGTGTTGAACATATACAAGTTGAAATCACATACATATACGACTGGTGTCATACTATTGGTATTGTTATGTGTCCACTAGCTCTTCTTCTCTTGAGACCAAGTAAACTAGTACTTTGATAAGTAAAAAGAATTTCTTAAAGTGAGCCAATGATACTTTAAAACCCGAGAACAAATATAAATTTTTATGTGACCAAGCACCGTGATTAGTATCTCACATCGCTTTGGAATTTTGGTAAAGAACGTCTGATAGAGGTTGCTCAACGCCCATCTATCTACCAATCTTACTCCCCTTGTAAGATAAGCGTATCTGCTCCAGGATATCATCACATAGGATAACAATGAGAAGATTGCCAAAACGACGTTTTTGGAGTTACGAGGTTTTGAATGGACGATATCGTCATTGCCATATTTCGTCACACTACTTTATGGCGAGCTACGTTGTCATAAACAGTCAAGGGGATAATGGAAAATATATTAATGTGTTAATATTAGTGCTATTGTTTCAGACTGCGCTGGACCTCACGGCTCCTGCAAGTGATGCTTTGCTCAAGAATCGGAAAAACGCTTGGATCCAACTAGCTGGACATGATGGTAAGCCTCCCAATCACAGTTGTCAAATTTTGCACTGAAAATGCTTTCAAGCGAGATAGAATGTATAGTATGCTTTCATTTCCTCCATTTCGCTGTCAATCCAGTTTTGCCAGGTTCAAGACCAATCTCAGAACATGTTCTTTGATAATGATCATCTAGCCCATGCCTTTTTGGCATTGCTCCTCCATCCCTTCTCTCTCTCTCCCTCTCTAATGAAAACTAACAAAACAATAAGGGCTCCAAGCTTTCCACGAAGTTTATTTTATTTTACTTTCACGTTTCGCCAAATACAAGGCTTCCTCAGAACAATTATCAAAAACACACAGGTATGGATACTTAAAGAAATGAAGTATGAAATGATTTATAGCCCAGATAATCTAAACCCACACCCCCACCCCCACCCCCCAAAAAAAAGAAGAAGAAAATTTGTAATAAAATTTTTAAAAATTAAAATATAAGAGAGAACACAAAGGGACTCATTAATTATTAAGAAAAGTAGTGGAAATGTTCCAACCTATACTTACTTTCTGTATGAGCCAGAACTTGTAGAATGCCCCAAAATAAAAATAAATACAAAAACAAATAAAGAAAGAAAAGTAAACCATTTTACATGACAATTAATCTTTTTTCTGCCAAAGGAGAATTGCACTGGGTTACAACCCTTAACCATTTGCCTGGCAAATCTGGCTCACGGTCGTATACAATTATTACAAACAATTCTAGCTTGAACAGTATAAGAAATATGTGGATAATTTCTGAAAAGTAATTTAATGTTGTACACAAATATGCTATGTCGAAAAAAATTTATAAAATTGGGCCCTGGGGGGGGGGGGGGGGAGCTCGTTTAAAAACACATTTATTAATTATTATTAGTCCAAATGAGAAATAAAGAGCCAATCACATCGTGTTTGTTGCATTTTGGGTTTACAGGTGCCCAATATTGCTTTCATTGTCCCTGTTCGGTGACGAGATCAGCCTTGCGCGTATGTGTGTGTGTGTGGGGTTGGGGTGGGAGCGAAAGCGAGCCGCCACACGCCAATAAAAAGGGTTTTTGATATATAACTTATTAACAACTTTTGTTCTGAGTTTTCCAATGTTGTGTATTTGTTTTGCCGACGTTTAACTATAACGAGAAAATTCTTGGCTCCATCATAACAAAAGGCACATCCTTAACAGAGATCAAGACCAGACTGGCAGTGGCCGTCAACAATGGCAGGCCTAAACAAGATCTGGTAGAGTAGAGGTATTCATTTCTGCACCAAGGTGAAACTCTTCAGGTCTCTCTTCTTTGACCGTTTTACTGTACAACTGTGAAAGTTTGACATTGACAGCATAAAAACGCATCCAGGTATTTGAAATGAAATGCTATCGCAGACTGCTGGAAATCGCCTGGCATGAGCGCAAGATGAATGACCACGTCACTTGCAGGCCCTTAAGAACCACTCCTTGCCATTGTAAAGAGGATGAAGCTGGTGTGGTTTTTCCATGTCACGTGGCACGACACCCTTGCAAAAACTATCCTGCAAGGAACAGTGGATGGAGGCAAGCGCAGTTAGTTAGTCATTGTTTATATGGTCCAGCGGACTGCAAAGAGCCGAAGGACGACAAAGAAAGAGCTAGACAGAGCATGTCAAAACATGGAGGGCGCTCGACGTGCCACGCCTCAACGGGATCAGCTCCTGTCCATCTTCTCGAAAAGGTATCTTTCCATGCACATTCCCGATCTCTGCGTTGTTCAGGTGACTTTAGGCTTCTCCGCCAGGGTTGCTTTAAACGCAAGACCCATGGTTTTCGAACTTTTCCTGTCTACGGACCTCAGCTATCTAAACTCTCTTATTTTTCACATTAACCATGATCCATCTCAAACATCTTTCGTCCAACCTCAAAACTTACCTTTCAGCAGTTCTATCAGCAGTCAGCACAAATAGATGGTGCTAGTGTACACTACCGGCCAAATTAAAAATTACACACTAGGGATTTGGAGAAAGTCGGAAATTTGATGAATTTTAAAACTGAACCAAACGGTCAAAATAATTTGGAGAGGAAATTAGATGTCAGATCCCGATAGGAAAATGTTCTCTCTAGGTCTGCAGATATAACCATTGTAATGGTAAATGTGTTTTTTAAAGTACCGAGATCGACGGTTTCTTATGGCAGGGGTCAGAAACTTTTGTTTACAACTCATGGAGCTCAAGAAAACGCAATTAACTTTAAGGCCTGCTAATATGGGTTCAGTTCGCTGTCCAGACATATAACTTAATATATTATAGAATTTCTGTACGATCGCTAGATGGGAACCGCCTACTTGTTGTTGTTGTTGTTGTTGTTGTTGTTGTATTCCATTTAAAGTACAGGAGGCATGCGCCTATTTACACTAAAGGCTAAATGCAGGATATGACAACACAGTTATCACTATGAAATATCAATACAACTACATTAATATGCACATACAACTGCATACAACTCATTTTTCAGGCCATGTACACAGCTTTATATCGCTCTTTGTAAAATTAAGTATATGTACCCACAGTTACTAATTAATAAATTTTATAAAATTCCGGTCTAATTGTTTTGTTATTTAAAGACAGACAAGCCAAATCACCCAACATAACTTCATACACAACTAAGACATCGGTACTCAAAGCCTTAACTATACCTAACTGATAAGCGCTGTAGCTTTCAGATATAAAAATAGCATACTTATTCATAAAACCATACAGTGTAACAGCAGAAATGTTGACGACAAAAATGTGGTAATTCAGCTTAGTGATAAACAGAGAGTATTGAATAAACTTGACTTTAATTTACCAATTATCTTAATGGAAGCACATATGTTAAATTAACCTCCTTGAAACGTTCGTTCCGGAGACAATCAGGCAGACCTCGCTAAACTAAGAATGTTAAGTAGTTTATTCGGCCATATGACCAGGGTCTCTTGCAGATAGGTAGCCCGTGCGACTCATATCTCTATTGGATCTATCCTACTCCTCGTCTCTGACACTCGAAGTCGAGACGTAACAGACCGTGTCTCACAGGTGGGACAGGAAAGCAAAATTTCCAAAAGGAGATTCCCGTACGAGCGAGATTAACTAGAATGAGAATTAAATGATTGGTCGGAGGACGGAGAGACCCCTGCATATCCCCGTATCCGAAAACTTAGCTAGTCAGTCGAATACTAACTGTGAAGCCACGAGGGTCAAACCAGGAGCAAACTGCAGTGAACCATAAAGCCTCAGCCTCACCAAGAAAAGTGATAGACTAGAGATGGTTTCACGATTCCCAGAGACTAGAAGTAAGTTAACACTAGTAGTTTCTAGTACGCGTATATTTTTATATATTATATTGATTGCCATGTATTAGTATGTTCATGTTTTATATATACATACAGAAACCGATTATTGTTTCTGACACGTTGTGCATGTACGTTGATTGATATATCTTAGCCTTAAGATTCGGATCGAAGTGTGCATATGGGAAACTCGGCAGGTGTCTGATGCTATAGACTCCTTGCAGAGAGTACCGCATACCCATATCTTAATAGAATATTGTAGCCAAAGTTCTGGATTTTACAGTTCAGCTCTGGGACGGTTTGTGGAGTCAACGCATGACGCTTTCTCCCGTGGAAACGACGGAGATCATTTAGATTCTACCTCGCCACGTCTGGCCCCGTAGCTACACAACTCATCCGATCATCCTGAGAGGAAAGATCCCTCAGAGTGAACAATGGACTCAAGCACTCACCGACGCGTAGCAGCTAAGTCTCCCTCAACTGCAACTGAAGTGTAACCCAACTCGGAATACTATTAGACTACCCAACCAGAGAATTGCTTAGCAAATGATGAAGAAGGACTGCTAAAGAAATTACCCAGCACATTGAACAATTATAATTATTAATTTACATTTAAATGAAGTAATGTTGGAATTTGTGTTGACTATATAAAAGTTGAAATCACAAACACACGACTGGTGTCATTCTATTTGTATTGTTGTGTGTCCACTAGCTCTCCTTCTCTTGAGCTGAGACCAAGTAAACTAGTCCTTGGATTAGTAATAAGCATTTCTTAAAGTGAGCCAAATGATACTTTAAAACCAGAGATATATAAATTTTATGTGACTAAGCACCATGATTAGTCTCTCACACCGCATTGGAATTTTGGTGAAAGAACGTCTGATAGAGGTAGCGTAACGCCCCATCTATCTACCATTCTTACTCCCCTTGTAGAATAAACGTATCTTCTCCAGGATATCATCACATACAGCTCAAAAATAAATACACACTTTACGTGTTTGATTGTACACATAACATTTGTAGTTTAGTACATTTTCCACATATCATCGTTTAATAAACCCAAAACAAAACACTCACGCACACACCCACTCATGGACACACGCCTAAACACACACACGCCAAGCACTCAGGGCGATTACTAAGTGGAGTAACTAAGAGCTGTCTGGCTTGCGGCAGCGAAGGTAGAGGCTAACACTTCAGGTTTTTCCTGATTATTGGATGTTTTGCCACCGTCCACCTTTAGAGGTTGCTCCGGCATGTTCACGCGGCACTTAATTTTCTTCACTTTTTTCCAGAGTTTTAGTAGTGGTTTTTAGTCAAGGATATTGTTATTTATGTAATTGGACCAATATGTTTCTTTTGTTTGAATGATGGCAAGTTTGCATTTAGCCCTAGCAGCCATATAGGCTACATGGGTGTCCTCATTCTGTCTTTTGCGATAAGTGTTACAGGCTTTACTCTTGTCTTTAACTACTTTTTGGCAGTTATCGTTCCACCAAGGGTGGCCCTGCATATTGCGACTACGTGTTTTTTTCTTTGGTATGGTCTTATCTGCTACGGAAATGACTTCTTCTCTAAACTGATCATAAATATCTTGGATTGAAGTTTCCTTTGTTTGTAGGTTAACAGAATGAAGAAGGTGTATAAACTGGTCCCAGTCTGCCTTCATAGTTATAGCAAAGACGGTAGAACAATAAGACAGGTAACTTGAGGCTTATGAGCGATCCCGGATATAGAGTACTGTCCCTTAGGGCGTAGATGAATAACAATCAACTTTCTCTTTCTCACTCTGCATATCTATATGGCCTCGTAGCGCAGTGGATTAGTCGCCGGTTTCCTATGCCGAAGGTCGCGGGTTCGATTCCCGCAAGGGGCGAACGTATGTGACTTAGGTACGAGACTATTGAGATCACCGAAGGTTTTCTCCGGGCACTCCGGTTTCCTCCCTCCCTTCAATAATGGTACTGGACGCAGTCAATATAAAATTTCAAAAATTTAAATTCGATTTTCTTTCCGTCTTCCAATAGCGATCTCACTGCCTTCACACCGCCTGTTTGAGTGGTGGATGTGTATTTGTTGGTTGTGTGTGTGTGTATGTGTGTGTGAGGGTGGATAAGACAGGCGAGCGGGTATGTTGGTACAGATCGCCGCGCTTTGAGCCTGATTGATGTGGAGAAAGGCGCGTAAATAGCATCCAGTATATATATATAAAATTCTGGATGATATATAAATATAATTATTAGAAATAGAGATTATAGTATCAGACAAGAAAGATGAAAGAAACAACGCTGCAAAGAAAAGAAGAAATACACTGAAAAAATAACAATGCAATGATTTTTTTTTCAAATATGAACTTTATTTAATTTAATAAACAAAAACAGACACAAAAAACATAAAAAAATTAAAATTACAGTAATAATAATAATAATAATAATAATAATAATAATAATAATAATAATAATAATAATACAGTAAAACCCCCGTTTTGAAAACCTCTCTTAAAAGACTTCCTCCAAAATAATAATAATAATACAGGATGCTATAATATAACATAATAATAATATAATAATAACATACGACCCAAAAAAAATTCACCGATGCTTTGTACTATATAAACGACCTCTCTTAAACGACTACCTCTAAAACGCGACTTGCGACCTTCAAATAATTAAATTTTACGACCTAGCATCTGAAAAATTCAGATTCCAAAGCAATACTATATTTGTGCGCTTGAAGAAAACAGTTTCGTTTACAACTTTTAACAGCAGACGATGCATTAAAGCAGCTTGAAATACTCTAAGGAGCTGACCAGATTTACCCTGAGGGGCCTGTCAGATCTTGCCGACACCATGTTTGGTGTTCAAAGTGACATACTAAGAGAACATGCACGGGTGGGGGGATCATGCAAACAAACAGAAATAACCGCTTTCTTTAAATAAAAACAACAACAACAACAACACACCAACTATTCAATGATTGAATAAAAATAATTACAACAATATTAATGGGGTTATCTTATAAATAGTTATAACTCCAAACATGAATTCAGCACTTACATACACTTTTAAACAACTATCATACCAACATTGATTTTTTTATTTTGTAAATATTGAGGAACAGGAAGATATTGACTGTATTGGTTGTTAGACAGAGTTTAATCTATATGGATGGTAGATGTTCCCTATACTTAATGGTATGTGTACTTTTTGTACACATATTTATGTTACTTAATTAATTTTCTAAATGTCTTTTTCAAAAATATTCTACCTCCTTTTTAAGACCCCTCCAATTTAAGACCTCGTTTTAATGGCAATTTAAAGGTCGTAAAACGGAGGTTTTACTGTAATAATAATAATAATAATAATAATAATAATAATAATAATAATAATAATAATAATAATGATAATAATAATAATAATAATAAATATTGATAATATTATTAATATTATTAGTATTATTATCAAAAATCAACAGTTGTTAAATACTACAGCATGCACGTTCACATGAATTTAATACTATAATGACACTGTTCCTTGTATTCCTGAATACGTCTACGTTTACGTCTACAAGCCAATGGAATTAACCTAGTCCTTGTCCTCGGCTTCATTAGTATATGTATAGAAGAAGTTGCCCGTCTTATTGTTCTACCGTCTTTGGTTATAGCTTAAATCGATAGATTCAGCAGATGCTTGCGAGCTACAACCTACACCTATAGGCCAGTGGTCGGCCCTATCAGGCATACGAGTGACCGAACCGTCATTCAGCAGCACGAAGGGACTCTGCTCTATGTTATAGGACACAAACTGACCCCCTCCAGTCCAGGGTACCCACGCCTCCCCAATCCGCGTGATGGGCGTTAAAGTCTCCCACTACCAGCCATTCGTCGTGACCCACGACAACGTCGCGCACCCACTCAGTCCGCGATGGCTCTCCGACTCCTTCGGGGTAATAAACATTAAATAGAAAGTAAGCAACAATCAAAACACTGTCACGCGCAGATGTTGCGTTAAATTAAATATTTATATACATAACTATGAATAATCTAATGAAATGAGTGTGTGCGTGTGGCTGTCTGACGTTCAGTCTAAGGATGCATGTTCTATCTCTACTCTAAATTTTCATCCACCACCACACACGTGCTTACAAACTAGGACAAAAGAACACACAGTTATCTCTCTGCCCTTCTGTTTTGCTATTTTCACTCATACATACACATTAAATCATACAATTCTTATGCACCATATAAATAAGATCACAGCAATTATTCAGTCTGTGGCTTATAGGCTAATAAACGAGATCATAACAATTATTCAGTCAGTGGCTTATAGGAAGGTAATTGTCTCTCTCTTGAGACATCACTTGCCTCTACACCTCGTTATGAATTTTCACTGTCAATACTGCATACCTGTCAAGTGCTACGGATTTTTGCGTAGCGCTACGCATTTGAAACATTTTCCCATTGCTACGGCGTATCACAAAGCTGCTACGCAATTTTTCAAAAGTGACGATAATATTTTTTAACCAAGGGGGTTTTCGCGCGAAAGTAGTCTGTTCCGGTCGAGTCCGGTTTAAAGACACTTAGTAAAAGCACCGCACTTCCGCAACACGTGTTCGTTCAGAACTTCAGTCTACGATCAGTCTTTGTGAGGGAGAGAGAGACAGACGGAGTTGAACAAAGAAAATGTTTATAATGATAATGGTAATAGCTAAAGTGTTGTGCATTAACAAGATTTTACAATAAATTTGTAAACACATTGGATGTGTGTGTTTATATTGGATGCAGAAGTTTCCAGTTTTGTTGCGAATCGCGTGATTCACATTAGTGCTACACCAAACCTCCATTTGCTATGTTTTTTCTGTTAAATTGCTACACCACAACCCGAAAACCCCTTGACAGGTATGATACTGACACACAGAAGACTTGTTGGAGATTCCTGGTCTCTCAGTATTAAGAAATAATGATTTTACTCACTGTCTTCGCAGACAATCACTATACGAGGTATACACAGCCGACGCTAGGAACAGATAGCTACACCTGGGGAACACTGTAGGTGATCCCGTAGCTCTAGTCTGAAGACTTTCTTCGCCCACCGTTGCCGCACGTCTGCACCAGTGATTGTTAGTCGAAGGAGAGATAGTCGGCGTTGATGGAGACCACATCCGCTTTTGTAAACGGACGTCACAGGGTCATTTCCATCAGCCACATACCAGGAAAGTTGCCACTCCGAATCGGCCGCTGTATACAACATTTATACAATCGTAAATTTGTGCTCTTATGCTTAAAAGTCTATATGCGTCTCTCTCTGACACATTATTACAATTCAGCGTGCTTGATGATCATTTTCTTTCATAGAATATCTTCCTTATGCCTCCTCACTGATACAGTCACTATTGTCACAATTCTTATGACAATACCTATAGCCACTTCAAACACCGTACACCACTGTGTAGCCTATATCACAATTGGCTATGAGCCAAACTTTATAATCACAGCTCACTTTTAATTTATAACAGATTTAAAACACATTTATTCATCTATAAATTATACAACTGAATTACATTTCTATTTGAGCCCCATATCTTCACATATGAATGAATACAACATGGCATCATAATTATAAACTGTATCACCATATAATAATTGCATGAATAAATACGGTATTTACACCAATTACCATACTTCCTTCAAACAATGGATTCTTCTGCACCCCAAACAATAATTCATAAAAAACAATACTTTCCATTTTCGTCAGAATAGCTTCACAGCTTATTATAAATAACTGATAATACAGGGGCGTCGCACACGGGGGGGTCAAAAAAAAAAAAAAGAAAGAGAGAGAGAAAGAAGAAAAGAAGAAGAAGAAGAATAAGAAGAAGAAGAAGCTTTGCAGCATCATGAAATGTCAGCCTCCCAAGCCCAGGAGATTGCCAAGATGACCAGGGAGACTTTGTGCAGCATCAGAAGTGATGAGCCATTTCACCTTTTTTGGGAGAAAACCTGCCGCCAAGCAAAAGTCTCACAGGTGAACGATCCATGTTTACCAAGACAACAACGAAGACCGGCAAGGTTAGAGGAAGGATGCAGTGCTCCAGAATTCCCAAGCACTGTTGAAGACCACTACCGGGGAATTTATTTTGAGGCCCTGGACAGTCTTACAACGTGCCTGACTGATCGTTTTGATCAACATGATTTTGAAACTTACTCCAAATGTGAACAGTTCCTTTTGAATGCAGTGAAAGGCCAGGACTATGACAAGCAGTTACAAGATGTCTGCGACTTCTATGGGCAAGACCTTGACCAGTCAAGGCTCTCAGTTCAGCTTCAGATTCTTGCACAAGAAATGTCTGGTGGAAACAAGAAATTGTCAGCCGTTGTTCAGATTTCAAGTCACTGTCTGTCTCAAAGCTAGCTCTCATGTCTGAGGTTGGGCTTTTACTGAAGCTCATTTTGGTCATGCCTGCCACCAATGCCGTGAGCGAAAGAACTTTCAGTGCCATGAGGAGGGTCAAGAACTACCTCAGGTCAAACTCAACAGAAGAGCGTCCGAACCACTTGATGCTGCTCCACGTCCACAAACAAAGGACGGATTCCTTGGATTTGGTTAAGCTTGCCAATACTTTTGCATCTTCTCAGCACCGCAGAGAAGTGTTTGGAACTTTCAGCGTCCTGGACAACTGCAAGCTGGGTGTGATCACCAAGACAAAAGGCACTCAGACAGACAGTATTTTGCTTTAGAGAAACTGCGAGTAATATACGCCCTAGTAAAACAAATTGATCAATTGACTGATTTTCTGAAACTGGTAGTGGAAGTGTTTGGTCATTATATGTATGCAATATGCAAAACGAGTTGTGATTTATAGAGAAGACACAATTTCAACCTAGATGATCTTGCGGCAGGTAATTAATGTTCGTGTTTCCTGGTTTTAATCATTATCACATATCGCTAATCATGTATTTGTAGTTTCTGGAAATGAATCTTGTATTTTCAGTAAAGAAGAACATAAATAATTAAATGTTTTTACTCTCAGTCTTTCAGTTGGATGAAGGTACGAGGATATATTACAGGGTGCGTCCCGCTTGTCAGCCCCCCCCCCTCCCCCCACCTCCCCGTCGACAGGGTTGCCCCCCCCCCCAATATTTTGGACCGTGCGACGCCCCTGTAATAATAATAAATACCTGTATTCAAGATACAGCTAGACTATTCCATAGAGAAATACCGATTTCCTAGAACTCCAAAGAACACGTCTTTCTCTTTCAACTGGTATGCAATCTCTGAATAAAATCAGTTCGATGTAATATTTAAATTTTAGGCATGCGAGCTCCGCACTTACGCTAGTGACGTCATAATGTCTATTCATACAAACGTATGCGAAATGCGTTCGTTATAAACACCACGCTATCATTGTATGCTTTTCACTTGTCCAAAAGCCAATCTAGCGATGGCACCAATTTTTTCATCCCAGGCTGGGGCAGACAGGCGAAGTTTTATGACCAGCAATATAAACGGCATCATGTCAGATGCCCTTGCAGATCACGAAGGCACAGTCAGCATAGGGGGTAGAGCAATCTCCAATCTTCGTTTTGCGGATGACATTGATGGATTGGCTGGAGAGGAACAAGAACAGCTTGTACAGAGGCTTGACACCACATCCAGAGCTTATGGAATGGAAATAAGTGCAGAGAAGACCAAAATGATGACCAACAACACCAATGGCATGAACACGGACATCAAAGTCCAAGGCCAATCCCTCGGCACGGTGCACAGCTTCAAATATTTAGGAGCCATTATATCAGACAATGGGTCCCGACAGGAAGTCCTCTCCAGGATCGCACAAACAACTGCTGCCCTGACAAGGTTGAAGCCCATTTGGAAAGACAGGACCATCAGTCTACATTCCAAAGTAAGACTGCTGCGCTCCCTTGTCATCTCCATCTTCCTATATGCTTGCGAAGCATGGACCATCACAGCAGATCTCCAAGGAAGAATACAAAGCATGGAGATGAGGTGCTACAGAAGACTTCTGGGCATTTCCTATACCCAACGACGAAGTCCGACAGACCATCACACACGCCATTGGACAACACGATGACCTGCTCACAGTGGTGAAGAAACGGAAACTCCGATGGTATGGCCACGTCACCAGATCATCAGGCCTTGCAAAGACTATTCTGCAAGGCACAGTGCAAGGAGGTAGAAGAAGAGGGAGACCGAAAAAGAGGTGGTAGGACAACATTCGAGAATGGACTGGTTTGACACTGAGCGAAGCCATCAGGTCTGCTGAGGACAGAGAAAGATGGAGTATGCTGGTTAAACGATCATCTGTGGTGCCCCTACGACCTCCGGGTTACGGGACAGGATAGGGATAGGATAGGATAGGGATAGGAATTTAAAATCGGGTAAGCACACTATAACAAAAGTGAATAAAAATACAGAGAACTTAATTTTCTTTCAAACGATGTCTCATTTGTAAATATAGATCCAGCAATTAAAGAATAAAGTTGTTTTAAAATTAACCTACCACCCTTCCCCCCCCCCTTTTTATGGAGGAGCAAGGGGGGGGGTGGAGGTGAAGGGGGCGAGAGTTAAGCCCACGGATGCTATATTTTGGGAATGGACCTCGTCTCCAAAAATAACCCGCTAAAGAATATATCACTCTCTACATCATGTTGATGCTTGTCTTTGTCAATCCCATCCTATCCTATCTTATCTCGTAACTCGGAGGTCGTAGGGGCACCACAGATGATCGTTTAACCAGCGTACTCCATCTTTCCCTGTCCTCAGCAACCCTAATTGTTTCGCTCAGTGTCAAACCAGTCCATTCTCGATTGTTGTCCTACACGTCTTTTTCGGTCTCCCTCTTCTTCTACATCCTTGCACTGTGGCTTGCAGGGTGGTCTTTGTAAGACCTGATGATCTGGTGACGTGGCCATACCATCGGAGTGTCCGTTTTTTTAACACTGTGAGCAGGTCATCGTGTTGTCCAATGGCTTGTGTGATGGTCTGTCGGACTTCGTCGTTGTCGGGACACTGATACTACATTGTAGAAGTTAGAGAAAAGGTGGGACAGAAGTGTAGAGGGAACTGAGGAGAGGAGAAACCAAGAGAGAAAGAAGAAGGGAGATGGGGAGATAAAACAATCGTTCTTATTGTGCACCTTTTGCAGCTCTAGAGCTGCCCAAGGCGCTGGCCAATACAGAAGCTCGAGCAGCGCGAAGGGCCCACTTGCAAACTTTGGGGGTGTACAGTCTGACGCCTAGACAACTGGGCAGAATTCTGAGCGACCGGGTATTGGGGAGAAAAGACCTAGTTCTAACTGGGTGTACATGTTTAGCCGGCACTCATCCGTCTAGGACATGACCGTCAGGATCTGTAGTCTGTGCGATGGAATGCGTGCATGCACAGACTAGACCTCGGTGTATATTCGCCCCTCTCTCTCTCTCTCTCTCTCTCTCTCTCTCTCTCTCTCTCTCTCTCTCTCTTTCTCTCTCTCTCTCTCTCTCTCTCTCTCTCTCTCGTGTGCAAAATTCAGCTGCCAGAATTGTAGCACGCAAACAAAAGACAGACCACATTAGTCCTGTCCTTCGTGATCTTATCTGGCTTCCAGTAGAAAGGCACATTGACCACAAGCTCCTTCCTGTTATATCTTTCATACCAAAACCCAAAGTCTTAGGCAATTGTTGTTTTAGCCATTTTTAATCATCGCTCAAGAAACCTAACATATACGTAATTGTCTCCCTTGGACCAGTAAACTTATTTATACCAAGGAGGTTGCATACTATAAGAGGTGTAACTTGTATAGCTTAGTGCTGTGAGTGCGCGAAGAAAAAAATATGGAGTT
Source organism: Oncomelania hupensis (assembly GCA_036898135.1). Lineage (NCBI taxonomy): Eukaryota > Metazoa > Mollusca > Gastropoda > Littorinimorpha > Pomatiopsidae > Oncomelania > Oncomelania hupensis. Next base: position 67,453,078 of record CM072512.1, on the reverse strand, counting down.
AGCTCCCTTGCTAACCGGTGCTGTACTACTGTTCTGTAGCATTCAGTGCTGTTTCAAATTCGATTAAAAAAAAATATATATATATGTATATAGCAAACTCAAAGCAAAAAATCATATATATATATATATATATATATATATATATATATATATATATATATATATATATATATATATATTTTATTTATTTTTTATTTAATCGTTCTTATATAGCGCTTTTCCAGCTCAAGAGCTGCTCAAGGCGCTTGCCTATGCAGGATCTAACTCAAGCCGCCCGAGACGCCCACCCGCAGCCTTTGGGCGCATGGTCTGACGCCCGGACAACTGAGCACAATCCTGGGCAGCCAGGGATGGGGGAGAAGGACCTAGGTGCATGCTGGGTGTTTTCTTGCCACCGGCACTCACCCGTCTAGGACATGAGCGTCAGGATCTTTTAAGTCCGTTATGATGGAATGTATGCGACACAGACTAGACCTTGGTTTATACTCTCATCCGAAGGAGTAGGAAAACAGGAGTAAAGTGTCTTTCCCAGGGACACAACACAATGGCCCGGCCAGGGCTCGAACCCGGGACCTTCCGATCCGCAAGCCGAAGCACTACCATTAGACCACAGTGCCTCCCAAATCTATCTATCTATCTATCTATCTATCTATCTATCTATCTATCTATCTATCTATCTATCTATCTATCTATCTATCTATATATATATATATATATATATATATATATATATATATATATATATATATATATATATATATATATTTTTTTTTAAACGAATGGTCGACCTAAGGAAAATAACTAAAAGATGGGTGTTAGGTCGACCAGTTTTTGGGTACCTTAGGTCAACCATTTGTTTTGTTGCAATAAGGTATCTTACGTCTACCAATATTTGTCAACCTATTTCTTTCGTTTTTAATAAGCTAGCATAAGCCCACAAATATTTTAAATTTATATTTGTATAGTTAGTCGTATTGAAATTACAGCTCTATTAATTTAGTTTTTTTTTTTTAAAGCTCGATGACGTTATTTATTTTATTTTTTTTTTAAAGACAGTGGTTTCTTCCCTTTAGCTTGCTTTTCTGTGAAGAAAATCACATTTGACCCCGTTTCGAAGTCAACAAAAATAATGTGTTCAATCCACTGCATTCCAGGCGCAGAAAATGAAGAAATCTTCAGTTTTTCGCAGAGGTGGACCACTGTGTTACAGTTTAGTAAAAAATGGGTCAAACTTGACGGCAGTGAACGTGAAAGGGCAGAACGTTTACTTCAGAGGCCAGAACTGAGCGCAGACGAGGGATACCATGGGGCATGTTATTCCACATTCACACACAAGCTCCGAATTGACCAAGCAGAAAAACGGGCTGCTAAAGGCATTCTTGTGCGGAAAAATTCCCCAGTAAAAAGAAAACGGTTGAGAAGTAGAGCAGGTTCATCAAATGTTCTGCCAGCTGTGTGCATCATTTGCAGGAAAATTAAATGGACGAAATGTACAGGCAGCGGGTCAAGTACACGCGAAACATTAGTGCAGGTAAGCATTTCTGTCTGATATAATTGTTTTCATAATGTCTTACATGGCACTTGTAGCATATACCGTCAGATTGATACCTTCAGTTTTTGAATGCCAGTAGTAATAATTAAAAGGAACCTAAAGGAGGACATGGTTAGCTTGCAAAACCAGGTAATAACCACTAACCAGGTTAAATCTAACTTCAGTGACAGCACATCTTGACAGACCAAAGCTGTCGAAAAGGGCTTTCTTAAATATTTTGTTGATTGCAAGGTTGTAATATTACCCTCCCCCCCAAAAAAAAATAAAAAATAAAAAATAAATAATAAAAATTAAAATAAAATAAAACAATAATAAAGAATGGAAATTTGTTTGCTGCAGATTTGGATGAGTACGTTTTACAGCTATGTATTAACAATGTAGTGGTATTTTTGTCTGTAGAGTGGAAGTGATGGTGTTTGACAGCTATGTATACAATGTAATGGTATTTTTGTCTGTAGGGTGGAAGTGATGACCACAATTTCCTGCAAGCAGCATGTAAGCTGGGCAGAGACGATATCCTGAGGGATTTGCAGTACAAACCAGATCTGCTTGCTGTTGAAGCAAAGTAAGTGATGTGTGTCTGTGTAAAACTAAGGTGATATCTCACTCGGGGCATGGGGCACTGTATCAATGTATAACGTCATGCAACTTGTAATGTACAGTTTTGTTTGTATGTGTGTGTGTTCATTAATTTGTTTTCTTCTTTATGTGTTTATTAATTTGTGGCTCGATCTTCACAATATATATAGTTTGGGAATGAGTTGTCATGCTGGTGACAGGAACCCTGACTAACCCAATTTTGTGTGTGTGAGAGAGAGGGAGAGAAAGTGAGAGAGAGGGAGAGAAATAGGGGAGGGAGTAGGAGGAAATAGAGAGAAAGAAAGAAGGAAACAACCCCCTTTACTTACATCTAGGTGACAAAACTTGCTGCACCAATTACACCTACTGACACACACTCTGCAACGTGTCTGATTTAAAGGATGTTTTAAAATATATTTTTTTAAGTGTCCAGCAACCAACCTACTGAGTACTGGCGTTTTTTCTGTTCAAAAGAGTACATTAATCATGACATTGTTTTGGTCTATGGTAATTGAACAACCTTTTTTTCAGATACCATAAGTCATGCTACAGAAGTTTTATGACTTCTGCTAATCGGTGTCGGCACTGGTCGGGAACATCTAACACCACCTCAAGCTCCTACTCTGCTACTTCTACAGACAGCACCACCACTGGACCAGCTTACCTGCAAGCATCATTCCAACATTTTTGCAAAGAAGTAGTTGAGCCCCACATGCAATAACTGCTCTAACCATAGTTCGCATGATGCGGAAAACAGTGAGCCAGATGAATCTGACAGTGATGAATCTGACTGCTGTCAGATGATTAATGAACACTTCATGGCCACACATTTGGTGGTAATTCTTCAGTCTGCAAAAGCACTCTTTGACACTGGTTGAATGGAATTGTTTCTTAAGTAATATATGTCTAACTCACTTACCTATTACTACAAAGACTAGTACAACAAGTTACTACAAAGACTAGTACAACAAGTGTGTGGAACAGTTATGAAGTGTATGTAAACTTAGAAGGCTTCGGGTGAAGATGCATCATTTAGTTGCAATACAGTTGAAATCTATAAGTGGCTTAATCCTATTCACAAGCGATCAGTATTTTGAGTGACCTGGGAATGTGAAAATAATTGCCATTGTATGAACAGCTTTATTTCTTAAATGGCATGAACAAACAATGTCCAGTAATATTCAGGACTAACAAGCATAGCTTATATGCCATTCAAACTGATCTATCGGTACGTGAAATAGTTTTACATGTTACAACAAGGGAGGTAATTAAATGAAATATATATTTTTTCAATACCATTTAAGTGTTTTCAATACTATTTAAGTGTTTTATGTGTGTGTGTATGTTGTATTCTCTTTTTTTAAGATAAGATACGATAAGATATTACTTTATTAATCCAAAAGCATGGAAATTACATTGTCTGTCAATTAAACATTTCCATTCATTCTTCTTTTACACACACATAAATATTTATACATTATTAATGATCTTCAAACACATGGACATATTTTCATAATGCAGATATTTCAATTAAGCAGTAAAACGGGTTAACGTAAGAACAGATAAATATGAGAATTTAAAACTTATTAGTGTGTAAACATATAAACTATTTATACAAAAAAAAAGAAAAAGAAAAAAGAAAGAACAATAATTAAACTAACTAAGCTGCATGAGAGTTGTAGAGTATATTTAGTAAGACCTACTGACTTGTTTGTTATGTGCTTGAATGGCAAGTGGTATGAATGAGTTCCTGTACCTATTTGATGTTCCTGCTGGTGCCCTAAAACGTCCACTCCTGTCTATCCGTCGAGAGTCAAATTCCAAGAAAAGTGGATGATTACTGTCAGCCAAAATTGCAGTCAGCTTTTTTGTCACTTGTCTGCTATGTATCGTCGCTATGCCATCCTGTTCCCTCCCAACCACCCCACTAGCCCTTTTTATCTGTTTGTCCAATCTTCGTTTTTCTGTTTGCGATACGTTTCCTCCCCAACATGAGATTCCAAAAGAAATGATGCTTCCTATTACAGCTGTATAAAACATTTGTAAAATTTCCTGTTTTACATTAAAGGATCTCAGTTTTCTTAAACAAAACATTCTACTTTGCAGTCGCTTGTAAATGTATTTTGTGTTATCTTTCCAAGTGAATCTATCATCGATAACCACACCTAAATACTTATATGCATGCACTCTCTCTACTTCTTCTCCTTTGATAAAGATAGGATTAAAATCAAACTTGTTTCCCTTCCTAAAATCAATTATCATTTCTTTTGTTTTGCTTACATTAAGATCTAGAAAATTTGAATCACACCAGTTGACAAAGCTATCTATTTCATCTCTGTACATGTTGTCCATGTTGTTGGTAATAAGACCAGAGAGTGCTGTGTCGTCTGCAAATTTTATCAGGGGACAGGATTCGTGCTTTTGTCTATGGTCTGCGGTGTACAAAGAAAACAAAAAAGGTGCTAGAACAGTTCCTTGAGGGGCTCCTGTATTAGTCAACACAATATTAGAATTGTATACAATAGAATTGGAATTGTTTTGAACTCTGACAAACTGAGGTCTATTTGTAAGATAGTCAAAAATCCATAGAATAGTTCTAATATCAACATTCATGCCTGCTAGTTTTTGAACAAGTGAATGGCATTGCATAGTATTAAAAGCACTACTAAAATCAAAGAACATAAGCCTGACACAAGAATTTGCATTTTCTAAATGTGAGTACATTTTGTTGAGGACAAAAAGAACAGCGTCTTCAACATTTCTCTTACTTCTATAGGCAAACTGCAGTGGGTCAATAAAATCTGATACTAAAACATATAACTTATGAAGAACAAATTTTTCAAAAACTTTCATCGTGACAGAGGTTAAAGCAACAGGGCGAAGATCATTTAAAAACTTTGACTGGATTCTTTTTAGGAACAGGTACTATGCATGCCATCTTCCAAAGAGTAGGTACAACAGACTGAGTAAAAGAAATGTTAAACAGAACAGTAAAAATACCAGCAAGTTGGTTAGCACATGTTTTTAGTAACTTAGGTGTAACTGTGTCAGGACCAGCAGCCTTTCGAGTGTTTAACTTAGTAAATGCTAAGCTTACATCCTCCTCACTAACTAATTGACTTTCAACCTCTCCTTCCTCCCCTTTCCTCCCCATTAATCCTTCCCTTAACTGCTCTCTCTGACTAGAAAAATCTTGACAGTCAAAACGACAGTAGAACTTATTGAGGCCATTTACATATTCTTGAGTACATTCCCCAAGTTGTGCACTCCCCCCTTTCTTACCTTTGAACCCAGACATTAATCCCATTCCCTCCCACACTCTTTGTATATTATTTTCTGTAAAATGTTCCTCAATTTTTCCCTTGTATTTTTCTTTCCCTTTTCGAATGTCCTGAATATATGAAATAATGATAACTAGTCATGAACAATTGCTTTTTATGCAGTTTGGTCACACTGACAGGTCGTATCTTAATTGGTTCAGTTTTATTAATCCAAACATTAAGAAATAGCGACATTAAAATGTCCGCTGTAGACACAAGAGCAAGACATTTTAATTCAAAACTTCACAATAAGTAGTTTAGACCTATCAGATCACCAGCATGCAATTTTTTTGGCCACAATAGGTAGACCACGTTCTCTTTTTCTAGGCCTTGTAGGCCTGTAGTGCCCCTGACTATGAGTATGTGAATGAAAGACAGGAGAAGAGTGAGGAAGAGGGAGTGAGGCAGTGGGGAGGGAAAATAAGGGAATTAGAAAGTGCGAGAGGTCTGGGAGCAGATATATTGACATCAGTGGACAAACAAGAACACCAACAACATACTTTGCACCTGTTCACTTTCCGATTAAAGTATTTGTTCACACATAAGTAAATTGTAAAACCACAATGAACCACAACATTCAATCAGCCCTGCCCACCAGGCCTTGTCAAAAAGTGTAATGCCAAGAGAGAAGTGTAATTTGGAGTAAAAGGAAACGTAATTTTAGGAGATGGTAGAACAAAACTTCATTACACACATAAAATAACCACACATAAAAAATGCTTAACTTCTTTTTATTTTTTATTTTATTTCAAAATAAACTTTGCATGATCACAGGAGGCTGGGTCATTGGGCTTGATCTTTGGTGTTTTGAAAGAATCGGCTAAGTTGTCTGGGATGTTGGTATTCTGGCAGTCTCTTCTGTGTTGGCTTCATGGGGAGGCTTGGTCATATTTATCCTGTAAACCAAAAGTATCAGACATAATCACTTCCATCTTACATAATAAATATACTGAATATCAACAGAATTGCATTGGACCCAACAAACAATTATTGGAAAGTATGAAAACAAACCAAAAAATATTCATTCTTTTGGCGTTAGAATCCTTCAAAATCTTGAGCTAAAAGTGACCCTAAACAAATGGTATATTATTCAGTTATGTACCGGCAGCTTACTGGCTGCTGTGCTGTGCTAGACTTCAAAATTATGGTTTTAAGCATTGTTCGCATGCATACACAAAAAGTATCTCCGGAACTAACCAAGTTATCAAATTATTATATAATATTATTATTTTGTTGTTGTTATTTGATTGTATTTGCAAGTACTTTCATAAAAAATGCCTCACCTTGACCTTATTGTATAATAACATTTTGGCTGCCTGTACATAATTCAGTACAAACTTATCTACCAAAAAACAAAACATTAAAGATCCAAACACCCTCTCCTAGAAAATACATGTGTCCATGATCAACATGACAACTAAGAATATTTCCACCATCCGAAGTAAAATTTATTCTTTTCAATAATGAGGTCAATCAATGATTAAAATGAAGTAATTGCAATGGCAAGTCCAGAAGAAGAAGCACAGGTATGGGTACAGTAAAACAAACACTTAAAACAACACACACACACACACACAGGTTTGGGTACAGTAAAACAAACACTTAAAACAACACACACACAGAAAAACAAAACAAAAAAACACATACCTTGAGTGGGAGTCGTAAAGCTGGGAATTCCTCAGACATGCTACTACCAGTTTGTGCATCCGGAGGGTAGTCTGGATCCTGAAATAGCATTCAATGTGTTTACTATGCACATAAATTAGAACATTTCTATCCACGACATGCTAATTTTCTTTTTATTACAATTCATATCACAAGGAACAAAAAGAGCAAATATTCATAGTCGAAGTAATTGCAATGGCAAGTCCAGAAGAAGCACAGGTATGGGTACAGTAAAACAAACACTTAAAACAACACACACACACACACACACACACACACACACACACACACACACACACACAGAGGTATGGGTACAGTAAAACAAACACTTTACATTACATTATTATTGCTTTAGGTCCAGCGGACTCTTCCGAGCCAAATCAGGACTGGACAACCCCCGATCCGCATAAGAGATCTGCTGAAACAACCCTAGTGGTAAAACTGAAAGCTCTCCACCAGCCAGTCACTTTACAATAAAGACATCCCACGCAGGGGACGGCTGAGGCTTCACCCCAACTTATCGAACCCCCGTTTACAAAAACGAAATAGAATACAAACATCATTATAAATTATCAACAAAACACATACATATAAAATGCCTACTTTGCTAAATAATAACATCATAGGAAGCCCTAGTGACCACCTGGCAGAAAGCGTCCAATATTCCCAAGCTGATCCAACAGACTTCATACACAAACAAGGAGTCTTGTCCCGGAAGAGTTTTCAAGAAAAAAGGTAGGAGACTGGTCTAGCGAAGACGATAGTATAGCAGATGGAAAGAAAAGAGCAGGAATGAGAAAGAGCAAATGAGAAAGACAGCGACAGTGGGAATTTAAAGCACTAAATTTCCAGAAAGTGGGGATGCTATTTATACTGAAACCCCCGGTACCCCAACGGGGGTAAACAAACACTTAAAACAACACACACACACACACACACACACACACACACACACACACACACACACACACACACACACACACACACACAAACAAAACAAAAAAACACATACCTTGAGTGGGAGTCGTAAAGCTGGGAATTCCTCAGACATGCTACTACCAGTTTGTGCATCCGGAGGGTAGTCTGGATCCTGAAATAGCATTCAATGTGTTTACTATGCACATAAATTAGAACATTTCTATCCACGACATGCTAATTTTCTTATTATTACAATTCATATCACAAGGAACAAGAAGAGCAAATATTCATGATTCACCTCTGAGGAATTAAAATATAATGAGAATCTATTGCAAAAGATAGGAGGTGCAAGAGAAAAAGTCAATTTTGATATTATTTTTACTATAACCATGCTGTAATAGCCTTGTACTAGCCTCCTATCATAACTAAGGGAGAAAGAAAAGAGAATTCTGCAAAGAAGAAAACTTTCCCATAACCCCCAAACAAAAAAACATCTCCATTTCCATAAAATTTATTCCTGCCTTGTTAAATGTTCTTTTAAAGTTCTACAAAGGTGGTATCATATCAGGACTAAACTCCTCATATATGCATGCATGATCTAAGAAAGTAACCAACATGATAACACTCAACGCAAATTATCAGCCCAGAACACTTTACAAATAAAGGCAACCCCCCACCGCCGTAGCTCAAGTGGTAGAGCGTTCGCCTGGCACACCGATGACCCAGGTTCGAATCCCGTGGTGGGCGATATAAAATGTGGCCATTTTCACTATCCATTTTAGCAGTATGATTGCTCTGGTGGTTCAGTTCTGATTCAGGTCCCTACCCTTGTTTTCTTGGGATGGTTATCCCCTTCTGCCATATCACCAATGGTGGGTGTGGACGTTAAACCTCAATGTTCATTCAGGCAACCCACGCAGGGGACGCCGAGGCTCCTATACTCTAATTTATCGAACCCCCGTTCACAAAACATGGTCAGAACAGCTTCTCTTTTAAGTATTTTAAAATAATAATAATAATAATAATAATAATAATAATAATAATAATAATAATAATAATAATAATAATAATAATAATAATAATAATAACAACAACAACAACAATAATAATAATTTAATAAAAATAAAGTGGTGTCAAGATCAATCATGCGGTAACTTCTGCGTCCTAGATTCTATTTTTTTTATTTGATTATTTATGCCGTCATCAAATAAATCTTGTTGTTGATAGTCTAGAAATAGAATGAAAACATCACACACAGACACACACACCCACACACAAAACAACCGAAAAGTACACAACGTCTTAGTACACATCGTTGGTTGGTTGGTTTATTAATGTCTTGTTCACCAAAGATGATAAGACAAAAGGAGAGGGGGAGCGGTGGGGGGGGGGGAGGGGGGGAACAGTTAAACAAATATAGCTGCTGGTGTATCAATTAAGATTTTTGCCACGACGGAGCATAAATCTAAATCAAAGTCTGCTAGACTTGTTTTCCTGTCTAAGACTGGAATAAACAAGGGGGTAATAACATTGCAATCAAAAAGAATATGTTTAAGTGAGAAGGGCTGGTTACACACACATTCAATATTTCTACAATATTTGGTCTGCACAGCATCTAGTAGTATTCTATATGACATAGAATAAATTACTCTTGAAGTTTTGTAAATCACTGCGGTATTGAACATTGCCTTAGTATTAAAGGATTGTGTCATATTCCTTTCAATTTGGTTTTGCAATTCCTTGGATGATGGAAATATATCAAGGTATTTTGCATTAACATTTAGGGCTCCTTGCTTAGCTTTTCTGTCAACTATGTCATTATACACCAATCCACAGTGTGAAGGTACCCAGCAAAAGCTTTTACACATCGTCCGATCTAGTAGTGTTCACATCGCCGAAATTTAGTAGGCCTACACAACGACTTAGTACACATTGCACATGCATAGTAGTTAGTACACAACGTCCGTACCCTTCTACTAGTCCAGGTGTACTCAAATAGGCCTACGTGTAGGCTACTTGGGTTAAAAACTTGATCTATGTAGTCTATATCATATGGCTGTGGGCTAATGTTTCCATTTGATTTGTATAATGAAGTAATAAAGTATTTTTGCCTCGAAAAAAGCCCTTTTGTTGTTGTTGTTGTTGTTGTTATTGTTGTTGTTGTTAAGGCCTAGATCTACTTTTTATTCCGACAGCGACAGATTTCCAGATAAAATTAGAGTAGACTATTTTCAGAATTATTCAGTGTGAAATTCATTTGAAAACATTAGCCCACAGTCATACAGATAATACAGATGAAGTCTATATCCATATAAACCGAGTAACGAAATAAGGATAATTTGTGACTAGGCAGGGCTAGCTAATTCTGAAGAAGGATCCGAAAAAATGCTATTGATAGGTTCGATTGAAACTTTGTAATACGTTCTTTTACCGTTCGAACACTACTGACACATTCCACAATGCTTTCGATTGATTTTAGAAAGCTACATATTAATCTGAACTCGAAAGAATCAAATACAAAGTCCACAATCAAACTAAAAAATCCACAAAAATACTAACCTCGTGCGAGAATCATCCGCCATTTACAATCACCCAAGTGGACATGGCAATCCTTGATTTCTCTAAAGCGTTTGACACGGTCCCCCACGACAGGCTCCTCCACAAACTGACGAACTACGGAATCACAGGCTCCCTGCACAACTGGCTCCAGTGCTTCTTAACAGAACGCAGCATGCAAGTTGTGATCGAAGGCACAGCATCCGCCTCAACGCCAGTCGAGTCTGGAGTCCCACAAGGCACCGTACTAGGCCCACTCCTCTTTCTAGTCCACATCAACGATCTCCCAGAGGCAGTCAAATCCCAAGTTAGGCTCTTCGCCGATGACTGCCTCATCTACAGGGACCTCATCTTTCAACGACCACTTCACCCTACAAGAAGACTTGAAGAGTCTTGAGGACTGGGCTGAAAGATGGGGCATGCGCTTTAACGCGACCAAGTGCTACGTCATGTCCCTTGCGCGCTCACCCAACTCCAGTTTCATGTACACCCTAAATAAAACCATCCTCCAGAATGTTTCCACCAACCCCTACCTCGGTATCCTCATCTCCAAAGACCTAAAGTGGAGCAGCCACATTAGCAACATCACCAAAAAAGCGAACTCCACTCTTGGATTTATCCGCAGAAACCTCCGTCGCTGCCCAACCCCATGCAAGAAAACAGCCTACCTAGCCCTAGTCCGCCCACTAATGGAATACGGAGCCATCATCTGGGACCCATACCAGAAGCAGGACATCGACAAGTTGGAGCGAGTACAGCGGAACGCAGCACGCTTCATATCGAGAGACTACAGGTCGACAACTCCTGGTTTTGTTACGGGTCTCCTGAAGAAGCACAACCTCCCTACACTGCAAGAACGACGCGAACAGCTGAGGCTGAGTCTTCTACAAGGTGGTGGAGGGGCTGGTGCCGGCAATCCCTGCTGACCAATTCCTTACCCCACTAAAACCCGGATGCAAAATACGTCCTAGTAACTACCAAAAGGACTATGTAACTAACAACCCAATAGATAACCATATCAGGAACAACGATCGCTGCTTCGTCGTCCCAAGCTGCAACACAGAACAATACCGCCACTCATTCTTTCCAAGAACAATAATAGCCTGGAACAAACTGGACAACTCAACTGTCCACTCAACATCAGTGGACTCTTTTAAATCCGCGCTGACGGCAGCCCAGCGCCACTAACAACACCGTGCTGCGCACCCCTCACAGTCGTACCAACGCCAGATTTCTGGATGATAAACGACGTACTAATCAGAATCAGAATCACCCTGCCATGCAGCTTGACGGTAAAACAGGTTATGCCATATGAAGATACGTTTAGATTTACGATGACTCAGGGGTCGACTATATATCTCACAAAAAAATTGTGTTCCGCAAAACCAGAAGTAGCACGCATTCCTCGTTGTTTTTATTGTATTGAGAATAAGAAAAAACTTAGAAAATGAAAATTTTTCGAAGACAACCCTCTCAGTTTAAAAAATATTCCACAAATTATGGTGGTCGACAGAAGATACCTTTTTTCAAGGGTTCACTTATATGCTCAATGTTTTGTTGGAAGATTGCTCTCAAATGGAACATTCCCAAATAGCAATTTGAATTGAATTGTTTCACTGCGCATTCGATAACCCAGAAGCAGACGATTCTTCAGTAAAGAAATTGCTATTTGGGAATGTTCCATTTGAGAGCAATCTTCCGAGGTTGTGCTTCTTCAGGAGACCCGTAACAAAACCAATGGTTAGTCAGTAAATCGGCAAAACCTTAGGTCGACCGAATTTCGGTCGACTTAAGTCTGAAGTGTTGCAAAAAGGGGGTCTTAGGTCAACTTCTGGTTGACCTAAGTCATACTTACGATTTATATATATAGCTTGACTATGGTATATATTACTATTATATATTAAATTATAAATAAAACCGAGCTTTAACTTTTGTTTTTTTCTAAACGTTTGGTAAATAAAATAATTTAAAAAATGACTACATGCACACAGTTTGTAAGTAAAATCATTTATTTATGCCCATGGCCCTACACAAGTACAAAATAGATTTGTTGAAATGTGCTGATTTAATTTATGGCAGATTTCTAATATAAGAAAAAATTTTAAGAGGAAGAAATTTTTTCTGGTTGTTTATTGTCAAAATCTTTTTTTCTGCAGTTGATCATCCACTTTCTGTATCTGACACAAGTAAAAAAAAAAGAAAAAAAAATACAGAAAAAAAATGTAACAATTGAAATATAAAGCGTACATTAATTCATTAAAACCACTACTATTATTAGATTGCAATAATTGATGAAAATAATTATTCAAATGAAAGACAACCAATACAATGAATATTGCAATATGAATTAATTGCCATATTTCTATGCAAGACAATTGACAATGAGTGATGTACCTTGGTAAAATAGGTAATAGATAATAACAAAACTACCAAAGTTCATTGTTACGTTGAAACGCGCACGATAGTTCGTGTGTGACGCGCACGATAGATCTGTTCGTTTTATTTTGCAAAGCATGCAATAATAGAGTGTATTTACCTTTGATTTGATTTTGCGTTGTTATTAGAAGAAGCTTTGTATAACATTGATAATTTTAGTTGGTCGATATTATTTGAGAATTTTCTAGAGTTGGTTGTTTACGATCGATCGAAGCGTGTGGATAAATCAAGTGGTAACCACGAGACTCTTCCATCCCAAATAAGGTTGTATGACGTGAGACAGTGATGACGAAGTTAATTTTGATTGGTTGTGGTGCGTGGAGTGTCCTAAATTGTTCTGGAGTATAGAGAGACTATATAAGTGCCGCACTGTTTCAAAAGGGGGGTTGATAGTAGAGAGAATTGTAAAGTAGAAAGTTGTGTTGAAAGTTGAGAGTGGAAAAAGCGATTGTATGCAGTTGTTGATGTTCGCTGAATAAAGTTGGAAAACTACATACGACGACTCCAGCCTTGTTGATGATTGAACAGGTTGCGTGGATAAACGAATCTGTTACACTTTATCAGAATTCAAGCACTGGGGCTGAATCAACTGATAAAAAAACAACATCGAGTGTAACATTTTGGGGGCCAAGCCGGGATCTACGCTATAGCCAAGGGTTCAACTGGGACAACAAGCGAGTCAACGTTACGAGAGGCAGTTATCGAGGGTAGCCGCCAACGAGTTGCGTCGGGAGGGGCCAACATACTGGGACTACATCCGATAGATTCGAGTTGACTGCAAGGGCGTGTAGTCGCTGAAGAGTTGCTTCGTGAGTGAACAACAGATCGGGACTACGTGGCTGCCGCAAGACTACGTCGAGGGACTGTCTCGGAGCTACATCGCCAGTATTACAGAGAGCGACGAGCGGACGTCGCGTCTACTTCAGCACAGGAGCGTGTATATCAACACCAGCGTGGTGCAGCGTCGCATACGACGAGGACAGCGGGGCCTGCGTCAGCGAAAGCGACTAGTGGCAAGCATCAGCGCTACTGCAGAAAGCGTGCTGTTCTAGAACAGTCTAGAAAGGTACAGCATAGTAAAGAACTTTCCAGAAAAGCATCAAGATGGCTGACATCTGGCAGAAAGGGGTTGAACCGAATCTAAAAGGCAAAGCTGACGGATTACGTCAAATTCCAGGAGAGAATATTGCGTGAAGAAAGAGAAGAACAGCGACGACGCGAAGAAAGAGAATTAGAAGAACAACGCAGGCGTGAAGAAAGAGAGGAACAGCGTCGGCGTGACGAGATGGAAGAGAGACGATTAGAAGCTGATCGTCAGTACCAGCTAGAGTTGGCGCGTATCCAAAACAATCAGCATGCGCCACAAGTCATCAGCGACCACACGGCTCCAAAATTGCCAGCGTTCGTCGACGGGAAGGATCAGATCGACAGTTATCTGGCGAGATTCGAAAGGTTCGCTGAAAGCTCTAACTGGCAACCTCAAGACTGGGCGATTCGACTAAGTGCACTTTTGACAGGGCAAGCACTCGAAGTTTACACCAGACTGTCGAACAATGACGCCAAAAATTACGACATCTTGAAAGAGGCCTTATTGCATTGCTTCGTGAATGCCGGCCTTTGTCAGACGAGACACCAAAGCAATTTGTGGAGCGCCTATCGTCATACTTATACAAGTGGGTGGAACTATCAGGCAAAGGGAAGTCTTACGATAGTCTCCATGACCTGATCGTGAAGGAGCAATTCCTCAATGCCTGTCACAAGGACCTGGCGACCCACTTAGAATTACAGAAGCTGCAGACGCTTAATGATGTGACCGAGGTTGCTGAAAGATATCTCCTCGCTCACGGGAAGAGGCTGGGGCCACCCCAGGCGACGAAGCATTATCAGAAGACTGGAAACCATGGGAACCAGATCCAGGGGAGTCAGACGAGCCAGAGACACACGGACTCCACGCTACCTCCCAGGGAAGGGCACTCGCTACAGACCACAGAGCGGCTAACTGCCCTCAAAACAAAAGTAGCGGACAGCGGAGCAGTACGGACAATGCAGCGGCGGGCAACCGGCAGAGGCGGTTCTCCAATCAACGGCAAACCAGTAGATCTGACCATCAAGTGTGCGCGGGAGCGTCATTCTTCCGAGTGAGACCGAGCGCACAGCTACTCCTGCGGACGTGCAAGAGTGCATGACTGATGGCCAACTTCTCCTTGCCAACGGAAAATCCATCCCCGTCGTCGCCAGCGCAGCTGTGACCGTCCAGAACATGCCTGTTTCCAAGGGACGCGTCGGAAATAATGAAGTGACTGTCCTAAGAGACTCAGGTTGCAGTAGGGTCATCGTCAGAGAAGATTTAATCGCCAAAGAACAGTTCACTGACGATTCTAAATGGACACTTATGGCCGACAGCAAGTGTGTGAAAGCACCAGTTGCAAAGATTCAAGTCAGCACCCCTTTCTCCATAGGCGAAGTAGAAGCGGTTTGCCTGAAGAAGCCGCTGTATGATTTGATGATCGGGAATATCGACGGCGCGAGACGACCTGACGACCCCGATTCAGAATGGAGTCCTGCCTCAACCCAACGCGTCGAAGTTGTGGAGGAGGATCCATTGCCATTTCCCGATGGAAACCTTACAGAGCTGCTACGGGACAATGTGGCTACTCCGGCTCAGCCCTGCCGACCAGAGATCGTCGGTGCTGTCACTACCAGGGCCCAGGCCAAGAGAGACAAGACGTTTACGCCACTGAAGTTCGCCGACAACTCCACAGCTGCCATCGTGGACAGAGATAAACTGATCCAGCTCCAGGAAGCTGATAGTACTTTAAAGAAGTACAGGAACCGCCAAGACCACGTGACCAAAGGCAGTGGCACTTTCTCTTTCGAGGTGAAGGCCAAGATCCTGTACCGAATCTTCCAGCACCCGAGGGTCAACGGAGGGAAACCACTACGTCAAGTCTTGGTACCGTTACCCCTAAGGCGCCAAGTGATGGAAGTAGCTCACGACTCCATCATTGGAGGTCACCTGGGTATTAAGAAGACGTCGGATAGAATCCAGGCGGTGTTCTACTGGCCAGGACTTCATGCGGACGTCAGCCGTTTCTGCCGATCATGTGACATTTGCCAGAAGACCATACCTAGAGGAATGGTCCCTAAAGTGCCTATGCAAAGAATGCCTTTGATCGACCAAACTTTCAAGAGGGTGGCCTTAGACTTAATCGGCGAAATAAAACCTCCGAGTGAAGAAGGTTATCGGTGGGTACTGACTTTAGTGGACTATCGACTCGGTACCCTGCCTCTGAAGAAGATTGACACTGAAGCTGTTGCAGAGGCACTGGTGGACATGTTCAGCAGACTTGGAGTGCCTGAAGAGATCCTGACAGACCTCGGGATGCAGTTCGTCTCTGACTGCATGAAAGAGGTCAACAGACTGCTGAGCATCCGGCATTTGACTACGACACCCTACCATCCAATGTGTAATGGGCTCGTCGAGAAGTTCAATGCTACGCTGAAGTCCACCCTGAAGAAACTGTGCAGCGAGCAGCCCAGACAATGGCATCGCTACATCAACGCCTTATTGTTCGCCTACAGAGAAATGCCGCAGGCAGGAGTTCACCGGCTTCTCTCCGTTCGAGCTGTTGTACAGAAGAACCATCCGAGGGCCGATGTACATCCTGAAAGAACTGTGGACGAAAGAAGTAGACACCACCGAGGTCAAGAACAGCTACCAGTACGTATTTGAGCTACGGGAGAAGCTGGAGCAGACTCTCCAGATAGCCAGAGAAAACCTGAAGAAGTCCCAGGACTGTGGAAAACACTACTATGATCGTAGGGCTGTGATCAGGAAGTTCAAACCTGGCAACAAAGTGCTGGTGCTGCTACCTACTGATCATAATAAGTTGCTGATGCAGTGGAAAGGCCCGTACGAAGTGGAGACCATGGTGGGGATCAACGACTACAAGGTGAAGGTCGGCCAGCGTTCCAAGATTTACCACGCCAACCTCCTTAAGCTGTACGTGGAAAGGCCATCAGAGACTGTACAGGCAGCAACAGCAGCTGAGATCGACGACAGCTTTGACAGCGAGGAACTGGGAGACTTCCATAGCAAAGAAGGCATCGATGATGTTAAGCTAGGACCAAGCTTGACGGAAGGTCATAAATGAAAGCTCAAAGACCTTATGGGCGAGTTTCCCCATAGCTTCAGTGATGTCCCAGGCTCTACGACTTTGGTCGAACATGAAGTCCACCTCACTTCAAATATTCCCGTTCGATCCCGTTCGATCTAAACCCTTCCCGATCCCTTTCAAGGCCCGCGAATCCTTGAAGAAAGATGGGCATCATCAGGGAGTCCAGTTCCCCCTACGCGTCCCCTGTCGTGGTCGTGAAGAAGCAGGACGGGAGCAACAGAGTATGCATCGACTACAGAAAGGTTAATAAGATCACCGTCTTCGACCCCGAGCCGATGCCTACCGCAGCAGACTTCTTCCGCCAATTATCGGGGAGTAAAATCTTCTCAAAGATTGATCTCAGCATGGGTTATTGGCAAGTCCCCGTGCGTCAACAGGACATACCAAAGACTGCTTTTATAACTCCTGTTGGGACGTACGAGTGCCTGAGGATGCCCTTTGGCATGGTCAACAACGGTGCTACCCTAAGGAGAGGAAGGAAGATGCTCAAAGGAATGGACAACGTCGTGTGTTACTGGGACGACCTGCTAGTCCACACCCAGACCTGGAAGGAGCATCTACAGACCTTGAGGTAACTGTTTCACCGTCTCACAGAAGCCCACCAGACCGTGAGACCCAGCAAGATCATTCTGGGAACCGACAACGTCGACTTCGTCGGACATTCGATGGAAAAAGGAGACAACGGAGGATGCACTGCCTCCAGGAAAGCCCACGAGATCACTGTCTTTGACCCTGGGCCAATGACAACCGTTACGGACGAGGGCGTCGTATCCTTGCGGACGAATGAACATTAACTCTGTGTGTATGGACTGAGAATATTGACAGTATCCAGACAGACTGAGATAAGTTTTAATTCTGGACTTTGTTTGTGCATCGCGTCTCAACGTTGTTGAAAGAAATTAAGTACATTTCTTCTTGAGTGGGGGGTTATGTTACGTTGAAACGCGCACGATAGTTCGATCGATCGAAGCGTTAGATAAATCTAGTGGTAACCACCAGACGCTTCCATCCCAAATAAGGTTGTATGACGTGAGACAGTGATGACGAAGTTAATTTTGATTGGTTGTGGTGCGTTACGCTGGAGTGTCCTAAATTGTTCTGGAGTATAGAGAGACTATATAAGTGCCGCACTGTTACAAAAGGGGGGTTGATAGTAGAGAGAATTGTAAAGTAGAAAGTTGTGTTGAAAGTTGAGAGTGGAAAAAGCGATTGTACGCAATTGTTGATGTTTGCTGAATAAAGTTGGAAAACTACATACGACGACTCCAGCCTTGTTGATGATTGAACGGGTTGCGTGGATAAACGAATCTGAGTTACACTTTATCAGAATTCAAGCATTGGGGCTGAATCAACTGATAAAAAAACAACATCGAGTGTAACATTCATATAGCCTTTTATAGGCCTACGCAGCTTAATTAAAAGAAACTTTAAACAATAATAATAATGTAATATAATATATGATATATACATTATACATATATAATATAATGAGAATAATTATAAAATAATAATATATAATATTAATAGGCTGGAATTCTCTTTTGACAAAACAGTTTGAAATAAACTCCCTAGGATTTTTTTTTAACACCACTATATCCTAGACTAAGATAATTTTATCAATCATATTATCTGTTAGTAAATTAAATGATTGATCATCCTGATTCTAAATAAAATCAAAGTTGTATCACAAGCACATGCCTACGATATGAACTGATGAAGATGTTCTTTTTGTTGTTGTTTACGTAATATCGACGTATGGGCACCACAATCATGAATAAATAAGACATAATTGTTAGATACTGAGCAATATCTTATCTTTCCGGGTCTTTGGGGAAACGAAAAAAAGACTTCAATTTGCAGGAATCTTTGCTTCTGCAATTTGTGCAGTTAATAGCACTGCAAAACTCGCCCCCATGCCTCTTTCTGTCTTTTGTTGCCGCCATTCTCGCACCGGCGAGACAGGGACGCAACTCTGCTTATTCGGCCTCGCTCTTTTCACAAGATACACCCAAAGAGCGTATTATAGAAAGAGGGGGGAACTTGGGACAGAACCGCGAGACGGAAGATACGAGTTACGCCCCCTTGTCGACATGCTAAAAATGGCTCGTGGCAGAAAGACAAAAGGCGACCGAGTAAAACAGAGCGGTGACTTTTGCACAGCCATCAATTGCCGTAATGCCAGATACAAGAAAAGTTGTGATGGCAAGTTCTTTTTCAAGTTCCCAAGAGACAAAGAAAGGTAAATTGCAATCGAAAAACTTCTTTTTGTGTGTGTTTATATAGGCCTAAACCAAGACCGCTGCAGTGTTGTTAAAACAATTGGGGAGAGGCTTCAGTGATTCATGTTATACAGGGTTCAGCCTGACACAAAAAAGCTATGGGCCATTGGGCCCCTCAGATCAAATTTCAATGGGCCATGATTTCAGCAGTAATGTACGTACATGTAAAAGATAACCTGGAGATATTATTACAGAAATTAAAACAAAATAGATTATTGTGAGTGTGCATGTGTTGTGAAGCATGTTTACCAACAAAACACTAACCAGAACAGGGATCAGTTTACTGTGCTTTTGAAGAGAACATAGCTCGTCGCTTTTCAGCACGCCACTTCTCTACAGCAGCTGTGAAGTTGAAATTCGTCAGTTCACCACCTTCTATTTTCACCCTCATTAATTGAGACAGTTTGTCCGGACTTAATCTGTTCCTGAGGGCAGTAAGAGCTAGATTTTGGACACTGAAGGTCCGCTCACAGTCACATGAATGCACAGGGTGTCAACACAATGCTGGCTAGCTGGATGAAGAATCGTACAACACTTCTTATTGGCTGAAAAATCAACATCCGGGCCCTCATAGTCAATCGCTGAACTTGCCTTAGCAAAAGCACGTTTGTCGCCTCCAATACAGTGCACTGTTATTGTGGTGGCGCACTGGTACCAAAAATCGAAGCGCCATTCGGCCCCTGGCAAGAATTGTAGATGGGTCATTTTTAATTTTTATGCGTCAATGGCGCAGGGCGCGCTAGTAAACTGATCCCTGTTTATATCTATTCTATGTGCTAAAACAAAAACTGTTTGCTTGCTCACTGTTTACGTTGTTTCTAGGTTGTTTGACTATTATATTTGTGCTTACATTTCAAAAGTAGATGTTGTCAGATTGGCAGTTTGGCTTCGTCAAACTGCTTATGTATGTTGGAACATTTGGCAAAAAAGCTTTTTCCGTCTATGCTCCTACCCTGTGGAACAAACTCCCATGCAGCCTTCGCCAATCTCCATCTCTTGACTCTTTCAAAGCCCAAATGAAAACCTATCTCTTCCTCTTACACCTGTAGAACATCCTCCCTTGCGGACACCCTGTTGCGCTGATACCTGAAATGTGTGTGTAGGGGTGTGTGTGTGTGTGTGTGTGTGGGTGTGTGTGTGCGTCTACGTACCGTAGGTTATGAGGTTGTGTGTAAGACTTTCTGACGGGCTTCTGAGGTACAAAATTTTATGAGGTACATTTTCCCGTGACCTCACAGTGCTGACCTCAGAAACCGCATGCTGAGCTACCAAGTATATCGCCTATACATTTATCTCAACCACCTCACAAAACCGTTGGAGAGCGACCACCTACACACACACACACGGATTTTTGCTGGGAGCCTGTGTGTACTTTTCAGTTTTGACCCTGCCTCTCTCTCTAAAATTGCCGCTTTTTTGATTGGCTCTGAAATTATCAGGCGATGCGCATGCGCACCCGAGCGTCTTTTCAAGATTTTTCATTGCCGGAACTCATACTTCAGGTATGTGTTGAAAATGTAATTTGCTTCTTCTTCTTGGGTTGAGCAGCCATAATCAGTTGGTTGATTCATTTGTAGATATAGGTAGATCTAGATTGAGTAATTTCTTACCATGGACATTTTCATGATACCTTTGTATCTGTAAGGTACACAAAGCCACCACACAACACAACACGGAATCACCAAATGTGACCTATTTCGCCATTGGCGAGCATCATGCACCTTTGATTCACCCTTACATATCTTTAGTAATAAATATATTTATTTCTGTTGTTGTTTTTTTTTTTACTTCATTCTTTCAGTTTACAAGGTACTATATGAAGTTTACAGGCAGGCAGCAAACAGTTTTGAAAGAGCAAGAATGAAGAAGAAAAAAATACTTTTGCTTTCCACAGATTTTGCTGTGTTATAGCACACATTTCTATTATTTTTCTTTCAGAAATGCTCTGCATGCATCTATACTAGATGGCAGCTATGGCAAATCTACAGTCGTGAGTCTACAGCCTACAATGTATGATGAATCTGCAGTCGGTTTCTGTCACTTTGGAGTTAGAAAGAGGTAAGGTGTCATCTGAACATGTTTGATTTGCATCAGCATTCTAGATCTATTTCTTTCGATTTATGAATGGATATTTGTCGCACATTTTCGCGATCGTAATGGCGGACTTTGACAGTGATAGTGTTGATGGTTTTACAGATTTATTAGACGAATTAGCGATATATCATGCTCAGGACTTCAGTACTTAAATGTTGATAATAAGAGTGATATTTATGAGTGTGGTGCTCTTATCTACGGACTTTAATTGTAAAATGTTGATCGATTTTTTGATTGACGTGGTAGGTTCTAATGCTGAGTGGTCTGAGTATATTTGGGACCCAAATATTGAAGCCACAAAGTTTGAAGACTTAGATATAAATCTGTTGAACATTTCTTTTAATCAAACAAAGTTTTAGAACATTCAGAGGCAAAGCAATCACGTATACATTAGAAGATCGTCATAAGTGTTGTGAGTTTTACTCGTGTATTATTCATTGGATGTATACATTGATTGGAGTCAATGAGATAAGTATTCTACTGTGTTATGCATATTTTTGTAAGCATGTCTTGTGTTATTTTTTAGAGCATTACCACCATCATTATTATCACTGTATTTCTGACTTTATCAATAGTAGTAGCATACCTGGGGTATGTAATTACAAACCAATACTGACAGGCCTACAATAGGTAGACACTCAAAATAATGTATTTGCTGCATAGTATATTCAACAACCAACGCCAACAGTTTGTGAGGCATGTGAGAGACTGGCATGATGTTGCGCCTGCTGTCGGGTCATTGCGGCAATGAGTGGAGGTGCGTTGCGTTAAGTAGATTACCGTTCCCGGAAACGGAGCGTATAGGGGACTGGATGAGTGAAGGCAGTATGATGTAAGAAGACGTGTTGCGGTAGGATGGTGACTTCAAAAGCGAGCTGCGACATAATGAAGGCACGATGAATCAGGACGGAAAGTGAAGTGCGAATGCATGGGGTCTGGAGCGCACGAAGCAGCTGCGAAAATGACTGTAAGGGTGCCAAACAGGACGCCACGGAAAGGCCGGACGAAAGGTGCCGAGGAGGCCGTAGAAGAATGGGCCGATGGAGCCGCAAGAAGATGACCAAGTAGAGGCCACGTGAAGGAGGGTAGGCAAAACGCAGAATGCCGCTGGCGGTGAAAACACCTGTTGTCCGGAGGTCGCCACTCTCCACAGGGAACTCCACGTCGCCCAATAGTTAAAAAAAGGTAATGGGCAGCCAGAGGCCGGGCAGACGGAGACGGAGACGGAACGAGGAGGGCCCTTCCACGCAGAGCAACTGCCGCCCGGCCAGAGGAGCCCAACAATAGAGAAGATGAAAGTTGTAGTGTGAAGTGGAGAGTCGTGTCGGAATCTCTCGCGGACAGCTGCGGTGGCTTCAACTTCTGGACTGCCACCCACAGGACGGTGCATCCTCCTCCTATCGGCACGCCGCAGTGTCCGCGCGTCTGAACGTCTCCTGGAATTAATTTCTGCAAGAAGCAGAGCTGCACCATCTTTGGGCTCTCGATCGTCTCGATTTCAGAGAATGGCAAGAACTGCGGACAAGTCCTCCGAAGCGCCCCTGCGCAAGCTGAGACGACGACTGCCGCGGTTTCAACTTCTGTACTGCCACCGCCGACCACGAGACCTGGAATCGTATTCGCACGCCACAGCCATCGACCCAGCCTGGTTGATAAGTGGAGGTGCCTCGCTAGTAGAGGCTAAAATAGTCAAAAGGAACAGCGAGAAAGACGCTTGTTTGTAACACCTAATTATGCCATTCACAAGAACATAACTGAAAGCAAACATTATTTTACACATGCGAACTCCATTGCTACCGCACTGGACGCCTTGCAGCTTTAAACATGTTCTGCTTAGGGTAGCACAGTCTTCTGCTGTTACTCTCAATTGGATGCATTAAATTAATTTATGAAGTTGAGGTTCTAATTATAAACTACTATCACATATGTTTTTTCTCTATATTTTCCAGTTGCACCAATGGATTTGAAAAAAAGGCTTCTCTACCGTCACTATGGAAGAGGGCAGCTAATGGCTGCATTAGCCAAGTGTCCTGCAAACAATAAATCAGGTAAGTAGATTAATATTTAAGTAACTAAAAAATAACTAACAAAATTAAAACATAAAAATAAAAAAATACTAGTAAAAATATTTTTAAAATGTCCTTTTATTTGTTTAGAAAATGTACTAATTTTTCAGAAAATGTATAGAGTTACACAGTTATTTTTTAATACTGTCCCTACCCTATCCTATCCCGCAACTCAAAGGTCGTTGGGGCAGCACAGATTATCGTTTAACCAGCGTACTCCATCTTTCTCTGTTCTCAGCAACCCTCATGGCTTCGTTCAGTGTCAAACCAGTCCAATCTCGAATGCTGTCCTCCCACCTCTTTTTCTGTCTCCCTCTTCTTCTGCCTTCTTGCACCGTGCCTTGTAGGATGGTTTTTGCGAGGCCTGATGCTCTGGTGACGTGGCCATACCATCGGAGTTTCCATTTCTTCACCACTGTGAGCATGTCATCATGTTGTCCAATGGAAGTGTGATGGTCTGTGGGTCTGTTGTTGGTGATGTGCTGAGTATAGGAAATGGCCTGAGGTCTTCTCTAGCACCTCATCTCCATGCTTTGTATTCTTCGTTGTAGATCTTCCAAATAGGTTGGAATAATTTTAGTCAAGCAGTCTGCAGAATATCAACTTAAGTAGGAGAATCATCATTGACTAGTGTCACATTGTCAGCTAGTTTCCCCTTTCCCCCTCTCCCCTTTGCGGGATTGTCATTTTCATTTCTGACGTGAGCATTTTTTCCCATTTTATTGTCCCTTTTCATCGGGAAATTCTGGGCCGTCTCACCTGGTTAAGGTGTCATTGCAACCTGTGGCGCACCCAAATTCAACCTACCTAATATTAGTTGTGTTTTTTATTTTTATTTTGCTGGGTGAGCAAACCGAAGTACCCGGAGAAAACCCCCGAGACGTTGCCCGAGTCGAAAGAAATTAATATTCGAAAAAACATAACGCCATGCTGGATCGATCCCACACCCGTCAGTAACCATTGGATTCTAGCCTATGGACAAGGAAAGTTAGTCTCGCGTTTTACCACTCGACCGCAACGCTCGCCATTTGCTTTCATGTTCATTTTAAGATGACTTTAAAATGACGTGAATAGAGCGAGAAGTTATGGGGATCAAAAGATAATGAAGTAATATAATCTAATTTGACATATATAGCGTTTTTATTCAGCCTGGTAGAGCTCGTGCTGCGATCTATACCAACATACGCGCTAGAATGTTATACACATTCTTTCACCATTACTTACACATATCTCTTGACCTTTGTTATTAAAAGTGTACCTAAGTTATGTTAAAGATGTTAATTATTAACAGGTGCAGGACACTAACGTGACCATTATACACTCACACTCCACACCAAAAAAGCCATCACTTTCCGTACATCGCCATGCTTTTAGTCAATCCACCCCGTTTTTTATTGCACACATTCCTGGGACTTGAAGAATTAGCTCCATCGAGCAATAATCAGCAAAGATTTTTTTTATATTATTGATTTTAGCTCTGCATTGAGGCTGTGACCCTTCAGAAAAAGTGAAGAATGTTATTTTTTTAAAATTGTGCATCGACCAGTCATTGAAGGAAACCTGTATGCTAAGTTTGAATTCAGCGGGATTGTAATTACCAGAGATATTGCTGGGCACACACACACACACAGACAGACAGAGAGACAGAGTGAAACCTATGTATACAGGCGGGGTGAATAATTACAGGCATACGCCATTTTATGAAAATACGCTTATTACATTTTATATAGTACGTAGCAAAGAGTATGCTTGTTAATTTTCAGCAATTCTTGGTCACTGCATGTTATTTTATAAATGTATTGAACTAAGACATAACGTGTATAAAATAATTTTAAATAAATTTAATAATAATTATTATTACAAATTAATCATATAGATTTCAAGTAATCTTAATACAATAAAACATAACAATTGATTAATTACAAATACTCGTTTTTTTAATCCAAATCCAATGCATGCTTGTCCATCAGCTTCCAAGTTTTGCACTGTGAGGTGTCGATGGAGTGTGTATGTGAAGTGGACGTACAGTAAACCACCGGCCAACTCTAAGACTTATGTACATAGCACTATGAGGTTGTGTGGAAGACTCGGTTTTGTGGGATACATTTTCATATGACCTCACAGCACCTATCTCAAACCCCCCTTGCCAAATTCTCCAGTGTCCCATGCATGTATTTATATCACCTCACAATACCGCTGGCATACTTACTATATGCACACACATACCACGCAAGGGTAGCACAGGGCATACATTTTTAAAGAGCATACATTTAATATCGGTCTGTTGGTTGGTCCGTTGCATGCAATATTGATGTTTTTATTTTGCATTGGAATTTCTTTAATAAAAATATTTTCATTGTTTTTTATTTACACACGTCAATATCTTTTTTTCTTCCTAACCAACCGATATGTAGTTTGATATGATTGCTTGATCATGTGAAGAGCAAAGTATTACAGACACTTCAAAATCAGCTGCGTTGATGTACATATATGAGGTTGGTATCTCTAACGGGATTGAGAGGTGGACAGTTTTATGAGGTACATTTTCCTATGACATTGCAATGAAGACCTCACAAACCACTGGCGGAGTTCACCACTATGTCTTCTATGTATTTATTTCAATCACCTCACAATACTGCTGACATATTCAAAAGTACAAACACACACGCACACACATACCTCTCCAGGGTAGCTCATGGCAAACATTTCCAAAGGGCATTCATTTTCAAAGTAACAGTTATGGCCTTTCTCTTGATTAAAAAACAGTCATCACTGCTCGGTAATTATGTTAAAATTGCACAGCCAGCATAGCCTACTATTACGTCAAATTTGTTATGAAGTATTGTGTAGCTCGCAATGATTGTATAACAATGACCACCTCACGCTGTTGAGTAGGCGGGCATGGGTGAATTAACCTGTTATTCTCACAATGACTTCATGAATAGTAGCCTTGTTTCAAACTCTGCATTTTTGGTAGGCATAAGAAATGGTTTAATACAGCCGGTTTGTTTCTTATTTTTTTCTTTTTTCACAAACTAAATCCATACTAGGTACTCACTTTCATGTAGGATATTGTGAATAAGTTCACTAAGGGGCATGTGAATTATTGGCTTTGCCCTTTTAGTCTATATTAATGTTTGTACCTAACGAAATAAATACAGGATATTTTACACACAGCTACTATCCCTTCCTTCCCCCCCCTCTCTCTTTCTCTCTCTCTCTCCTCGTCCCCCCATCTTTCCTACAAACACACGTAAATCGGAATTAATGACGTAGACTTTTGATATGTTTCTTCAAACCTCAAATAATTATATTGTCCTTATAATTATATGGAGTTTGTGCTTTTCTTTCTTCAGGACCTGGAAAGACTGATCGAACAGATGGCTTTGCTTGGACATTCTACAACTACTACAAGTAGCATTACTACTTTGGAGGATCAACATGAAGACGGAGGCACACCTGAAGCACTGCTGGTGAACAAATCAAGGTCAGGAAAAATACTAGAAAGAAAATACAGCCAGACAGACTACAAACAACGGAAGAGTGCATACTACAAATACAAGTCCCTTCAGGAGTTTAAGTCAAAGAACATTCATGATTTGGCTGCACAAATTAAATACTACTAGTAATTCACTGTTCAGGACCATAAATTCAACACTGTCATTGTGAACAAATTTGAGGGCGTGGTATATAAACGCCTAAATGTTTAATCTAGATCAATTATTTTTATAGCAAAAGTGTGTAAGTGTTATACTAGTAGCTGCTGTTGTGTGGTATGCCGTTACGATGAGTATAAAAGTAGTTTTGACCTTGTTGCATTATGCTCTTTGTGCGATGATAATTGTTCCTGGAAACTGTGCAATGTTCCTGTGGAATGGAAATAAGTGCAGAGAGGACCAAAGTGATGACCAACAACACCAATGGCATCAACACGGACATCAAAGTCCAAGGCCAATCCCTCAACACTGTGCATAGCTTCAAATATTT
>CM072512.1:67365448-67420448 GCA_036898135.1 Oncomelania hupensis | reverse complement strand
TGTCGCAAGTTAAGCACCCTCCAGTGCGGTTAGCACTTGGATGGGTGACCGCAAAACGTGAAGCGACAAATAACAACGCCCCCAGTTGACTCAACTGTGACTGAGTACCTACTCTCTTAAGGGTGGGGAAGGTAAAGCAGCGAGGGAGAGAGATGGGCATCACCCTCATTACGCTGGCCCAAGATAAGTGTGATCTCCAACATCACGCTCCCCTACGGCCACAAGGCTATGGGACTACCTTTAGCTTTTTACCTTTACCATCTCAAAGTCATGATAGAAAGATCAAAGTCGGTATTACTTTGAATTTTAATGCCACGTATCATTTTGTTTTTCTGGGCACTCATTTTCATGTTAGATATTGTGAGTTCTTAAAGGAACATGTGAGTCATATTTGGTTTGTCCTTCTAGTTAGATTTCTGCAAATCTGTGCGAAATAAATCTTAAATAGTCTAATAATAATAATGATATCCAAAGAAATATCGGTCTGTCCATCCCACAGGCGCTTGTACCTTGACTTGCGAATGCCTATGCCTGTGACGTGTCTTTTGTGTGTCCAGATACAAGCGTCTGTGGTGCATCCCCTCTGTGCAAATACTGTAACCTAGTTGATTACGCTGAACCTATGTCTTTGTACTGTAACCTGACTAATTACACGAAACCTATTTTTGACTCACATGTATAACAATGTGAGTCTATGAACCCAAAACTCAAGTGTCTCGATTTGTGCAAATTTGCGCGATATAGTCTGAAATAGTCAGTCCAAAAATGAAATCCAAACAATGCTTGTCCGTTCGTCTGTCACTCCCGTTGGGGTGCCGGGAGTTTAAGTATAAATAGTATCCCCACTTTCTGGAAATTTAGTGCTTTAAATTCCCACTGTCGCTGTCTTTCTCATTTGTTCTTTCTCATTCCTGCTCTGTTCTATCAATCTGCTATACTATCTTCTTCTTCGCTAGACCAGTCACCTACCTTTTTTCTTGAAAACTCTTCCGGGACAAGACTCCTTTGTGTGTGAGGTCTGTTGGATCAGCTTGGGAATATTAGACGCTTTCTGCCAGTAGGTCACTAGGGCTTGATATGATGTTATTATTTATCAATGTAGGCATTTTATAAATATATGTTTTGTTGATATTTTGTAATGATTGTATTCTATTTTGTTTTTGTAAATGGGGGTTCGATAAATTAGTGTATAGCCTCAACGTCCCCTGCGTGGGATGTCTTTATTATAAAGTGACTGGCTGGTGGAGTGCCTTCAGTTTTACCACTAGGGTTGTTTCAGCAGATCTTTTATGCGGATCAAGGGTTGTCTGGTCCTGATTTGGCTCGGAAGAGTCCGCTGGACCTAAAGCAATAATCATGTCATGTAATGTAATGTCTGTCTGTTTTATACCTGGTAGGTTGGATTTAGAGCTACGAGAGGTCGAAATATATCAGTGATTGAATGACTTACAGTTAAGGTCACAGTGTCAACAATGTTAGTCAAATATGACAATTAATAGTACACTTTTTTGCTCTTGTTTTCATGTGTGAACACAAATGTAGTTTAAAGATTTGCAAATATATAACTGTATCTTGAAAAAAAAACATTTGAAATTATTTCCATATTGTTCTTGTTGCTGCTAGCATTTATTCGTTGTTCTGTACTTGACCTGTAAATTTAGATCGCCTGTTAATTTTTTCATCTGAATAAAAGAGGAAATGTATGTCAATTGTTTGATGATGTGTTTATACAGAAACAAAATAACACAAACCAGATAAATTGTATGACAGCGCAGACACTAACATGCTGACTCGGGCACTGAATACTTGTGCTTGTTTGTTGTTTGTAATGTAATGGTGGTGGTGAATCAACATATGTTGTCATTCAAGCACGACAAACATATTAAAGTAAATCACAACCTTTTACTTTCAGAATTTTACTTCCACTGTATCCTGTATTCCCACAAACAATTTACATACTGTAAAACCTCCAATGTCTGTCTCTCCAGTATACCTCGCCTGTTGTGTGACCTGTATTTATGACTGATAAGTTTACTTATAAGATGAATTACACCTTTGTAATGGAGCGATCCTTTCCGACTGGTTTATAGAGTATAGGCTAAATTGAACAAACAAACAAAAACAACAAAATAAACAAAGGAAAAAATATACTACAGATTCGTTTACAATTCGTTAATAAAGTTTGAAATAGTTTGCTTTTGAATGAGTGGCATGTGTGCCTTGCCTCTCTGTTTCCGTTGTAATGTAATCCCTTTAATATAAAATTCTCTCTTGAAATAATTTACTTTTAATCTGAACAAGTGGTATGTGTGCTTTGTCTCTCTGTTTAAGTTATCATACCCTTCTATTATAAGATCACATTTGGAGTGCATTTTGCAAGATCACATATTGGAGGTTCCAATGTAATAGATTTAACTAAAGCACATTAACAACAATTTGATAATATGAAACAACCGCTATGCAACATTATGAACAAAAGTAAAACATTGACGCAAAATAACTAACCAACAGCAATAACAATCCTCACAGAACATTGTGTTAGAAGAGACTAATAATAATTAATCATATCAATCTGTGAGGGAAGAATGATGCTATGATATGTTCAGATAGGTAGAAAAATTAACGGTTTAAAAGTCACATCTGCTCGGTGTTTATTTTCAAATTACATGTACATACACTATATAATGCTGCTATGCTTATTTATCATTTATATATAATTTAATTACCAAAAAAAAACCATCTTACATAATGAGTATTGCAACAGATAATTTTCATAATTGGAAACACTGTAAGGTACTTGTGAGGTAGTTCCTGTTTACCTCATGAATATTCATGGTTATACCTCACAACATAAGCACAAGGCTCCCATTTTCAAAGTAACCGGTTTGGCCTCATTCTTGATGAAAAACATTCGTCACTGCTCGGCACTTATGTTAAAACTGCCCAAAGTCAGCATAACCTAATATTACGTGAAATATGCTATGCAGTGTATGTACCCCACAACGATGCTAAAAATGTGCCTACCACACAACGTTGGGTAGGTAGGCATGCGTGTGTGTGTGTGTGTGTGTGTGAATATGGGTGTGAATGTGTGTGTGTGTGTGTGAATGTGTGGGTGAATGCGTGTGTACGTGGATGCATGTGCGTATGCGTGTACTTGTCTTAAAATTGTTTTGCTTTTTTAAATGACATTTGATCCCTCTTAACTGCTATTATTATTATTATTATTATTATTATTATTATTATTATTATTATTATTATTATTATTATTATTATTATTATTTATTATTATTATTGTTATTGGTGTTGTTACTATTATTATGTGAATCACAAATATGTTTTCTTTTTAAACCAGATTAATGCCATTACACAAGCTTTTATTCTCTTCATCTGGCCTGTCATATGTTGTAACGATGTTTAGTTATTAAACGATTATTCTACTTTTAAAACTGCTGTATTTCACCACCATTTACACTTTACATCTTAGATGAGGCATTGTTGATCTGCCTCTTTTGGTATTAACGTCCCTCTCTTAAATTTTTTCTGTGAAATTATTCATTTATTTTATATAAGTTTATTGATTGATTGACTGATTTTATACTTTTATTTGTTGGTTTGTTACCTTTACTAGGTTTACATGTTGTCTTGTTTTTAAATGCAGAATAGATTTATTATTGTGTATCTGTGTGTGGCTGCGTGTGATCAAGCGCTTTGTGAAGCATTTTATGTTTGAATTGCGCTATACAAAATAAATTATTATTATTATTATTATTATTATTATTATTATTATTATTATTATTATTATTATTATTATTATTATGTTAACAAGTTAAATACGCCCGTTAGGGTTCCGGGGGTTTCAGTATAAATAGTATCCCCACTTTCTGGAAATTTAGTGGTTTAAATTCCCACTGTCGCTGTCTTTCTCATTTGTTTTTTCTCATTCCTGCTCTGTTCTATCAATCTGCTATACTATCGTCTTCTTCGCTAGACCAGTCTCCTACCTTTTTTCTTAAAAACTCTTCCGGGACAAGACTCCTTATTTGTGTATGGGGTCTGTTGGATCAGCTTGGGAATATTGGACGCTTTCTGCCGGGTGGTCACTAGGGCTTCCTATGATGTTATTATTTAGCAATGTAGGCATTTTATATGTATGTGTTTTGTTGATAATTTATAATGATGTTTTTATTCTATTTTGTTTTAGTAAACGGGGGTTCGATAAGTTGGGGTGAAGCCTCAGCCGTCGTTGTTGTTGTTTATAGATTATAGTCACACGACACTTTCGCATATAGGTGACTACTGGACCGATTTATACTGACACCAGCGGGCCAGTTGTTGGTAAAGGGGAAAATAAAATGATCACACGTTGACCAATCCGGGATTCGAACCAGCGACCTTTCGGTTACTAGCAAGACGCTCTTACCAACTGAGCTACCCGCCCCCCCCCCCTCCCCTCAGTCGTCCCCTGCGTGGGATGTCTTTATTGTAAAGTGACAGGCTGGTGGAGAGCTTTCGGTTTTACCACTAGGGCTGTTTCGGCAGATCTTTTATGCGGATCGGGGGTTGTCCGGTCCTGATTTGGCTCGGAAGAGTCCGCTGGACCTAAAGCAATAATAATGTAATGTAATATAACAAGTTAAATTAGACTAAGTCTGTTTTCTCCTCGTGATCACATACTGTGCAAGATAACCCCTTACCTAGGCACAAAAATGGTCCTTGATCTGTTGTAATCCCTTTTCGTTTTGAGTGTAAACGGGAAAAAAAATGTAATGTAGAAACTCAGTCCTTGTTCTGATCTGTGAATTTCTGCGCATTAGATCTATATTGCGTGGAATGTTGTAGTCTAGGTTTTGATTGTTCTGTCTGATTAATTAATTATTTTCCATGAAGTGACTGATGTTATTAAGCCAGTGATGTGGGAGGTGAGAGGGTTGGGGGGTAGGGGAACACCTGATATAAATTAAATTCACACTATTAGTGAAACATTTTGTTATTGTGCTTTATTGTGATTAATTGATTGAATGACAGAGCTCTCTCTTCCCCCAACCCCCCCCCCCTCTCTCTCTCTCTCTCTCTCTCTCTCACGATTGCGGATTTACACAGTTTCGGATAAATGAAACAGTCTGTCATGCATAGTTTAATTTTAAAATATCTGTCGTTGATGAAAAAATAATAAATTCCAGGGCAGAAAACGAACCTATGACATACACACATAAGCAGCATAAAAGCACCTAATAAATGTCAATAAGTAAACATAAACCCAAAAAACAAACTAACAAAAAAAGACAGCAGTAGCGGAATGTTAATAATAATGATGGTTAAAAGTTTGGTTTTTGCAAACGTTGCCATAAAAATGTTATTTTGCAATGGCATAGGCTCAATAAGTTACCACGCACAGCTCATTCATATAGCAGATGATGAAATATAGCCAGCCCGAGCAAAGGGAAATAATCCGTGAGAGCGTCTCGCATTTTTGTATAGGACATAATGGAAGTTCCCTCTCTTTCCGTAATAAGCTCTTTGATACACCTCTTATAGTATGTAGGCTCTTTACTTCCACTACATGAATCCTCCCTGTTACAAATAAAATACTTCTTGTATTTTCTAAACATGTACATCAAGATTGGTTTGCTCTTGCATTATGAAATTATTATTATTTTATTCAGGCTTTTAACTGTAAACTGTTAATCTATAACTGTTAACTTATAACCTTACAACAAAACTTATTACTTGTGAAAACTTGTGAAATTTTCACTTTTTTTTTTTACCATTCACACATAAAAAGTTGTAGTTTTTAAATTAATTAATTAAAATTTTTTGTTAATTCACACAATAATTTAACTTTATTGATGTTAACTACATCAATAATATTTTCGAAACCATAACGCTGTCCGCTGGACCCAAAGCAATAATCATGTAATGTAATGTACGTTTGGAATAAATCATTTGAATAAGGTTGCAATTAATTTTATAACATTATTATTATTATTATTATTATTATTATTATTTTTATTATTATTATTATTATTTAATTTTATTATTATTATTATTATTATTATTCTAGTCCAGTCAAGTCAATATATTCTTTGTTCCATCAAAAAGGAAAATTTAGTTAGCCACAAGGATACTCACTGTATAAAAACATATTACATAGGCAAGATCATAAATAATTAATTATCAAGAAAATGAATCTGTTGTTATTATATATATAAATATATATATATTTATATATTTTTTTATATATATATATATATATATATATATATATATATATATATATTGGCGATTTGGCCGAAACAGACGTGAAACTTTCGGCTTTTTACAGAAAGTTTCGGCTCTCTTCCAAAGCAGTCTCACATGGTGTGTTTTTTTTTTTTTTAAAATAGATTCACTACGTTAACGTGCACCCTCCCCTCCATATATTAAAAGGTGTTCTGTGGATGCATATCTTTGTAATAAAACATGATTTTAAGAGTAGAATAAGAACATTGAAAAGAAATTTTATTTTCTTAAATTTTAGACACACAAAAACAATAAAAAGTTTAGACTGTCCCTTGACAGACCACAATACTGTCAGAGTTTCTGGGTTTAACCATAGTAATTATCGAGTCCTCACCTAAACTGCAAGCGTACAGCACAGGAATATCACAAAAATGGACAAAATTGAGCCGATTCACCCGTGAAAACTTCGGCTCGGCGAGCCAACATGACGGACAGTTTATCGGCTTTTTTATAAAAATTTCGGCTAAAAGCCGAAGATCCGACCCAAACGACATCCCTGTATATATATATATATATATATATATATATATATATATATATATATATATATATATATATATATATATATATATATATATATATATATATATATATATATATATATATTTTTTTTTTTTTTTAAAACATCAATCTGATTTGTGTGCTGGTGTGAGTGCTTGGGTTCATGTGACACTACACATTTTTATAATGTCACTTATTTAATACTGCAATTAATTACTAACCTTTATGTACTGTCACTGTGAATTTTTTCCCACTGTTTTAATCACTTAATTATAACTGAAAATTTGAACAACACAATGTTTTTCCAAACAATAATAATTCATTCCTTTTATTATACAATCATCATTCCATGTCTTTTCACAGTTCAAGGGTATTCATTTGTTACGTTGAAACACAAAGGATAGTATGGCTGAAGCGCGCACGATAGATCTAATCGTTTCGTTTTGTAAAGTATTCAATAATGGTGTTTATTTACCTTTGATTTGAGTTTGCATTGTTGTTAGGAGAGGCTTTGTATAACGTTGATAATTTGCTTTAGTCGATATTATTTGAGAATCTTCTGGATCTGCGTGTTTACTCTTGATAGAAATTTCCGGATGGATATCGAAGGTCGTGAATGTTCCCGGAAGTAGAGAAAATGTGAATGACGTAAGTCAGTGATGACGATCTTTAGTTCGATTGGTGGCAGTGCGTCATTTCTACCACGTACCAAATCGTTCCAGAAAAGAGAGAGGTTATTTAATCGTGAGCCGAGTCGCTGTTGGGAGAGAAAAGTTGTTGATAGTGATTTGGAAAGTTGCTGTGAAAGTTGTTGAGTTGAATTGAGAATTGTATGCAGTTGTTGGTGTGTGCTGAATAAAAGTGGAAAACTTCATACGAAGACTTTGTGACTTGTATGCTGTTTGGACGGGCTGTGTGAATAAACGAATCTGAGTTACACCCTATCAGGAATTCAAGCATCGGGGCTGAATCAGATACTGATAGAAAACACCAACATCAAACAGAGTGTAACATTTTGGGGGTCAAGCCGCGATTCACGCCATAGCCAAGGGTTCAACTGCTACAACAAGCGAGTCAACGTTACGAGAGGCAGTCATCGAGGGTAGCCGCCAACGAGTTGCGTCGAGAGGGGCCAACATACTGGGACTACATCCGATAGGTTCGGGTTGACTGCAAGGGCGTGTAGTCGCTGAAGAGTTGCTTCGTGAGCGAACAACAGATCGGGACTACGTTGCTGCCGTAAGACTACGTCGAGGGACAGTCTCGGAGCTACATCGCCAGTATTAGAGAGAGCGACGTGCGGACGTCGAGTCTACTTCAGCACAGGAGCGTATACATCAACACCAGCGTGGTGCAGCGTCGCATACGACGAGGACAGCGGGGCCTGCGTCAGCGAAGGCGACTAGTGACAAGCATCAGCGCTACTGCAGAAAGCGTGCTGTTCTAGAACAGTCTAGAAAGGTACAGCACAGTCAAGAACTTTCCAGAAAAAGAACTCTACAGTCAAGAACTTTCTAGAAAAAGAACTTTCCAGAAAAGAACTTTCCAGAAGCATCAAGATGGCTGACTTCTGGCAGAAAGGGGTTGAACTAAATCTAAAAGGAAAACAGCTGACGGAGTACGTCAAGTCTCAAGAGAGAATATGGCGTGAAGAAAGAGAAATAGAATTAGAACAGAAGCGTCTAGAATTAGAGGAGCAGCGACGCCGAGAAGATAAGGAAGAACAGCGTCAACGGGAAGAAAAAGAAGAGCAGCGTCGCCGAGAAGAAAGAGAAGAGCGGCGTCAAGAAAGAGAAGCAGAAGAGCAGCGACGCCGAGAAGAAAGAGAGATGGAAGAAAGACGACTAGAAGCTGATCGTCAGTACCAGCTGGAGTTGGCGCGTATCCAAAACAATCAGCATGCGCCACAAGTCGTCAGCGACCACATGGCTCCAAAATTGCCAGCTTTCGTCGACGGGAAGGACCAGATCAACAGTTATTTGGCGAGATTTGAAAGGTTTGCCAAAAGCTCTAACTGGCAACCTCAAGACTGGGCGATTCGACTAAGTGCACTTCTGACGGGAGAAGCACTCGACGTCTACACCAGATTGTCGGACGATGACGCTAAAGACTACGACGTCTTGAAAGAGGCCCTATTGCAGTGCTACAACTTTACAGAGAAGGGCTACCGTAAACGCTTCCGTGAATGCCGGCCTAAGTCAGGCGAGACGCCAAAGCAGTTTGTGGAGCGCCTGTCGTCATATCTACACAAGTGGGTGGAGTTATCAGGCGAAACGAAGTCTTACGACAGTCTCCATGACCTGATCGTGAAGGAACAATTTCTCAATGCCTGTCACAAGGACCTAGCGACCCACTTAGAAGAACAAAAGCTGCAGACCGCTTAAAGATGTGACTGAGGCTGCGGAAAGATATCTTATCGCTCATGGGAAAACCCTGGGGCCACCCGGCGCGACGAAACATTTTCAGAAGACTGGAAACCATGTGAACCAGATCCAGGGAAGCCAGACGAGCCAGAGACAGACAGACTCCACGCCTCCTCCCAGGGAAGGGCATTCAAGGGGCTGTTTCACCTGCAACGCTACAGACCACAGAGCTTCTAACTGTCCTCAAAACAAAAATAGCGGACAGCGGAGCAGTACGGACAACGCAGCGGCGGGCAACCGGCAGAGGCGGTTTTCCAATCAACGGCAAACCAGTAGATCTGACCATCAGGTGTGCGGCGGGAGCGTCATTCTTCCGAGTGAGACCGAACGCACAGCTACCCCCTGCGGACGTGCAAGAGTGCATGACCGATGGCCAACTTCTTCTTGCCAACGGAAAATCCATCCCCGTCGTCGCCAGCGCAGCTGTAACCGTCCAGAACATGCCTGTTTCAAAGGGACGCGTCGGAAATCATGAAGTGACTGTTTTAAGAGACTCTGGCTGCAGTGGGGTCATCGTCAGAGAAGACCTAATCGCTAAAGAACAGTTCACTGGCGATTCAAAATGGACACTTATGGCCGACAGCAAATGTGTGAGAGCGCCAGTTGCGAAGATTCATGTCAACACCCCTTTCTACATAGGCGAAGTCGAAGCGGTTTGCCTGAAGAAGCCGCTGTATGATTTGATGATCGGGAATATCGACGGCGCGAGACGACCCGACGACCCCGATCCAGAGTGGAGTCCTGCCTCAACCCAACACGTCGAAGTTGTGGAGGAGGATCCATTGCCGTTTCCCGATGGAGACCTTACAGAGCTGCTACGGGACAATGTGGTTACTCCGGCTCAGCCCTGCCGACCAGAGATCGTCGGTGCTGTTACTACCAGGGCCCAGGCCAAGAGAGACAAGATGTCTACGCCACTGAAGGTCGCCGACAACTCCAAAGCTGCCATCGTGGACAGAGATAAGCTGATCCAGCTCCAGGAAGCTGATAGCACTTTAAACAAGTACAGGAACCGCCAAGACCACGTGACCAAAGGCAGTGGTACGGTCTATTTTGAGGTGAAGGCCAAGATCCTGTACCGAATCTTCCAGCACCCGAGGGTCAACGGAGGGAAAACACTGCGTCAAGTCTTGGTACCGTTACCCCTAAGGCGCCAGGTGATGGAAGTAGCGCATGACTCAATCATGGGAGGTCACCTGGGTATCAAGAAGACGTCGGATAGAATCCAGGCGGTGTTCTACTGGCCAGGACTTCATGCGGACGTCAGCCGATTCTGCCGATCATGTGACATTTGCCAGAAGACCATACCTCGAGGAAGGGTCCCTAAAGTGCCAATGCAGAGAATGCCTTTGATCGACCGACCTTTCAAGAGGGTGGCCTTAGACTTAATCGGCGAAATAAGACCTCCGAGTGAAGAAGGTCATCGATGGGTACTGACTTTAGTAGACTATGCGACTCGGTACCCAGAAGCAGTGCCACTGAAGAAGATTGACACTGAAACTGTAGCAGAGGCACTGGTGGACATGTTCAGTAGACTTGGAGTGCCTGAAGAAATTCTGACAGACCTCGGGACGCAGTTCGTCTCTGACTGTATGAAGGAGGTCAACAGACTGCTGAGCATCCGGCATTTAACTACGACACCCTACCATCCAATGTGCAACGGGCTTGTCGAAAAGTTCAATGCTACGTTGAAGTCCACCTTGAAGAAACTGTGCAGCGAGCAGCCCAGACAATGGCATCGCTACATCAACGCCTTACTTTTCGCCTACAGAGAAGTACCGCAGGAGTCCACCGGTTTTTCTCCGTTCGAGCTGCTGTACGGAAGAACCATCCGAGGGCCGATGCACATCCTAAAAGAACTGTGGACGAAAGAAGTAGACACCCCAGAGGTGAAGAACAGCTACCAGTACGTGTTTGAGCTACGAGAGAAGCTGGAGCAGACTCTCGAGATAGCCAGAGAAAACCTGAAGAAGTCCCAGGACTGTGGAAAGCACTACTATGACCGTAGGGCTGTGAACAGGAAGTTTAAACCTGGCAACAAAGTGCTAGTGCTGCTACCTACTGACCATAATAAGTTGCTGATGCAGTGGAAAGGCCCGTACGAAGTGGAGACCGTGGTGGGAATCAACGACTACAAGGTGAAGGTCGGCCAGCATTCCAAGATATACCACGCCAACCTCCTTAAGCTGTACGTGGAAAGGCCATCAGAGACTGTGCACGCAGCCACAGCAGCTGTGACCGACGACAGCTTTGACAGCGAAGAACTGTTGGAACTGGGAGACTTCCACAGCAGAGAAGGCATCGATGATGTTAAGCTAGGACCGAGCTTGACGGAAGGTCAAAAGTTGGAGCTCAAGGACCTTATGGGCGAGTTTCCCCACAACTTCAGCGATGTCCCTGGCTCTACAACTTTGGTCGAACACGAAGTCCACCTCACTTCGAATATCCCTGTTCGATCCAAGCCCTTCCCGATCCCTTTCAAGGCCCGTGAATCCTTGAAGAAAGACATCGATGAGATGCTGAAGATGGGCATCATTAGGGAGTCCAGTTCCCCTTACGCATCCCCTGTCGTGGTCGTGAAGAAGAAGGACGGGAGCAACCGAGTATGCATCGACTACAGGAAGGTTAATAAGATCACCGTCTTCGACCCTGAGCCGATGCCTACCGCAGCAGACCTCTTCCGCCAACTATCGGGGAGTAGAATCTTCTCAAAGATTGACCTCAGCAAGGGTTATTGGCAAGTCCCCGTGCGTCAACAGGACATACCAAAGACTGCTTTCATAACTCCTGATGGGACGTACGAGTGCCTAAGGATGCCCTTTGGCATGGTCAACAGCGGAGCTACCCTGAAGAGAGGAATGAGGAAGATGCTCAAAGGGATGGACAACGTCGTGTGTTACTGGGACGACCTGCTAGTCCACACCCGCACCTGGGAAGAGCATCTGCAGACCTTGAGGGAGCTGTTTCACCGTCTCACAGAAGCCAACCTGACCGTGAGACCCAGTAAGTGCATTCTGGGGACTGACAACGTAGACTTTATCGGCCATTCGCTGAAAGAAGGACAAAAGGGGCTTCTACTAGAAAACGTCACCAAGATTCTGAACGCTCCACGTCCCCAAACCAAGAAGCAGGTGCGATCTTTCCTGGGGTTGGCTGGATACTACAGGGAGTTTGTACCAAACTACTCCGCCATCACAGCACCCTTGTCGGACCTGGTGCGGAAAGGCTGTCCAAACCAAGTGCAGTGGGGACCGTCTCAGGAGAGGGCATACCAGACTGTGCGCGACCTCCTTTCGAAGGATCCGGTGCTACGACTGCCTGACACTTCCAAAGAATTCGTCTTAAGAACAGACGCAGCGGACGAAGGCATCGGCGCCATACTGATGCAAGAACACGAAGGGAAACTATTTCCGGTCAGTTACGCCAGCAAGAAGCTGTCCAGGGCTGAGAAAAAATTACTCGACCATGGAGAAAGAGTGCCTTGCCATCATATGGGGAATCCGGAAGTTCGAACTGTACCTTCAAGGAGTGAAGTTCGTGCTACAGACTGATCACAAGCCGCTAACTTACTTGAACTCTGCCAAGTTTGTGAACAGTCGGATCATGAGATGGGCTATGTACTTGCAGAACTTTAACATGCGAGTAGAATCTATCAAAGGATCAGACAATGTTGGTGCGGACTTCCTCAGCAGAGTGTGTGAGTAAAGAACATTGACTGTGTGGATGAACTGTGAACATTGACAATATCCAGATAGACTTGAAGATGAAAACCATTGACTCTGTGTAGATAAGCTGAGCGCAATTACAGTATTCAGAAAGTCTTAAATAAGTTTTAATTCTGTACTTTATTTGTGCATTACGTTTCAACGTTGTTGAAAGAAATTAGGTAAATTTCTTCTTGAGTGGGGGGTTATGTTACGTTGAAACACAAAGGATAGTATGGCTGAAGCGCGCACGATAGATCTAATCGTTTCGTTTTGTAAAGTATTCAATAATGGTGTTTATTTACCTTTGATTTGAGTTTGCATTGTTGTTAGGAGAGGCTTTGTATAACGTTGATAATTTGCGTTAGTCGATATTATTTGAGAATCTTCTGGATCTGCGTGTTTACTCTTGATAGAAATTTCCGGATGGATATCGAAGGTCGTGAATGTTCCCGGAAGTAGAGAAAATGTGAATGACGTAAGTCAGTGATGACGATCTTTAGTTCGATTGGTGGCAGTGCGTCATTTCTACCACGTACCAAATCGTTCCAGAAAAGAGAGAGGTTATTTAATCGTGAGCCGAGTCGCTGTTGGGAGAGAAAAGTTGTTGATAGTGATTTGGAAAGTTGCTGTGAAAGTTGTTGAGTTGAATTGAGAATTGTATGCAGTTGTTGGTGTGTGCTGAATAAAAGTGGAAAACTTCATACGAAGACTTTGTGACTTGTATGCTGTTTGGACGGGCTGTGTGAATAAACGAATCTGAGTTACACCCTATCAGGAATTCAAGCATCGGGGCTGAATCAGATACTGATAGAAAACACCAACATCAAACAGAGTGTAACATCATTACTGTGCTTTTTTTGGTGGTTTATTGATTCTACCTGATCTGGTTTTAACGACATTGCCATTGTTTTCTGCAGCTTTCCTTTTGTCTGACTGTGTTGGAATCTGTTCATTGACTGCATTTCTCTTTTCTGTTGTATGTTGAGTTTGATTTGTTGCATTCTGTGTGTAATCTTTTGCACTGTGTTGTGCATGTGTTGTGTTTGTGATTGACCTGTCAGAATCACTGTCTCTAAATCCCCCCCGTAGGGGTGCGGGGGATTTCAGTATAAATAGTGTCCCCGTTTTCCGAAATTTTTATGCTTTAAATTCCCACTGTCGCTGTATTTCTCCTTTGTTCTTTCTCATTCCTACTCTGTTCTATCAATCTACTACACTAGCTTCTTCTTCGGTAGACCAGTCACCTACATTTTTTCTTGAAAACTCCTCATTTGTGTGTGAGGTCTGAGCTTGGGAATATTGGACGCTTTCTGCCAGGTGGTCACTGGGGCTACCTATGATGTTATTATTTCGCTACTGAATCAGCAGAGCAAATGCTGCTAAAAAGTGAAGAATGGCCACTTTTTATTTCGCCCACTATGTGATTCGAACCTGGGTCATTGGTCTGCCAGGCAATGCTCTATCACTTGAGCTACGGCGGTGGGACTTCAATGATTGTATAAATGAATTCGGGAGTGCCTAAAACAAGTACTAATTGTACGAATAAGCTGTACGTTTAATGGAATGGAAATAAGTGCAGAGAAGACCAAAATGATGACCAACAACACCAATGGCATCAACATGGACATCAAAGTCCAAGGCCAATCCCTCAACAAAGTGCATAGCTTCAAATATTTAGTAGCCATTGTATCAGACAATTTGTCATCTCCATCTTCCTATACGTTTGCGGAACATGGACCCTCACAGCAGATCTACAACGAATAATACAAAGCATGGAGATGAGGAGCTACAGAAGACTTCTGGGCATTTCCTATAATCAGCACATCACCAATGACGAAGTCCGACAGACCATCACACAAGACATTGGACACTATGATGACATGCTCACAGTGGTGAAAAAACGGAAAACTCCGATGGTATGGCCACAGCACCATTGCATCAGGCCCTGCAAAGACCATCCTGCAAGGCACGGCGCAAGGAGGCAGAAGAAGAGGGAGACCGAAAAAGAGGTGGGAAGACAACATTCGAAAATGGACTAGCTTGACACTGAATGAAGCCATGAGGGTTGCTGAGAACAGAGAAAGATGGAGTACGCTGGTTAAACAATCATCTGTGGTGCCTCAACGACTTTCGAGTTACGGGATAGGATAGGATAGGATAGGATAGGAACACGTAATTGTAATAAATGTTTAAAGTCTAAACTCTCTGTCTCCCTCTCTCCGTCTCTCTCTCTGTCTCTCTCTCTGTCTCTCTCTCTGTCTCTCGCTCTCTTCAAATTGTTACAACTGAACATTGCTATATATATGTAAAATGTGGCAGGTTTAAATGATTGCATAAATGTATGTATGACGCAAGTGTGCCTGAAACAAGGACTAATTGTAAGAATAAGCCGCAAACTTTTAAATTAGTATTATTGTAACATGTTGTAAATGTTTAAAGCCTAAAATGCCTAAAAAGTCTCTCATTTAAGAGAGATTATTTCTTGCAAGACAATGGTGGGTTTCTGCCTTCGCATGTTGCTGTTTCAATAATAATAATATAATAATCACGTTGCAGGCTCTTTTGCACCTGCAGGTCCAAACACAATATGGAAAAAGCGAATGGAGAAAGAAAATTATGAGACCAAGACGTATCAAGCACTCATGGGGGAGCCACTGAAGGATGTGGTGCCTGCATTTTATAGAGAAGTTAAATACAACGGAGAATGTATCTTTTGCAATAGTTTGTACTCTGTTTTGCCATTTATTGCAAAGTTTTTTAGAACGGAAGTCGTTTTCTATCGCCATATTTCAAAGAAAATGGTTACATTTTGGAAATAAGATGACCAAAGTGTTCTAAAGAATTTTTCTTATTTTGCCTTAGTACAAATTCCTGAAATGAAATCCTCTCCTGTGTCTTCATTGGTGCTGACAAGCTACCTGAATTTATTTCTGAAGCTGTGATCAGTGTAATCAGGGTAATCCACTATACAAACTCTATGTGTGAAAAACATTACTTAAGTGTATTTTTTATTACATGTTCTTTATTAGGATGAGGAGGGAGGGAGCGAGGACTGGGGAATCAGTCAAATGCTCATAGAATAAATCCGTGGTTTGATACAGTTCCATTCTATTCCATCACGAAATAAATACCGCAAGGAAGAATTATTTTTAGGGGGCGGGAGGGGTGGTGGTGGAGGTAAAAGTCGCTGTTTCGTGTGTTGGAACTGTGCAGAGCTCTGTCCTTTTTGTTCATAAAAGAGGAGTTTCAACAATGAAAACAATGTTTTATCTCGTAAACACTTTTTTACAAGGCAACCGGATACAAGAGAACATTTTCCGGGATAAAACTTCAAGTAGAAGGCCAGTAGGCCTAATTTATGTTTCTTTTTGTCAACCGGTAATGGAGAAGGGTTTGGTGACTTGAGGATTGAGCAGAGTTCTAGAATTCCGGAAAAATATGCCTTCAAGTTGTAAAGCACACTTTTGCTCTATCGGAGATTATATTAGTCTACTAATTTGTTGCGACTTTTCTTTTTGAAAATGTGTTACTGACCGTTTTGTTGAAAAAGCTGTTATTTTTATTGACACCCTTAAGGTTTGTTTTCTGTTCTCAAAAGACGTTCTACAGACACGCCCAAGTGCACGTGTACAACACCGGAAATGACGTGAACTGTGTTATTTTTAGTCAATGTTTGCTTCATCCAAGGTTTGTGTCTATGACGTAAAAAGGCGCATGAAATGAATATTTTAAAACAATATATATTACAAACATGTTCTACAACGATGCAGTTTTCGAGAAAACATTAATATTA
This sequence comes from Oncomelania hupensis, assembly GCA_036898135.1. Lineage (NCBI taxonomy): Eukaryota > Metazoa > Mollusca > Gastropoda > Littorinimorpha > Pomatiopsidae > Oncomelania > Oncomelania hupensis. Next base: position 67,403,742 of record CM072512.1, on the reverse strand, counting down.
ACAGAGCATCGAATGTTAAGGAAAATGAAAATCAGTACATTGTTACAACACCTGAAATAGATTATCACTTTAAAATATGATAAAGAAACAGTGAATAAACAAACATTCCCTGCAATTGTTCATGATAAACACACTGGAACTGTCACATTAACAAAACTTCAAATTTCAAACAAGTTTCTATTTTATGGTATTATTGTTGTATCTGCTAGAAAACTGCGAAATTGAGATCTGTATGTTTAATTTGTAAACTGAAACAACAAGAAACATTATTATCAGTTCAAGTGCCTGGAGAGGCTGGTGCTGCGGCACCTGCTGCAGTGCACCCAGCCCCACCAAGACCCTTACCAGTTTGCCTACATGGCGAACCGCAGCACGGACGACGCCATCAACACTCTGCTGCACGAGACCTACAAGCACCTGGAGAGGCAGAAATCCTACGTCAGGCTGCTGTTCTTGGATTTCAGCTCGGCCTTCAATACAATCCAGCCCCATCTGATATGTCCAAGCTGTTGAAGATGGAGGTCAATCCCACACTCATCTTGTGGGTGTACAGCGTTCTGACTTGCCGTCCTCAGCAGGTGAAGATCTCCGCCGGTGACTCGGTCACCATGTCCCAGGTCGTTGTGGTAAACACGAGCGTCCCTCAGGGCTGCGTACTCTCCCCAGCCTTGTTCACCATCTACACGACCGACTGCCGATGCTCGGACGGGGGTGTCCTTCAGATACAGTTCTCGGACGACACTTCCATCTCGGGGAAAGTGTTGGGTGATGACGAGACCCCCTACCGGACAGCCGTCAGCACCATGGTCCAGTGGTGTGAAGAAAACTTCCTCCTCCTGAACGTCAGTAAGACTAAAGAAATGATAGTCGACTTCAGGAGAGGTCCAGCCGCCCATGCCCCCCCCCCTCCCCCCCATGCTGATAAACAACGAGCTAGTAGAGGAGGTCACCCAGTACAAGTATCTGGGAACCATCCTGGACAACAAGCTAGACTACATTACATTACATGATTATTGCTTTAGGTCCAGCGGACTCTTCCGAGCCAAATCAGGACCGGACAACCCCTGATCTGCATAAAAGATATGCTAAAACAACCCTAGTGGTAAAACTGAAAGCTCTCCACCAGCCAGTCACTTTACAATAAAGACATCCCACGCAGGGGACGCTGAGGTTGTACTCTAATTTATCGAACCCCCGTTTACAAAAACAAAATAGAATACAAACATTATAAATTATCAACAAAACACATACATATAAAATGCCTACATTGCTAAATAATAACATCATAGGAAGCCCTAGTGACCACCTGGCAGAAAGCGTCCAATATTCCCAAGCTGATCCAACAGACCCCATACACAAATAAGGAGTCTTGTCCCGGAAGAGTTTTCAAGAAAAAAGGTAGGTGACTGATCTAGCGAAGAAGATGATAGTATAGCAGATTGATAGAACAGAGCCAGGAATGAGAAAGAGCAAATGAGAAAGACAGCGACAGTGGGAATTTAAAGCACTAAATTTCCAGAAAGTGGGGATACTATTTATACTGAAACCCCCGGCACCCCAACGGGGGTACAAGCTAGACTGGACGGAGAACACGACACTGCTGGTGAAGAAAGGCAACCAGCACATTCACTTCCTCAAGAAACTGCGGTCGTTCGACGTCCAGAAGGCTGTCCTGCAGACCTTCTTCCAGGGCGTAGTGCAGAGCATCATCACGTTCAACAGCCTGTGCTTTTAAGACTTCCAGCAGCGTGATTGGGGCCCCAGTCACTGATCTCCAGACATTGTACGAAATGAAGGTGCTGAGGCGTGTCGGGGCCGTCATGGCAGACCCCACCAACCCCCTTCACAACGAGTTCGCCTCACACCAGTCGACTCGGGGTACGTCGGAGAGATTCCGCAGTGTGAAGGCCAGAACAGAGCGCTACAAGAACTCTTTTGTGCCCACTGCCATCCGGGTGTACAATCCACTCAGGGACATTCTCGCCGTGCAGTGGCCAGTTGGGCCCCACATCGGTTCCAAGTGTGGGAAAAGAACTGTGGTGATGAGTTGGGGGAAGTGGGGGGGGGGGGGGGATGAAGATGGACAAATGGAATATATTACTGTCAATGTAGTGATGGGTTGTAGCACGAGTGGTTTGTCTGTACGCGTGCGGGTGCTGTTGTTGGGTGTGGCGGTGTGTCTGTGTGGAGGGGTGTGTGTGGCGTGGCAGGGGTGGGCGCGTGCTTGCGTTCACGTGTAAGGATGTTGAGTTGTGTGGATGTTGTGATGGGGGATGTTGTGATGGGTGTGTGTTGGTGTGTGTATGTGTGTTGTGTGTGCGTGTGTGTGTGTGTGTGGGGGGGGGTGACAGCATTTTTTTATTCTTGTCTTTCTGTTGTTTCTTGGGTGCTGGAAGCCATTTTTCCATTTTGTGAAGATTTGGACAATAAAGTTTACTGTTTCATATTGGAGGTGCTCAAGTGAAATGCTTCACCTCTGTAAAACTCTGTAAAAACTGAAGGGGTGATTTTTGACTTAGAAAACAAGCATGCCTTGAACAGAAATGACTTCATCATTAAATACAAACACATTGTCACAAAAACAATAAAATCATCACCAGGATCGTATTTGCTACAGACAAATTACCCACATTGTTAAAAGTTGGAGAAAAGTCCTATAAAGTGTACCCATATTGTCCCCCAGTATTGCGATGTACACGATGCCAGAGACTAAATCATAAACTAAATGACTGCAACGCAAAACAACACTGTTGTAGATGTGGAGGTCAACACGAAAGAAGCAACTGCACGGCCTTCAAGCATCATTGTATCAATTGTGGAGGAAAACACTCACAGCGTATCATGGTTGCGATAAAAAGTTATTGCTGAAAAATGCACTCAGGGAGAAATCAAGAACACATGAGCTTGCAAGATGCAATTGACAAAGTGGGAAAAAACCCAATTAAAACAACAAATAAGAAAACCTATGCTCAAGCAGTTGCCCCAACCAACTTCTCCTTCAGATCCATCCTTCACAGATTTTGTGGAAAAGTTAGTAATTCCTTTACTTAACAAGCAAGATGCAAATATTGACAGTTTGTTCTTCATCTATAAAGGTTTCTTTCAGACGGGTTCAACTGACGCAAGTTTGCAATCCCAAGAGCGTGACAATGCAGAGCGTCTTCTCTTCAAGTTGCATCGATGTAATAAAGACGTTACAAAAGGAAACACTGCAACAGAAGGAAAGAAGTTATCAACTGCAAAAAATGATGGCAGCAAAAAAAATGAGGAAAATAAAGACGAATCTACTAACATGAAGAAATCCAACAAGGACAATGTCATTCCGTTTCAGCACCTGCAAGATCACAAGGTGGACAAAAAAAACAGAATATCTGATCATAGGAGATTCAGTTCTGCGTGGACTCAAACGTGAAAATTCCTTGCATTAAATTATATAATGGAATGTTACATTCCTCGCGGACTGTCATCAGTTTAGCATATCTTGCTTTGAACTTGTGGAGGACAAAATACTGTAAGGCAAACAAGCAATTTCTATTAATCATTTCATTTATGGCTGCAGTACAATCTGTTACGTTGAAACGCGAATGGGAGTACGTCTAAAACGCGCACGATAGATCTAATCGTTTCGTTTTGCAAAGTATTCAATAATGGAGTTTATTTACCTTTGATTTGAGTTTGCATTGTTGTTAGGAGAGGCTTTGTATAACGTTGATAATTTGCGTTAGTCGATATTATTTGAGAATCTTCTGGATATGCGTGTTTACTCTTGATAGAAATTTCCGGATGGATATCGAAGGTCGTGAATGTTCCCGGAAGTAGAGAAAATGTGAATGACGTAAGTCAGTGATGACGATCTTTAGTTCGATTGGTGGCAGTGCGTCATTTCTACCACGTACCAAATTGTTCGAGAAAAGAGAGAGGTTATTTAATCGTGTGCCGAGATTGTTGAGAGAGTAAAGTTGTTGATAGTGATTTGGAGAGTTGCTGTGAAAGTTGTTGAGTTGAGTTGAGAATTGTATGCAGTTGTTGGTGTGTGCTGAATAAAAGTGGAAAACTTCATACGTCGACTTTGTGACTTGTATGCTGTTTGGACGGGCTGTGTGAATAAACGAATCTGAGTTACACGACTATCAGGAATTCAAGCATCGGGGCTGAATCAGATACTGATAGAAAACACCAACAACGAATCGAGTGTAACATTTTGGGGGCCAAGCCGGGATTCACGCCATAGCCAAGGGTTTAACTGCTACAACAAGCGAGTCAACGTTACGAGAGGCAGTCATCGAGGGTAGCCGCCAACAAGTTGCGTCGAGAGGGGCCAACATACTGGGACTACATCCGATAGATTCGGGTTGACTGCAAGGGCGTGTAGTCGCTGAAGAGTTGCTTCGTGAGCGAACAACACATCGGGACTACGTGGCTACCGTAAGACTACGTCGAGGGACAGTCTCGGAGCTACATCGCCAGTGTTACAGCGAGCGTCGAGCGGACGTCGCGTCTACTTCAGCACAGGAGCGTGTACATCAACACCAGCGTGGTGCAGCGTCGCATACGACGAGGACAGCGGGGCCTGCGTCAGCGAAGGCGACTAGTGACAAGCATCAGCGCTACTGCAGAAAGCGTGCTGTTCTAGAACAGTCTAGAAGAGAGCAGCACAGTCAAGAACTTTCTAGAAAAGAACTTTCCAGAAAAAGAACTTTCCAGAAAAGAACTTTCCAGAAAAGAACTTTCCAGAAGCATCAAGATGGCTGACTTCTGGCAGAGAGGGATTGAATTGAATTTAAAAGGCAAACAGCTGACGGAGTACGTCAAATTCCAGGAGAGAATATTGCGTGAAGAAAGAGAACAGCGACGGCGTGAAGAAAGAGAGTTAGAACAGAAGCGTCTAGAAATTGAACAGCAACGTCAAGAGAGAGAAGAGCAGCGTCGCCAAGAAGAAAGAGAAGAAAAGCGTCGACGTGACGAGATGGAAGAGAGACGATTAGAGGCTGAGCGTCAATTCCAATTAGAAATGGCGCGCATCCAACAAAAGCAGCGCGCGCCACAAGTTATCAGTGACTTCAAGGCTCCAAAATTGCCAGTGTTCGTCGACGAAAAGGACCAGATCGACAGCTATCTGGCGAGGTTCGAAAGGTTCGCCGAAAGCGCTAAATGGCAACGTCAAGACTGGGCGATCATACTCAGCGCACTACTGACGGGGAAGGCGCTCGATGTCTACAGTAGACTGTCGAATAATGACGCCAAAGACTACGACGTTTTGAAAGCGGCCCTACTGCAGTGCTACAACTTTACAGAAAAGGGCTACCGTCAACGCTTTCGTGAATGCCGGCCTTTGTCAGACGAGACACCAAAGCAATTTGTGGAGCGCCTGTCATCATATCTTCACAAGTGGGTGGAGTTATCAGGCGAAATGAAGTCTTACGACAGTCTCCATGACCTGATCGTGAAGGAACAATTTCTCAATGCCTGTCACAAGGACCTAGCGACCCACTTAGAAGAACAAAAGCTGCAGACGCTTAAAGATGTGACTGAGGCTGCTGAAAGATATCTCATCGCTCATGGGAAAACCCTGGGGCCACCCAGCGCGACGAAACATTTTCAGAAGACTGGAAACCATGTGAACCAGATCCAGGGGAGCCAGACGAACCAGAGACAGACGGACTCCACGCCTCCTCCCAGGGAAGGGCATTCAAGAGGCTGTTTCACCTGCAACGCTACAGACCACAGGGCGGCTAATTGTCCTCAAAACAAAAGTAGCGGACAGCGGAGCAGTACGGACAACGCAGCGGCGGGCAACCGGCAGAGGCGGTTCTCCAATCAACGGCAAACCAGTAGATCTGACCATCAGGTGTGCGGCGGGAGCGTCATTCTTCCGAGTGAGACCGAGCGCACAGCTACCCCTGCGGACGTGCAAGAGTGCATGACCGATGGCCAACTTCTCCTTGCCAACGGAAAATCCATCCCCGTCGTCGCCAGCGCAGCTGTGACCGTCCAGAACATGCCTGTTTCAAAGGGACGCGTCGGAAATCATGAAGTGACTGTCTTAAGAGACTCTGGCTGCAGTGGGGTCATCGTCAAAAGAAGACCTAATCGCTAAAGAACAGTTCACTGGCGATTCAAAATGGACACTTATGGCCGACAGCAAATGTGTGAAAGCGCCAGTTGCGAAAGTTCATGTCAGCACCCCTTTCTACATAGGCGAAGTCGAAGCGGTTTGCCTGAAGAAGCCGCTGTATGATTTGATGATCGGGAATATCGACGGCGCGAGACGACCCGACGACCCCGATCCAGAGTGGAGTCCTGCCTCAACCCAACGTCGAAGTTGTGGAGGAGGATCCATTGCCGTTTCCCGATGGAGACCTTACAGAGCTGCTACGGGACAATGTGGTTACTCCGGCTCAGCCCTGCCGACCAGAGATCGTCGGTGCTGTTACTACCAGGGCCCAGGCCAAGAGAGACAAGACGTCTACGCCACTGAAGGTCGCCGACAACTCTAAAGCTGCCATCGTGGACAGAGATAAGCTGATCCAGCTCCAGGAAGCTGATAGCACTTTAAACAAGTACAGGAACCGCCAAGACCACGTGACCAAAGGCAGTGGCACGGTCTATTTTGAGGTGAAGGCCAAGATCCTGTACCGAATCTTCCAGCACCCGAGGGTCAACGGAGGTAAACCACTACGTCAAGTCTTGGTACCGTTACCCCTAAGGCGCCAGGTGATGGAAGTAGCGCATGACTCAATCATGGGAGGTCACCTAGGGTATCAAGAAGACGTCGGATAGAATCCAGGCGGTATTCTACTGGCCAGGACTTCATGCGGACGTCAGCCGTTTCTGCCGATCATGTGACATTTGCCAGAAGACCATACCTCGAGGAAGGGTCCCGAAAGTGCCTATGCAGAGGATGCCTCTGATCGACCGACCTTTCAAGAGGGTGGCCTTAGACTTAATCGGCGAAATAAGACCTCCGAGTGAAGAAGGTCATCGGTGGGTACTGACTTTAGTGGACTATGCGACTCGGTACCCAGAAGCAGTGCCACTGAAGAAGATTGACACTGAAACTGTTGCAGAGGCGCTAGTGGACATGTTCAGTAGACTTGGAGTGCCTGAAGAAATTCTGACAGACCTCGGGACGCAGTTCGTCTCTGACTGCATGAAGGAGGTCAACAGACTGCTGAGCATCCGGCATTTGACTACGACACCCTACCATCCAATGTGCAACGGGCTTGTCGAAAAGTTCAATGCTACGCTGAAGTCCACCCTGAAGAAACTGTGCAGCGAGCAGCCCAGACAATGGCATCGCTACATCAACGCCTTACTTTTCGCCTACAGAGAAGTACCGCAGGAGTCCACCGGCTTTTCTCCGTTCGAGCTGCTGTACGGAAGAACCATCCGAGGGCCGATGCACATCCTGAAAGAACTGTGGACGAAAGAAGTAGACACCCCAGAGGTGAAGAACAGCTACCAGTACGTGTTTGAGCTACGGGAGAAGCTGGAGCAGACTCTCGAGATAGCCAGAGAAAACCTGAAGAAGTCCCAGGACTGTGGAAAGCACTACTATGACCGTAGGGCTGTGAACAGGAAGTTTAAACCTGGCAACAAAGTGCTGGTGCTGCTACCTACCGATCACAATAAGTTGCTGATGCAGTGGAAAGGCCCGTACGAAGTGGAGACCGTGGTGGGGATCAACGACTACAAGGTGAAGGTCGGCCAGCATTCCAAGATATACCACGCCAACCTCCTTAAGCTGTACGTGGAAAGGCCATCAGAGACTGTACATGCAGCCACAGCAGCTGTGACCGACAACAGCTTTGACAGCGAAGAACTGTTGGAACTGGGAGACTTCCACAGCAAAGAAGGCATCGATGATGTTAAGCTAGGACCAAGCTTGACGGAAGGTCAAAAGTTGGAGCTCAAGGACCTTATGGGCGAGTTTCCCCATAACTTCAATGATGTCCCAGGCTCTACGACTTTGGTCGAACATGAAGTCCACACCCAGACCTGGAAGGAGCATCTGCAGACCTTGAGGGAGCTGTTCCACCGTCTTCAAGAAGCCAACCTGACCGTGAGACCCAGCGAATGCATTCTGGGAGCTGACAACGTCGACTGCGTCGGACATCCGACGGAAGAAGGAGACAACGGAGGACGCACTGATTCCAGGGAAGCCCACGTGATCATCGTCTTTGACCCTGGGCCGATGACGACCGCAACTGACGAGGGCGTCGATTCCTTGCGAACGAAAGAACATTGACTGTGTGGACGAACTAAGAATATTGGTAATGACAGACTTGAAAATGAAAAACGTTGACTGGGTAAATGATCTGTGAACATTGACAGTATCCAGAAAGATTTGCAGATGAGAAACATTGACTCTGTGTGAATGAACTGTGAACATTGACAATATCCAGATAGACTTGCGGATGGAAGAACATTGACTCTGTGTATATAAACTGAGAACATTGACAGTAAATGAGACAGTCTGAAGTAAGTTTTAATTCTGAATTTTGCATTACGTTTCAACGTTGTTGAAAGAAATTGGGTAAATTTCTTCTTGAGTGGGGGGTTATGTTACGTTGAAACGCGAATGGGAGTACGTCTAAAACGCGCACGATAGATCTAATCGTTTCGTTTTGCAAAGTATTCAATAATGGAGTTTATTTACCTTTGATTTGAGTTTGCATTGTTGTTAGGAGAGGCTTTGTATAACGTTGATAATTTGCGTTAGTCGATATTATTTGAGAATCTTCTGGATATGCGTGTTTACTCTTGATAGAAATTTCCGGATGGATATCGAAGGTCGTGAATGTTCCCGGAAGTAGAGAAAATGTGAATGACGTAAGTCAGTGATGACGATCTTTAGTTCGATTGGTGGCAGTGCGTCATTTCTACCACGTACCAAATTGTTCCGAGAAAAGAAAGAGGTTATTTAATCGTGTGCCGAGATTGTTGAGAGAGTAAAGTTGTTGATAGTGATTTGGAGAGTTGCTGTGAAAGTTGTTGAGTTGAGTTGAGAATTGTATGCAGTTGTTGGTGTGTGCTGAATAAAAGTGGAAAACTTCATACGTCGACTTTGTGACTTGTATGCTGTTTGGACGGGCTGTGTGAATAAACGAATCTGAGTTACACGACTATCAGGAATTCAAGCATCGGGGCTGAATCAGATACTGATAGAAAACACCAACAACGAATCGAGTGTAACACAATCGCGCAATATATTCCGCAAAATATTCGAAATATTCAGGATAAAAATATTAATTATTGGATATCAATTGCAAAATCATGAATATACAATCCTGTAAAAAAACAACAGTCAGTACAGATTATTTAATAGGTCTAGTAGAGTTTCTTCTGTGAAGCATAAAGTAAGAACATTGAATAATATATATGTATAAAGTCAGAACATTGAATATTTTATATATATATATATATATATATATATATATATATATATATATATATATATATATATATATATATATATATATATATATATATATATATATATATATATATGAGATATAATGGTCCTGTTTCGGCTTTTGGCAGCCCGCTGGACCCTATGAAACATGATTAACTAACAAAATATGAGACTTAAGATTATTTTTACAAGGATTGGTTAGTAGTCATATTGGACATCATTTGTATAAGTTATAATTATTTTACAATTTTGATTGTTTAATTGTTCAGTTTTGTGTACTTTGTTTAATCCATTATGACCATTCCTTATTTGTTTAATATTTTACCCTGCTCCCATCAAGTCTAAAATCACTTAGTTGAAAAGACGTTTTTATTTTACAGTGGTATAGCCAGTTTGTATACCATTCATGCTCTGTATATACAGCCTTACTGTGAAAAATTGCACAGTGTAACATTTCTGTCAGGGCATACCTTTTGCAGTCGTTCTTGATTCATATATTAAGATTTCATAGCCCAAAGTTTACAATCCTTAATTGACCCTCAGATTTCATAGAAATGGAAGATCTTTTGCAACATTTCTCAGATCCTAATATCATGGACATCAAAATGGGCAAAAGGTAAGTCTGTTTCTAATAACATCATCATAAAAAAGTCCATTGAATAACTTTTGGAAAATTAAAATTCACTCAAATGATGCTAACCACACTCTAGTTAAAATAGTTTTTATTCGTTATCCAATGTGTGGTCAAATACCCTGGAAACGTGCATATTCGCTGTCAAAAGGTTTGGTCAGAAGATAGCCCACTGTACGGCGAAGCTGCTTGCTCAAGCATGTATAAAATAATGTTAAATCCTCACAAGATAAAATGTAGAGTTTGTCAATATCTCAAAGACGGCTAAAGCGATTTTGTTGTTTTGGTATAGAGGTACTTCAAATTACGGGCCATCCTTCAGTAGCAGTCCGGTTATTGGTCAGTCGGTCGGTCCGCCGCCTCGAATGTCACTTTTTTAGTGTGCAAAACACTGTCTTATCTAAAAATTAATTTAAAAAAAACTGAACCGATATTCATCCTTGTGTTTACTTTGCGGATACTTCAACTACTACTAAGCATGTTGCATCTTTCATATTTCTACTTTGTCAAAGGTCAAGGTCATTTTACTTCCCCATTTTAGCCAAATTCACGTAGCAATGTGAGTCTATGTACTCGCTCCGCAGTTATTTTCAAATACGTCAGATGTTTGCGATATGAGTTCTAAATAGTCCACAAATGATATTGAATTGTTTTTAAAGTCCGTTTGTCGTCTGCCGTAGGTCTGTACAAAACTTGCAAGTGGCATAATTTCTCAGAACCTATTTCTCTATCGCAACCAAATTTAGTAGGGTGACCTCGATGTATGGGTATGAGACTTCAAAAATGATCAGTGAAGAATTACCACTTCTTTAAGGTCACAGGATCAGCAGATGTTATTTAGAAAAAAACAAACATTAATTAATTTTTTCCATTTGCACTTCTTATCGAAGTTATTTATTTTGAACATGATTCTTTGATGCATAATAGATATCAAAGAGATCATACATGTCACGAAAATGTGGCCAACCTCGCTAGAAGCTCAAGGTCATGAGCTATCCAAATCGGTTCATAGTGATACAATCATGTTTCGCGCTGTATGTAAAAATTGACCGAACCGATTGTATTTTTTGGATTGCAGGTGGTTCAGATAGTGATCGATCATTCCAAATGTTCCTTTTATTAGGATAAATCCTAGTCACCACACTGTCAAGAAAATTAACACTTTTGAGAATGCATAATTTTCATCTATGTGTTTGTGCCTGAAAAATAAATTTGAATGGATTGCCATCTTATTTTTATTTGTGCTTGCTTTATCCTGACGTTAATTTCCAAATATCGTTCTTGACCAAGTACTAAATATAAAACAAAATATATTAAAATAAAAAGTAACAGGAAATAAGTGTTAAATAATATTTAAAAAAAATATATCTAATCCCTGAGCCTGTCAGGCCATTAGGGAGACATGAGGGTGTCGCGGAGAGTTTTCGCCACTTAAGTCTGTTGCTGCTGTCATGAGGTGTGACAAGTCTAGCGCCGTCCATGTTTTGACATCACATGTCTAGTTCTTTTTTTTTCCTTCTATTTTCCACTCTTTCTCTGTGAATTCCTTCCACTTGCATAACGGTTTTTGCAAGGGTATCGTGCCTCGTGACGTGACAAATCCACGCCAACTTTCTCTTCACAATACAATATACAATACAATACAATACAATACAATATAACTTTATTGATCTCAAACTGAGAAATTCAATACATGGTCTGCAATCCGACATAAAAAATTGAGAGTACATGGACAAGAACTAAGAAACGTATTAGCACATTATGCATACATAATTATATAACACAACATATTCATGTCCTTACTACTTATACGGCACATAGACTGGACATTACTTTCAAGTTCTCGCACAGCACACTTACTATCACATGTATTCCAACATTGAACATGTCATTTCTCTAAGATGCATAGACTAAATATTGCCTTTCGCACAGCACACTTACTATCACATTTATTCTAACATTGAACATGTCATTTCTCTAAGATGCATAGACTAGATATTGCCTTTCTCACTGCATATTATCACAACGTTTATTCCGAGATACCTTCTCATCCTTCACACACACACCCACACACCCACACCCACATACATCTCGTGATTAGGAGCAAACATATTGACTAGATTGCCTTCCTCACTACATGTTATCACAACATTTGTTCCAAAAATACCTTCTCATCCTACACACACACACATTAACACACACACATACACAAATGCACACACCCATCACGATGGCAAGAGTAGTTGCTGAAGGCCCTCAAGTGACGTGACCAGGTTCTTGATGTGCTCGTTGGTCAGTTTTCCAGTTTTGCTGTGAAGGTCCAGCTCTCGCAGCCGTACTGCAGAACTGACAGCACCAAAGCCCTGAAAAGTTTTATTTATGTGCAAGAACGTATTTCCCTGCACTTTTAGGCCTTGTTCAGTTCTGCTATTGTTGCCATAACCACTGCCAGCCTGGCCTTGGCCTCTGTTGACGACATGCCATCTTTTATTATACTGGAGCCAAAATATTTAAAGGACTCCACCTCTTCCAGCTCTCCATTCATGGTGATAGCGCTAATGTCACTGTGGCTTTTCACCAAAATCTTTCTCTTTTCTGAGCTAATGTCTGGGCAGGAGACCCCTAACGGCCAAAACGGTTAAACCTACTTGCTGTTTCCTCTCTCCATGTTTTGCTGAATGGACGCACTGCTTGTTGATCCAGTCCTTTTTTACTCCTGTCATCATACGGACCAAGCGGTTGGCTTTGCGGCACTCTTCGGCTACTTGTGGGTTGGAGTGTTTAGGTCCCTTCAACGCTCTGCGCTTATCACAGAGGTCGAGCACCTCCTCAGTGACCCAGGATTAAATCTTTTTTTCTCCGTCGACCCAAGATCTGCTTTGCTGTCTCCCGGATTGCTTCGTCAAAGCTGTCTGTCAGGTCATTTACATCGCTGTCTACCAGGTATTAAGAAAAAGAATAATAATTAAAAAAAAAACACGGAAATGAATGTGGCACACTATGTCATAATATACCTGTGGGTTTAGAGGGAAAAAATTTATGTATCATTTACTTCCATACTTGTATAAAACTCCAGTTGGGCTTATTTTTATTGCCCCTCCCGTGGGGGTGCCGGGGGTTTCAGTATAAATGGTATCCCCACTTTCTGGAAATTTAGTGCTTTAAATTCCCACTGTCGCTGCCTTTCTCCTTTCTTCTTTCTCATTCCTACTCTGTTCTATCAATCTTCTGTACTATCTTCTTCTTCGCTAGACTAGTCACCTACCTTTTTTTCTGGAAAACTCTTCCGGGACAAAACTCCTCATTTGTGTATGAGGTCTGTTGGATCAGCTTGGGAATATTGGACGCTTTCTGCCAAATGGTCACTGGACCTTCCTATGAAGTTATTATTTGGCAATGTAGGCATTTTATATGTAAGCATATGTGGTTTGTTGATATTTGATGTTTGTATTCTATTTTGTTTTTGTAAACGGGGGTTCGATAAATTAGAGTATAACCTCAGCGTCTCCTGCATAGGATGTCTTTATTGTAAAGTGACCGGCTGGTGGAGTGCCTTCAGTGTTACCACTAGGACTGTTTCGGCAGATCTTTTATGCGGATCTGGGGTGAGTCCTCTTTCAGCGAAATTGTGGTCTTGATTTTGTGGTCCTGATTCGGCTCTTTGTAGTCCGCTGGACCCTGTAAGCAATGAATAACTAACTAACTTATTGATATTGCTGATAAACAAAGTACTAAACTAAATGTAAAATAAAATAAACGTTGTTGAATCAATTTTATTCATCAGATTAACGTAAGTTGTGCTAATAAGATAAACATAAAAAGTAACAGAATTTGAATATAAAATAAAAAATAAAATAAAATGTAAAAATAATGACTGTAACATAACTGTTTTTCTTTTTTCTTTTATATGTATATCATTTATTCGTTTATAAAGATATTCCTTTTTTCCCTTGGTAATTTCATGTACTTTTATATGAAGTGACATTCGTGCCTCTTGTATCACGCGACATTCATGCCTAAGGAACTATTTCCAATTTGGTATAAGCGTTGAGCATCTTTTTGCAATTACTTTATTTTGAAAAAGCAGCTTTTTTGTCTGAGAATGGTGAAAGAATGACCTCCTCTCCCCTCTGATTTTGCTTTCAAAACTACGAGTTTATGTTCATGACTGCGCAAGAAAAGTTTCTTCTATGCACATTTTCGCTTAATAATTATGCTTCCATGTGAAGTAATGATAGTCATAATCAAACACATAGAAATAAATTCATTGTATGGACAGGAAGTAACATTTAATTTCTAACTACAAAACTATTTCAACAGATTACAAAATTAAATATGTAACCACTAAATAAATAATGTCAGTATAATATGATAATACTTAGTTTAGGCTTCAGAACTCAGTCTTTATGGAATACACTTCTTCTTATAATTAAACAATAAAAGCAAAACAATGAAATCATTTAAAACAATGTTTTTAGGCAAATTTTAAATTCATAATTTATTTTAAAAAAAAAAAAAAAACCAGGTTTTTTTTATTTTTTTTTTTTTTTTTTTTTTTTTTTTTTTTTTTTTTTTTTTTTTTTTTTTTTTTTTTTTTTTTTTTTTTTTTTTTTTTTTTTTTTTTTTTTTTTTTTTTTATTTTTTTTTTTTTTTTTTTCTTTTTTTTTTTTTTTTATTTTTTTGTATTTTTTTTTTTTTTTTTTTCCACACATTTGTTATCATATGTGTTTATTTTCCATTAACAAAATAATAAAATACTATTATAATATTTAGGTTACATTTAGCTATGCTAATGTCCTTGTTTTAAAATTGGTACAGTTGGATTTTTATGTAGGTGAAATGTGGCGGTTTTGCATATCTGCCTGAAACAAGGAGTGGTTATAAGAATAAGTTGTAAGCTTAAAATTATTATCTTTGTAAAATTTTAAGAAAATTGTAATAAAGAAGAAGAAACATTTACCATAATGGTTATGCCTAGAAAGAATTTTTTTTATAAAGGGATCTGAAATCTGTGTTTCTGTCAAATTTCGTTTGAATGTTAGTTACAACTTTTAAATTCATCAACATTTCGATCTTAAAATCCCTTGTCTGTGCGTGATTTTTTATTTACTGTTACTGTACATTAACGTATCTCTTTATCTTCAACTTTCAGAACATTTTTGGAGCTCGAGGTTAAAAATCCAGTATTAAGAACAGATTTATTTGAAAAGATGATGGCCATTGATCCCAATGCACCAACTGAAGAGGAAAAGGCTTCTGGGGCCATCACAAAGTTACGATATATGCAAGTAAGTATACTGAAAATATGGTGATTGTAACGAATGGATTGATGTGTGCCTGTTTATAATAGCTAAGTGAATGTGAAATATAATTGACTCCTAGATAAAAAAATAAGTGTGCGTGCAAGTCTCTCTGTTAACTACCACACCCACAAATTCACATGTTCTCACTAACACAGGCAAACACCAACACACAATATATACAAGCTCCACGCTCTCAATACTTTATATAAATAAACCACACTATGTTACAGCAATCTTTCACACCAATCCTTTTACATCAATATTTTTATACTAATATTTTTTTTACACTAGTCTCTCACACCTCACTGTCCAGTCTGAATAACTACAAAGCTCGCACGGCCGGCATTCTCATGTCCTGAGCCAAAATAAACACAAAAAACGTGTTACCTCTATAATTGTAGGAGGCAGGTGTACACAAAGGCTACAGAGTCTCGTAGACAAGTAGATGAACAGTGATGTTGTAGATAGGAAGTTGAACGAGCAGTGAAGTTGTAAACAGGCAGACGAACGAGCAGTGATGTAAACAGGCAGATGGGTTCGCCTGCCCTATCTGTCTGAGGAAGAAAACGCGTCTTGGTCAGGTCCAAGACGCATGGCCGACCGCCTCTGTACCTCGAGTCGCCCTTTCTCCGTTGCCCGGGACAACGCAGACCTGTTTACATTACGATTTGAGCGTAATAAATTCAGTTTTTTGATATCTCATTCCGCTATTCCGCTTTGCCTTCTCAAATTCTGCTTTGCCAGCTGCTAAAATTACGTTTTCAGCAAATGCTGCTTGAGAAAAGAAAAATTAGTATAATTTTCGGTTATTAGAGAGCCCGAGTTTAGTCGTATAAATGTTTCCGGTTGCGTTTCCGTTCGAGTTATTCAGGAACATCGCGGATTAGATCTATTTTGTGGTAGCAATAGATAATCATTTGCCTATTAAAAGAAATGTACCCGCCCGTATCCCCATCTATTCAATACTCGAAACGTTTTTATAGTCTCGTGACCTCCGTAGGAATTCGGAGTTCTGTGTAATCGGAGGTCGGAGACCGCGTGGTAGCGTTTTTGACAGTGCTGTGAAAATGGCTTCTTCAATTAGATCGAAACGTCTGCACGAGACAAATGAATCGGATGATGTTGTGGACACTACAGACACTGTTGAAACAGTTTTTAAAAAAAAGAAAGTCATGCAGAAATTCAAACATTCCTATACTGAGAAGTATGCTTGCATCATAAAGTCGAGAAAACGTTAATTAGACCAAATGTGTAGGCTGTCTTCTTCTTCTTCTTCTTCAGATTAATGTGCAAACCCCAATGTTGGGGAACAATACACATGTGTGGGACTCGACAGGAGCATGCGCCGGCACGTTAAAACAAACAAACAAACAAACAAACAAACAAAAAAACACCACACATTCAGGCACCCACCCCCTCTACTAGGGGAAGGGGGGGGGGACACAGTGGGGTTTGGAGGACAAAACTATGATACACTAGTAGATTATTTAAAATAATTAAGAAATTAATAATAGGTGCAGTTAGCCCCTTAATAAGGCTTTTCTTTAACAAATTATATTTATTTATTTATTATATATAGGATATATATATATATATATATATATATATATATATATATATATATATATATATATATATATATATATATATATATATATATATATATATATATATATATATATATATATATATATATATATATATATATATATATATATAATTTTTTTCCAATGAGATATTTACAAATGGAGCCAGCCTTCCATTGCTGATTTGAAGGCGGGGACTGACTTAGTGGTTGTGATTTCATCAGAGAGAGAGTTCCAGAGACGGATAGAGGAGGGGAAGAAGGAATGTAGGTGAACATTGGTTCTAGATTGGGGCACCTGGAGCTTCGCCTGCTGTCCTCTAGTGGCACGTGCTGCTGGTTTAAGATGTGAACCAGCATGGATATCGACTTGGTCACTGATGATCTTGTACAGCATTGCAGCTTTGTCGATCTTGCGACGCTCAGACAGGGTCTGCAGGTTTAGCTGACGGACAAGCGCAGAGGCGCTAGACCGGGGACTAAAGTCATGCAGGATCCTTCGGGCCGCTCTTCGTTGGACCAGTTCCAGGGTGTCGCTCAAGTTCTGTTGAAAGGGATCCCACACTGGGGAAGCGTATTCCAAGACTGGTCGGACTAGGCCTTTGTAACAGTGCGTCTGGACGGCAGTGGGGCATCCCTTCAGGTTTCTGTAGATGAAGGCGCTGGTTTGGTTCGCTTTGGCAGCCAAAGCGTGAACATGCTTCCCCCAGTGGAGTTTCTCTGTAAGCTCGACACCGAGGTACTTAACACTGTCCACCTGCTCGAGCGTGTGACCGTGGAGGGTGTAGTTTGAGCGGGTAGGTTTCTTTTTGTTGGTAACAAATAGGACATGGCACTTGGCAACATTAAACTCCATCTGCCACATCTCCTCCCACTTCTCCAGGGTCGCTAGGTCTTCTTGTAGGGAGACAGCATCTTGTTGAGTCTTGATGCGCTGGTAAAGGATGGTGTCATCAGCGAATAATCTGACGTTGGCCTTGATGTTGTTGCCCAGGTCATTGATGTAGACTAGGAAGAGCGTCGGGCCGATGACGGATCCTTGAGGGACACCCGAGGTCACCTGGCCCATACTAGACGACTCCCCCTCCACAACAACTTGCTGGGTTCTTTGAGCCAGGAAGTTCAGTATCCAGCTCAGGGTCCTCCCTCTGATGCCGTAATGGTGGAGCTTGATGATGAGGCGTTGGTGGGGCACTTTGTCAAATGCTTTGGCGAAATCTAGGAGAATGGTGTCCGTCTGTCCTCCCTTGTCCAGCTCATGTACTACTTGTGAGAATGAGCTGGGTTAAACAAGAACGCCTCTTACGGAACCCATGCTGGGAGTTACTGAGGATGCCGTTCCTGGTGAGGTGGTCGGTAATGCCTGTGCGGACGATGTGCTCCATAAGTTTAGAGCAGACAGAGGTGAGGGAGATGGGGCGGTAGTTGGCCGGTACACTGCGGTCGCCCTTTTTAAATATGGGCTGAACGGTGGCGTGACGCCAAATGGTGGGGATCTGGCCAGTCCTAAGAGAGGTGGTAAAGAGTGTGGTGAGGGCAGGGGCAAGCTGTTTTGACAGGGACTGGAGGCGGCGGCAAGGGATGCCGTCCGGTCCGGCAGCCTTTCTTGGGTTTAGGTTCTGCAGCAGCTTCTCTACTCCGACGAGAGAGATGTTAATGTCGGGCATATCGGGGTAGGGGCTGTTGCCAAGATCTGGTAGGTTGTCAAGATCTTCCTGCGTAAATACTGAGCAGAACTGTTCGTTAAGGATGTCTGCTTTCTCTTTGCTTTCACTGTATGTGAGGCCATTTTTTCTTAAAGGTGCTATACCATTTGAGTCTGCTTTTTTCGTCTTGATGAGTTTCCACAGGTGTTTCGAGGAATCTTCTTCTATGAAGCTCTTAACATAGTTTTGGTAGGCAGCTCTGTTTTCTTTCCTGGTTGTTTTCTTGAGTTGTTGGAATTTGTCCCAGTGTTCTTGTTTGTTGGTATTCTTGGCCCTCTTCCATGCTCTCAGCTTACGTCTAGATAGACGTTTCAGTTTACTGCTGATCCATGGTTGATGATAACGCGTTGAGGACTTTTTCATTGAGACATGCTTTTCCAACTGTGGATGGTGGCAAAATGACAAAATGTTCAGAGAATATATCCGTTTCAGTCTTCATGGCCTCAAAGTTGGCTTTCTTCCAGATACTGATGGTGTGTGGTACTCGTTTCGTTTTCTTGGCCACCAAGCGGCTGTCAATGAGGACGATGTCATGATCACTAAGCCCAGGAATGACTGTCGATCTGCTGACAAGATTGGGACGATTAGTGCAAAAAAAATGTCGAGGATGGCGCTATTTCTGGTGGCAGTGTTGACGACTTGAAGAAGGCCCATGTCGTTTATCTTGTTAAGAAAGGTCTGGTTAGTGTAGGCAGGGTACTGGTGCCCAGTAATTTGCTGGGACTCCCAGTCGATGTCAGGGAAATTAAGGTCTCCACCGATCCAGATTATGTCGTCTTTATCGAGACTGTCCAGGCATGCAGCGATGGCGTCTATCTGATCAGGTGTGTTGTCTGATGGGGTTCTGTAAATTGAGCCGACTGTGAGAGGTCTGGATCTGCCCTGGGTCTGTATCTGGACGAAGACAGCATCTGTCTGGCTATTGTTAATGAGTTGGTGTGCTATGAGGTCACTTTTGGTGGCTACTAAGGTGCCTCCCTTGCCGTCGTGGCGGTCATGTCGAAAGAGATTAAAGTTTGGGGGAAAATTTCCGAGTTAGTGATTTCGGGCTTGAGCCAGGTTTCTGAACCGAGGATAATGTCAGCGTTCGTGGACTGGAGAAGGTTCCAGAATTCTGCTTTCTTGGGGCGAATGCTTTGGAAGTTAACTACAAGAGTTCTGAGGCATCTGTCTTGTTTGACGGGGGCTGGGTGGGAGCTAAGGGCAGAGGATGCAAGAGACACTGGGGTCTCAGGGGAGGAGTCAAAACTTGGTGGTCTGACATTACCTTGTGGGGTAGAGAAATGTTGTGGGGTGTATGGTTCTTGAAGGAACATTTATATTTTTGGATTAAACAATATATGCTTTTTATGATGCACTTGCATTTATCTGCTATTGTCACATTTATATATCAGAAAAGTGTTTTGTGGAGTGTTCAAAGACAGAATGGCCAAGGAAAGGCAAGAGTATTTTAAATTATTTATTTTCAAGTGGAAACCTGACTTGATATTGTACCTGCAAATTTCATTATAAGAAGCTTCTCTAAGATATTAACTTGTGTGAGACATGTCATATGTCACCCAACTGAGTTTGTGCTTCAGTACTAGCTTGCATAGGAGCAGTAAAGCGCAGACAAGGTATAGTTTATTTATTTTATTTTTTATGTTTATGATACATGTGTTACTGATGATTTAAAAGAAGTAAAAACCAACTTAAACTAAAGTGATTATCTTTTCTTGAGCTATTATTTGATTCCTATTTAGACCAAAATTGCGCGACGCGACAAAGAGATTCTTCTTTGGACTCTCAAATTCCTCTTTTTGGCCTTCTGGATTCCTCTTGGTTCTGCTTGGGTGTAAACAGGTCTGGACAACGCCGTGTGTCCAAGTGTATTGAAGCCAACACCAGCTTCCCGTAGGCAGCTATATATATATATATATATATATATATATATATATATATATATATATATATATATATATATATATATATATATATATATATATATATATATATATATATATCCACTTTCAGAGAGAAAGTCCCACCGAACCTACACAACCTGATAAGTTCTCAGTGCTTTCTACCTCTTCACAATTCAAAACAATCTTTTTTTTTTCTTTCTTAATCTTTTTTACTGGCAACACTGACTCTACAACTTCACTTCTTGGTACACACAAATCAGGCGAGTTCCCATTTGCCCTGACTGCCAGCTATTCATTATTCCATTAGTTCAACAATTTTAGCCAATAAAAATAATAACCTAAGATGTTCAAAAAAACACAACAACTCACACTCTAAAAAATAGAAATATTACTGAGAACTGAAAAATTCACGTTCTCTACATTACCTCCCTCTTATGAAAAAAAGAAACCGATAGAGATTTCTTTTTGAACAACAGATCTATGTCCGCAACATCTACGGCACAAACTGATCAACAGCCGATCGAGACAAAAGATCAGCAAAAATGTTGAAGAGGCTCAATATGAAAATTGTACTCTTGCAAAGACAGAGCCCATCGCATGATTCGTGTATTCTTGAACCTACATGTATGCATGTAAGTGAGGGGTCTGTGATCTGTTTGCTTTGTGAATGCAACACCCCACAGGAAACGAGAGAACTTAAAAACAGTCCAAGCAAAGGAACAACCAGAAACATACCCACGTCATATAAACCCGGTATTGCTGACAAAATATCGGCATAGTCAGAAAAAACAGAAAAGAGATCCTGACGTTCTGACGCAGGCAGCAACCCATCAAAAACAACTGACGAAATGTTCTCATCTGTCGTAGAGGAGATTCCTACGCCAAAGATGGAGATGTAAACAAACGATCGCTGTCTGACGGAGATCGTTTTGTCCTTTTTAATGATCTGATCAAGTTTCCACCTACAAGGAATGGTATGAAACAAAAGGATATAGAGCTGAACAAAGGAATTCATGCAGTAAATGTTGTGGATTGTCACGGTCAGTCTTCTACTTCGAAATATATTTCAAGAGATGAGAGTGGTCCTGGATGGAGAGGCATCAGAGGAAGTAGCTGTCGAATCCGGAGTCCCCCAAGGCACAGTGCTGGGTCCTTTACTCTTCCTCTGCCACATCAACGACCTGCCGGACACAGTAAAATCAACAGTGCGACTCTTCGCAGACGATTGCCTACTCTACAGAGAGATCCGCTCCTTCCAGGATCACATCACACTCCAATCAGACCTCAAAGACCTAGAGAGATGGGCCAAGCAGTGGGGAATGCGATTTAATGCGCAAAAGTGCTACGTTCTCTCCACCAGACACAAGTCACAACACTTCTATAGCCTTGGAAACACTATACTCCACCAGACTGATACTACCCCCTACCTAGGCATCCAAATTTCTGCGGACCTGAAATGGGCTAACCACATCACAAGCGCCTGCAAGAAAGCTGGATCCACACTGGGCTTCCTACGCCGAAATCTCCGGAACTGTCCACAAGAGTGCCGACGCCTAGCCTACATCGCACTTGTTAGATCCACTCTCGAGTATGCCGCAGTGGTGTGGGATCCTTACCTCCAACAAGACATCGACAAGCTGGAACGCATCCAACGCCAGGCTGCACGGTTCATTATGAGAGACTACAGATCCCGGGACCCAGGATGCATTGGCAGGATGCTTCACAAGCTCCACCTTCCACTACTTGCAAAACGTCGCCAACAACTCAGGCTGACCATGCTCTACAAGATAACCAGAGGACTAGTTACTGCTCTCCCTCCCAACACCTTCCTTACTGCTGCCAAGAACAAACGGATCCGCCCCACCACCTTTAAAGGATATGACACACAGAACATCATAGAGAGGCAGATAAACAACAACAACACATGCTTTATTTTACCACCCTCATCATCAGATCTCTACAGAAACTCCTTCGTAAGGACAGTAGTGGAATGGAATAGCCTTCCCGATGACATCATCAACCTATCCTCACCTAGCTCATTCTCCTCTGCAATCGGGAGGTACAGGGATGCTGACAAGAGGAGCCCTTTTAAGAATATAATTAAATAAAATCAGAACTACAATAGGCAATATGAAGTTAGTACAAAAAAAACTAATAAGCATAATTTTATTTTATTTTATTTTTTTTTTATTTTTTTTCCTTTTTTAAAATCAAATTAATTAGCGCGCACACACCACCACCACGTTAATAGCCATCTATGGCTCCTGTGGTGTTTTCTGCCAACAACATCATCGGCAGTATCCAGATCCAGAGATGCAAGTATCGAATCTAAATCTAAAGAGACAGGCTGGTAGTCACCCCGGTCCCTCCGCCAATTTCACTGCTGTCAGCGTAGATGAAAAGAATCTGGTGAGTGTTGTAATCGATCATCGTGAACTTGTCGGATCACTATGCTCAAAAATCGCGGCGATGGAGCATGTTATTCGCTCTCAACAACGGAAAATCGACGAACTATCTGCTCTGTTGCCAAAGCAGACGACGCGAGCCTTTGACGACGAACCGTCCACCTCGTACGCGGGCGTGTTAAAAGCGGTTATCGGTAACCCGACCCCAATGCAGAAAACGGGATTGCCGTCAAGATCTGCACCTCAGCCGAAATCTGCGCAAAACGCGGCCGACCGATCTTCCAGCAAAGCAAAATTAATGATCGTGACGTCAAAACGATGGAAGACAAATCGTCATCTGTTCGAAACAACGTCACTTCAGATGCTTCCTGTCTGATTCAGTCCTGCAGGGAGTGCAGCAACATCGACTGGGAAAAGCTTACGGCTTTCAAGCGTCCAAAGTCTTTACGCCCACCGTTCAAGACGTCGTCCCTGCCTTTATGGCTGCTTGCGATCCGACTCCTCCTGAAGTTTGTGTTGTTCACTGCGGAATAAACAACTTAAAAAAGCAAGATGCAAAATCCGCAAGCAAGCAGTTTGTTGATGCTGTGAGGGCCATCTCATCTTCAAGTCCAGTGACAAAGATCGTCGTCAGCAAACCGTCTCCAGTGATGATCCCTTCACTCCAACGGAAGAGAGAACTTTTCATTGCCTACCTCATTACTGCATTGGCCGATGACCCTGTCACTTTCATCGACAACGACAACATGCCACCCTTCACGCTGAGGGACCGCATCCACCCGACCAAACGAGGCTCCAGCATCCTGGCAGGTAACGTTGGTCGCCATGTCTCCAAGCTTTTGTGGAAGAAGCCTAAGAAACCTGCTCGGCACTACAACTGGGCAGACCACTCTCCTTATTATTGTGATTGGAGAGGTGTCTTCTTCAACAATTCGACCATCCCATTTCCTGTCAAGTCCTATTGATCACATTACTTCACAAGACTTGTTTCATCTCCTCTAGTGTAGTTGCAAAGAGCAGAAAATTAATAACTCTTTTTTTTTATAATGTTATCTGAATCATCAATTTTGCTTGTTATGGTTACATGAATGAATAGTGAAAATATTTCTGTTTTTCAATGGAACTGTCGATTCATTAACTCAAACATAGAATATTTGCAGCAATACCTGCAGGACAATAATCATCATGTGCTAGCGCTACAATCCCTAAAAGTTAGTAGAAACACAGGCTGTGAAGTCCGTAGGCCTTGCCTCAATTACATAGTATACATAGAAGGTCCACCACTTCTTGCAAGAAATCCAACATCCGGTTTCGATTGACCCCCCAAAAACGACTTTCCTACCTTTTGTGCCCACTTCAAACTCAAACGGAGGGGCCAGACGAATCACAAACACTCATAGCAACACATTCGTATCACTTCCAACGATGTCGGCTCCAAATTCACTGCGAATTTGTTAAAAAAAACGCAGTCACATAAGCTGGTTCGAATTTTGACACGACGCCGCGAGTCGATCCCAATATGTATAGCAACTGCTTTACGACCTTTCATTGGTCGCCTAAGAATACGCGCTGTTAGGCCTAATGAAGGGCAGACCACTCTAGCGATTATAAAGTCTCCAACGATCATTTTGTTGATATCACTGAGTAGTCCGCCCTTCATTAGGCCTAACAGAGAGTATTCTTAGGCGACCAATGAAAGGTCATAAAGTAGTTGCTATATTGGGATCGACTCGCGGCGTCGTGTCAAAATTCGAACCAGCTTATGTGACTGCGTTTTTTTTAACAAATTCGCAGTGAATTTGGAGCCGACATCGTTGGAAGTGATACGAATGTGTTGCTATGAGTGTTTGTGATTCGTCTGGCCCCTCCGTTTGAGTTTGAAGTGGGCACAAAAGGTAGGAAAGTCGTTTTTGGGGGGTCAATCGAAACCGGATGTTGGATTTCTTGCAAGAAGTGGTGGACCTTCTATGTATACTATGTAATTGAGGCAAGGCCTACGGACTTCACAGCCTGTGGTAGAAAGAAGCTGTCAAAACTACAAGGGTTTTACTACCCGCCAGTGTCACATTTTAGTAATAAAATACAGGTGGCTCTGTATATTAGAAATGATCTAGACTATGTACCCATCTCTCCTGCATTTGTGAAAGGAATTGAAGACTTATAATATGCAGTTTCTGCTAAAATTAAGGTTAGTAAAGATTTGTGTGTGAACATTATTTCGATTTACTGCCCAAAGGGAACAAACAACATGAACAATAACTGGTTGAATGCTTTCGATGTCTCCGAACCTTGGATAATCTGTGGGGATTTTAATAGCCATTCTTCTTTATGGGACACAAGTACGCATTTCTCTGGTCATAATAGTTTTGCTGAGAACATTATTGACTCCGATCTTTTACTTCTGAATGATGGAAGAATAACCCGGATACCTGACGCCTCTAATCATCAGCCATCTGCTATTGACTTAACCCTTATAACTCCAGATTTGTTTCTCGATTGTATGTGGGACGTTTTAGAAGACTCTTTGGGCAGTGACCACCTTCCAATTATTATAACATTAGATAATTGTGTAAACATTGATTTGGAAGAAGATGAGATACCAAAGTATAACTATAATAATGTAGATTGGCAAGCATTTCAACGTAATTTAATGTCGCATAGCACACAATTTATTCAAGATGCAGATATAAATGTAGTATATGATGAGTTTGTTAGGATAGTTAATACAGCTGCCTCCACATCTATACCAACAAAGAAAGTATACAAAAAAAGAAAACACACAGGAAACATTTGGTGGAATGAAAATTGTAAGATAGCAGTGCAAAATAAGAAGGTAGCGTATAAAACGTGGTTGAAAAATAAAACAGGTGAAAATTTTAAAGAGATGAAAGAAAAGAAAATAATTTGCAACAAAACTATTGCTTTTGAAAAAAGAAAATATTGGTCTGATTATTGTAAATCTGAAATTAGTAGTTGTCATGATGCAGGAAAGGTGTGGAAGAAAGTGTCAAAAATGAAGAATGGCATTTGTCTCCCTCGGTGTCCCTTGAAAATTAATGGAAATGAATTCCCCACTTCAAAAGAAAAAGCTGAGGAATTTGCAATTTTTTTTTCTATAAGCAGTCATTCTTCTAGTTTACCCCAACATGTACAAGAAGACAGATTACAGAAAGAAAAAACTGATCAGTACAATTATCCACTGCCTAATAATGATTTTTATATAAATGCTGAAATAACCTTACAGGAGGTAAAAAATGCTGTATGAGAATTAGGGGGGAAAAAATCTGCAGTAGGAATTGATGGAATGTCATACACTTTAATTCTCACCTGCCAGACACGTGGATGATTTTATTACATTCTATCATAAACACAGCTTGGATTACTGGTATATTACCGAATACCTGGAAATCTTCTATTATTATCCCTTTGCTAAAAACAGGTAAACCACGAAATATTACTTCCAGTTATCGTCCAATTGCTTTGACATCACATACCTGTAAAATCATGGAGAAAATTATTTTGGAAAGAATGTCCCATTAATTATTGTATCAAAAATAAAGTTATACCAGAAAATCAAGCTGGTTTCCAGAAAGGGCGTTCAACAATAGACCACATAGTGAAATTAACTACAAATATCAAGCGACAGTTTGCCAAACGCAAGAGTGTTTTAGCAACTTTCTTTGACATCACTAAGGCTTATGACAGAGTTTGGCACGCCAGACTACTTTATAAATTAAAGAAAATTGGACTTTCAGGACGAAGGTATAACTTTGTAAATTCTTTAATAAAGAATAGGAGTTTGAAAGTAAAAGTTGGAACATCTTAATCTTCTAATAAGGAAATAGACATGGGTATCCCTCAAGGGTCTATTATATCTCCACTTCTTTTCAATATCTTACTGCATGATTTACCTACTGTACTGAGCAAGAGGGTCTCCTTAGCACAGTATGCGGATGATATTGCTATTTGGTTGAATATCAGTTGTAAGCGTAAAACATCATTGTTTGAAATCAAGCACATTGCATCTATTTATCAACTAGAAATTAATAACATATGTGAATTTCTATTACAAAATGGCTTAGAGTTATCACAAGAAAAAACTAACTTGGTACTTTTTAGTAATTGTCAAGAACCTAGGCAACTCCCTAAAATTACAGTTAATGGCAAAGAATTGAATTATGTTAAAGAAGTTAAATTTTTAGGCGTTTATTTTACAAATAAGTTGAGATGGAAAAGACATATTGAATATTTAATACAAAAGGCAGTTAAAAGTTATAATCTTATGAAAATTATATGTAGAAGAAAATGGGGGCAAGATACAAAAACTCTAGTTCATCTAGCTACTTCTTTGGTAAGATCAAAATTGACATATGGACAAGAGGGCTATTTTTCTTCATCAAAAACTTATTTGAAAAAGCTGCAAAGCCTTGACAGTAAAGCCGTTAAATTAGCTTTAGGAGTTCCCGTTCACACTAAAACATCCAAAGTCTATGAACTTGCAGGTATTTTGTCTCTTGATGAGCATAGGAAATTGTCATTGTTCGAGCAAGCTCCATTCCTAATAGTAACAGTGATGAAATTTTTATAAGATCTGATATAGAATTTTCTAAAGGAGCTAAAAATATTCCTTTCCTTCAAACTATTGCTACATATACTTATGACATTATTGAGGCAAATATAGAAGATATTAAAAGCATTAAAAAAGATGTTTTATCACAAGCTCCCCCTTGGGAGTTAGAAAGGAGCTTTGTTGATTGTCATTACAATCATGAAAAAAAGAGTGATAACATTAATGTCTTGGCTACAGAAGCTAAAGAACTTAAATTATCTTAGTCACCTAAAAGTTTATACTGACGGTTCAGTTTTAGATTCAGGGGACACTGGGGCAGCCTTTGTTATTCCTGATTGTAAAATAATGAAATCATTTTATCTAGGCAAAGGAAGATCAATATTTTCTGCCGAGTTAATTGCAATTCTTATGGCTTTGACATGTTTATCTAGTTTAGCGGTAAATATAATTAAAATTGTTATTTGTGTAGACTCAATGTCTGTTTTAGAAGCAATAAAAGCAAATCATCACAGTGAAAGAAGAGAAATAATCACTGAAATAAAACACATAATTCATGAACTGATTATTAACGGTTCTGATATTAGCTTTTGTTGGGTACCATCTCATTGTGGTCTTGTATACAATGACTGGGCAGACAGATATGCAAAAAAAGGTGCTTTAAATATTGACTCTCAATTTATTAAACTGCCCATGTCTACTAAAGAGATTCAAAGTATGATAGAAAAAAGGTCTAAGCCAATCCATCTCAAGATCAACACATATTTTGAGCGACATGGTAATCACTCTCGAGTCGTCTTATTTTTGGCTTATAGATTACTGTCAAATTCCATTCGAACAAAATACTGCAAAAATGTTTCCTGTGTATGTTCCAACCCTTTAAGTCTTCAACATGTATTATTGGAATGTACAGTTTTGAAACCACTGTTACCCAATAATGTTTCGCTTACTTTTGACTTCGATCAAAGCGTTCAATTAGCAAAAATATTTTTGAACTCAGAAATTGCTAGCATGCTTTAACCCTCGTTCTGGCGGAAGCCGGTCTGTCTTTCCTCGGCCAGGCGCTGGTACGGGTTGGGTAGTATCAACCAAGCAGCTGGGTCTGTGGAACATTCAGGAGGCACCTGTACTGGTGTACGCTCTGGTTGCTCCCTGGATGTATTGCAGGCCCTGCCATCCACTGGGGACTGTCCGGCTCGTGCCGGTGCCTGGTATGGGGGGGGAACTGATCTACTCTTGCCGGGAGTAGGGTTAACCCACTCACCCCCCCCCTCCCCTCCTATCTTTTTCTTTTGTTTATAAACTTCAATTTTGTTTTAGTTTCAACGTCTTATCATCTTTGGTGTAAAAGACGATAATAAATCAACCAACCAACCAACCATCTGTCGTAGAGGATGCCAAAGGCAGAGTTGGCAGAAAAACATCATCATCCTCATCATCCTCAACGTCCTGGACAACACCCACAGACGCAAAAATGTGTCTTGTTGTCTCTTCACGCACCACCTCAGAACTCACTACTGCCGAACCCACTGAACAACAACCAACGTGTCTATGATGAAAAACCATTTCTTTGTCAACATTAAAAAACCTGTCCGAAATCACAGCACCCCATTCGACCACCTTTCCTTCACAAACAACTGTATCCACACACACTTCAACTTCAGCAACGTGTTGGGGACGACGATAGTACCGGTCTAGCATGTTTGCATGAAAAATCTTCGTCTTTCCCTTGAACACAATCTCGTAGTCAGGATGCATGCTTTCTTGTATGGTGTATGGCCCTAACCACTTCATGAGTAATTTATTTGTCTCGGATGGCAAAAGAACTAACACCTCATCATGAACAGCAAAAGTGCGTTTTTTAGCTGACCTATCTTAGTATCAAAGTAAGCTTTGTTCTTTGCTGATGATGATTGTGCAGAGTTTTGTCTAGCCAGTTCACAAGTTTTAGCGATGATGTTCTTCAACTCGAAAACATGCAAGTATAATGGATGTGCATCCACATCCTTTGAAGACTGGTTCTGGGTCCAAGAATCTGCTAGCAACGAAATTGGACCACGAGGTTGGCGACCAAACATCAACTCAAAGGGACTGAATCCAGTACTCTCCGATGGTAACTCCCGGCAGGCAAAAAGCAGTGCAGGCAAGTAACGATGCCACGCCTTTGGATGAGACTTCCAAAGCATTGCCTTCAACGTTCTGTGAATTCTCTTCACAATTCCATTTGCCTGAGGATGATATGGAGACGTCCGAATCGACATAGTGCCACACAATGCGTAGAACTGCTTGATCAGTTCAGAGGAAAACTGGGTACCTTGATCGGACAGTATCACTTTGGGAAAACCCAGCCGTGCAAAAATCGACAGCAGAGCCTCCAACCTCTACTGAAGAAATGGTTTTCAATGGCACTGCCTCCGGAAAACGAGTAGCCAAGTCGACCAATGTGAGAATATATCGGTGACCTTCCTCCGAAGGCGGAGACAAAGGACAACCAAGTCAATGTGGACTTTTTCAAATGGACTAGCCGACTGAGGAACCACAACCAACGGTACTGGCGGAGCCTTTCCCTTCGAAGTAGACTTCTGGCACACATCACAAGTACGAACATACCTCGAAGTATCCGCTGACACTCCGGGCCAAAAAAACACCTGAAAGAACTCGAGTCAAAGTACGACGTGTTCCACAATGAGCAGCAAGCAACTGATCATGTGCAGTAGCCAAAACAACAGCACGTAACTTCTCTGGAACAACAATCTGCTGTAGAATCTGACCTGGCTTTTCGTATGAACGATACAAAACACCTGCATCCACAAAGAAAAAATAAGTAGCAGAACCAACAAATTTCTTTCCTCCAGACTGAGCACACCTAAAACATGAAGCAAGACTAGAATCTGTTTTCTGAAAATCAATCAACTCCTGACGAGAAACCCCAAAATCATGAGAAACATCAACTAAAGGAGTATGAGGAAAATCCTTCTGCGCAGTGCGAGCTCGAGTAGTGACAGCCGCCACACTCGACTTAACTGAAACCTGAGCACCAACAACAGAATCTGTCAACCCAGCAATGTTCCCAATGATCAGATCAGCAACTGGGATCAGGAAGCACAGCACAAACCAACTGACCTGAAAAATACGGAGTAGACACAGCAAGTTTGGCGAGCGGATAGACAGTAATCTCACCTCCAAATGTCTTATAACGAACTTGTCCTTCGCTGTACTCGAGCGATGACACCAATCGCTGACGCACACACCACAAATCGTAGCACCTGTGTCACGAAGTACGGAACACGGAATACCCTTCACTGAACCCAGCTCTAAGTGTAGATGACCAACAGCTGGAGCAGCAACTGAGCAGACAACCTCAGGATCAACAGGCAATGCAGCAGAACCAACCCGAGTCTTTGTTGTATCTGTGTTGAGTGCAGAAGTAGCAAACGGACAGCTTTTCTTGTCCCCCCAACCCACAAATGTAGCATGGATTTGTCGGATTGTTTCTGAGTGGACATTTGAATGAAGAATGGCCACTGCCTTTGCAAAGCTGACATGTAGCAAAATTCATTGAAGAGCCGCGTCCGAATCCACCACGACTTTGACCTTGATGTGCATCCGTAACAGTGGATGGCGTACTTCTATTAAAGTTCCAGCGGCCACGGTAACCAACCTGATGTTCGACAAAACAAAAAAAAAAAAAAAAAAAAAAAAAAAAAAAAAAAAAAAAAAAAGTATATATATATAAAAAAAAACAAAACTTAAACCACCGTATCCACCGCGAAAATCCGAACGACCCGAAGTCGCATTAGCCTCAGCAACTGTATTGAACTGACCAACCGACGCGAAAGCAGAAGTACTGGCCTTGCGAGCTAAATTCTTACCCGGACAAGCAAGACGGTAGCTTTCGGCACATTTGACCATGTCCTCGAGGTTGACCAATCCTCTCTCACGAATGAAAGTAGCACTCTGAAGAAATTGTTCACCCAGTATTAAATCAACTATCCCCTCTAGCGAACGTTCTACACCTGAAAGTGCAACCCAGCGATCAAACAATCGATTAAGTTCAATGCCAAAAGTTTGAAACGGTTCATTAGAGTGGTTTGGTAGCACGAAATTTATCTCTGAAACCTTCAGCAATACATTGGAGGTTTTTTTCAACAAATTGTCTTTCAAAATGTCATAATCACAATGTTCATTGGCAGCTAAACTGTGATATAAACTCAAAGCATTTCCTTCAAGTAAAGCAGACAAATACACAACCCATTGTCCCTTTTCCCAGCCAAGTGCAGTAGCATTTGTTTCAAAACGAAACAGGTATGAATCCTTGATCAGCAGCATGACCATCCTGAGTAGCTTGTATCTCTAACTGTTTTGTTTTTTCTCCCTCAAGTTCAATGTCTATTCTTTTGGATTCCATATCTATTTGTAGTTTTTTGGACATATCTATTTGTAGTTTTTTAGATTCCATATCCATTTCCCTGTCTTTTCTTTTGGATTCCATTTCCATTTCTAGTCTTTTGCATCCACATCCTTTGAAGACTGGTCCTGGGTCCACGTTCTCACCAGTGATTTACAAATTATTTTTTTAAAATGTTGCAAGAGAGGATATGCAAATTTGGATGTTTTAAATCTAAACGTGTGTTCCTAGTTTGAAAAGTAAGTTGTTGTTAGCTTGGCCACGAGGTGTGGAAGAGCGGACTTGCAAAAATGATTATTTTACGCTTCCTGTGGTTGTACGTGATAGTAAGACTTTTGCGAGTGTTTAGTGAACTATGAGGAGTAGGTCTACCAACTGCGGGGAATTTGTTATGGGGCAGCGTCTTTTGCTGTTGACAAGAACAAGTCTGTATTAGCTTTCCTTAGTGTACCCTCATGATACGTGACCTTTGACACAGTACTTCTGCACTCCAGTTAAATCATAACAAACCATGTGCACAGTGTGCCTGTTCCTGTGGCTTCTTCCAATTTCTCTCTTACGGTATATAATTTGATTTGAATGTATTGTATTGTCCCTACGACAATGTTATTATGATGTGGAAGGGTGGGGTGGGGTGAGGTGCAGGGATGGTTGAGGTGATTGGGGTGGGAGAGGGACAAAGAGAGAGAGAGAGTCTGCTTGAACTAATTTCATGTAGCAATATTTATGGCAACTGCTTAATCAAACTGTTATTATGGATAATAATATAATGATGACTTTGCATTGCTCAGTGGACCATCCACACATGAAAACAATTGTTTTAAAATATTATAACACAGTGGACCATCCACACATGAGAACAATTGTTTCAAAATAGTACAACAAAAAAATTTTGACAGTTGATTTAAAATGTTAAAAAGACAAATATAGACCCTATTTATAAATCTGATTTAAAACAAACAAACAAACAAAAAAAAAAGATAATTTGAGGCCCAGACACCTGAGTACAATCCGGAGAGACCGAGTATGAAAAGGGACAGTGCTTGCTGGGTATATTTGTGTAGCCCGCACTCACCCGTCTAGTTATTTTTCTTCTAAAAAAAACTCTTATTAGTGCTCTTATATTGCGCTTTTGCAGGTTAAGAGCCACTCTAGGCGCTGGTCGATACAGTGTCTAACTCAGGCCATCCGAGGCACCAACTTGCATTTTTATGCGCAGTATCAGATGCCTCCGTTGTCGTATTTATTATTATTATTATTATTATTATTATTATTATTATTATTATTATTATTATTATTATTATTATTATTATTATTATTATTATTATTATTTCTTTTTTTTTATAATCAGCTTTTTTGTAATTCTAAAACAAGCATGAATACAAAACATTATTAATACAGAACATGAATAAATACAATTATAACTATTATGCACAAAATATTGAATGTAAACCGGAACATTTTGCATTATTTCAATAGTACAGATTAGTCATGAAATCAAATATAAAGAAAACTTCCAGTGTGTACATTATTACTATAATTTTACAATATATGCTATTCTAGCAAGTTCGGTTTACGTTTTTGTACACAGAGACAGACAGATAGGGAACGAGAGAGAGAGAGAGAGAGAGAGAGAGAGAGAGAGAGAGAGAGAGAGAGAGAGAGAGAGAGAGAGAGAGAGAGAGAGAGAGAGAGAAAGAGATAGAGAGAGACAGATGTCATGGAGTACTATTTTAACAAATTCTTAATGAACAACCATTGAGGCAAACAAACAATAAATGAATTATAAGCGTTCAAAAAGCGGGATATATATCATATAGGGGTGCCATGCTTGCATACATTTTTCTTGTATCAACTGTACACAAGCTATATACTTCCCTATCTCATATCTGTGTTTTATTACAGCTGTAAATGACTGATTGAGTGGAGTGTGTTTTTCCATTTTACATCTGGAAATATATGATTTAGATAATAATATTATTAAATCCAATATTTTATCAGTTTTTATATTTCTGTCACAGCCAAATATAACCAGATGCTCGCTAAAGTGGAAGGCAACAGAATTATAGCATTTAGAATTAATGGCCCTTTTAAATTCCTTCTAAAATGCTTGAATATAATAAAACTACTACTACTACTACTACTACTACTACTACTACTACTACTACTACTACTACTACTACTACTACTACTACTACCACTAATTTTCTTATATTGAGCTTTTACAGCAAGACGCACTGGTCAATAAGGAATCTAACTCAAGCCGTCCGAGGCGCCAGCTTGCATTTTTAGGCACATCGTCTAACGCCTCAATCGTCGTATTTATGTAACTGGCACACAACCGCCTAGTTTTTTGTTGTTGTTTTTGCTCCCTCAACATGCTGCCAAGGTGGAGTGGTGCGGGTATCAAGTCGAGATTATCAAAATCATCATCATGTTCTCCCCGCTTGACCTTGCGTCTTCTGGTTTTGGGGGTGACCAGGGCTAAATTGTCGGCTGGAATTCTATGCAGGTTCGTGGCAGTGACCTGCGGAGAGTGTGGTGGCACAAGTAGCCGGCAATCATGTGTGCTCTCAACTCATTTTCCGCCTTGCAAAGCAACTGCTTTTTATGTCCATCTTACGAGGGATAATTAAAAGTAGCAGTTCGGGTTTGGCCGTGTTCTCATGGTCGTTTCTAAGAGTCAAAATTTCTACGCACACCACCTCCTCACCCCACCCGCACTTGGGGGTGCCGGGAGTTTCTGTATAAATAGTATCACCACTTTCTGACAATTTAGTGTTTTAAATTCCTACTGTCACTGTCTTTCTCCTTTGTTCTTTCTCATCCCTACTCTGTTCTATCAATCTACTATACAATCTTCTTCGCTAGGCCAATCACCTAATTTTTTTCTTGGAAACTCTTCCAGGCTAAAACTCCTCATTTGTGTATGAGGTCTGTTGGATCAGCTTGGGAATATTGGACGCTTTTTGCCAAATGGCCACTAGGGTTTCCTATGATTTTATTATTAAGCAATGTAGGCATTATATATGTATGTGATTTGTTGATATTGTGTAATGATGTTTGTATTCTATTTTGTTTTTGTAAACGGGGGGTTGATAAACTAGAGTATAGCCTCAGCGTCCCCTGCGTGAAAGGCCTTTATTGTAAAGTGACCAGCTAATGGAGTGCCTTAAGTGTTACCTCTAGGGTTGTTTCAGCAGAGCTTTTATACGGATCAAGGGTGAGTCCTCTTTCAACCAAGTTGTGGTCTTGATTTTGTGGTCTTGATTCTGCTCTTTGCAGTCTGCTGGACCCTGTAAGCAATGAATAACTTACTAACCGCGCTGACACAAATGTGACGTCATAAACCGTTGTTAATACAAATATGTAGAGGTTGACAAAGGTATATAGTCCTCAGCAACCCTCAAGGCTTCGCTCAGTTTTAAGCCAGTCCATTCTCGAATGTTGTCCTCCCACCTCTTTTTTTGTCTCCCTCTTATGCCTCCTTGCACCGTGCCTTGCAGGATGGTCTTTGCAAGGCCTGATGCTCTGGTGACGTGGCCATACCATCGGAGTTTCCGTTTCTTCACCACTGTGAGCATGTCGTGTTGTCCAATGGCTTGTGTGATGGTCTGTCGGATTTCGTTGTTGGTGATCTGACAAAAGTATAATTTGTGGTGAATGTTGAGGTAGGCTGTCCGAATGTGTTATAAAACAAAAAAAAAAACTTTCTAAAACATTTTTTTGGACTCACATGTATAACAATATGAGTTTATATACTTCTATCCTATCCTAAACTATCCAGTAACTCGAAGGTCTTTGGGGCACAACAGATGATCGTTTAACCAGCTTACTCCATCCTTCTCTGTCCTCAGCAACCATCATGGCATCGCTCAGTGTCAAGCCAGTCCATTCTCAAATGTTGTCCTCCCACCACTTTTTCTGTCTCCCTCTTCTTCTGCCTCCTTGCACAGAATCCTTGCAGGATGGTCTTTGCAAGGCCTGATGCTCTGGTGACGTGGCCATACCATCAGAGTTTCCGTTTCTTCACCATGCATGTCATCGTGTTGTCCAATGGATTGTGTGATGGTCTGTCGGACTTCGTTGTTGGTGATGTGCTGGGTATAGGAAATGCCCAGAAGTCTTCTGTAGCAACTCATCTCCATGCTTTGTATTCTTCTTCGTAGATCCCCTGTGATGGTCCATGTATTGCAAGCGTATGGAGATGACAAGGGAGCGCAGCACACTGACCTTTGAATGTAGATTGATGGTCCTGTCTATGTAAATGGGCTTCAACATTGTCAGGGTCGCAGTTGTTTGTGCGACCCTGTAGAGGACTTCCTGTCGGGACCCATTGCCTGATACAATGGCTCCTAAATATACTGTGTTGAGGGATTGGCCTTGGACTTTGATGTTCATGTTGATGCTACTTGTGTTGTTGGTCATCATTTTGGTCTTCTCTGCACTTGATATACGCTTTTGCGTTTAATAAGGCGCCACAGAGATACTGAATTATTGGTTAAATAAGAGGTCCAGCAGTTTTTTGAGTGTTTTTGGAACTGCATTCCCTCAAGTGCAGAGGTAATATATTCCACAAAAGTGGGGCAACACATTCAAATGATCTTGCTCCGAGAGTTTTCTTCCTATGCCTTTCGACACTAGGCACACGAAAGGACTTGTTGGGAGATCGGAGACCCCGAGAGGTAATGTGCTGTTGAACTAGCTCCCTTCCATGCAGCAGTAGACAAGTGTCAAGAGTTTTTGCTCGGAGCGTATGAGAACATGCAGCCAATGGAGATCTACATAAATAACAATTGCACCAACAACAAAATTAAAAAACAATTAAAAATTAAATAGAAATAATAAAAAAGTATATATATATATTCTCTCAAAAGCAGCCATTAAGGGGCAAGGAACAAAATAAACCAAGGGAGGAAAGTTGCTTTAAATATCTAGAAAGGTAATTATCCTGCTCGCAAAGGTAAACAGGCTCAAACCTCATTCTCTCGGTCGGCCCAAGCAACTGAGGTGTTTTGAATTTGCGACTGGCTTTTTCGTAATTTGAACTTCTCAACGGTGTCTTTGTCATGCAGTACAGGCTAAACTTATGATGAGACCTTTGGGTAAAGGTCGAAACGCATAAGGAGAACCATGCTTTATGAATACAGTTATACCAAAGAAAGTACAGCTACGCAAAGAAGGTTCATTTCGACTCTTACTGCGAAACGGAAGTTGCGAGCGCCAACTAGCGGAATAAGTGATAACTCGCTTCGGCCTTAGCGCTTAGCAATGGAGGAAAGCGTATCAAATCAAGTAAACAAACCTAGAATCCGTCCTGGTGGGCAACACTGCAGCGCTTTTAACTGCACAAATGGACGATACAAGTGCCCTGGACTTTCGTTTTTTAATTTTCCAAAGGAAGAATCAAACATAATTATAACCAAATCTAACAACGTTGATCTAGATCTACCACTCGATGTAAACTGTATTTTTTGATACTGAAATTTATCATATCCCAATTTCTTACAAATGGAAGATGAGGGGAGGGGGGAGGGGAAGGCGTAGTTTTAATTGCTGCTTAAGAGTAATTTTAAAAAAAAAAGAAAAAGAAAAAATAGTAGGCCTAATGAAATATTATTGCATGACTCATTGACTGGATGTGTTGTCTTGTAAAGAAAAACTATTAAAAAAAAAAGAAGTAATTTTTAAGCAAATAATTCTTCATAAATGCATCTAAGAATAAAAATCCAAGAGCAAAAACTATTAATTATTATCCTTTTAATGTATAATGCTACTAGATCGTCTTGAAAAAATCACCATCCAGGCCTCCCGGCTGATGGGGAGGGATGTGCAGTCGCTGGCTGGCGTCCACGAACGCGCTTCCATCACCAAGCTGCGTCGCATCCGCAACAACGAGGCGCATCCCCTGCATGACGCAGTCGCTGCCTGTGTCTCCCGGCGCAGCGAGGGGCGCTTCCTCTCTATGAAGTGTCGCACGACGCGCTTCAAGAATTCATACCTCCCAACAGCCATCCGACTGGCAAACAACACGCTCCAGCGATAAGAATGCTAACCCTTGTAATAAAGGAGGCAATTTGCTTTCGTGCAACATATCTGCTGCAAACAATTATATGAGAATATGGTGTTCTTTTCTTATTCAATTTTGACTAGAGATTTTATCAAGTAGTTAATTTGGTTGTTGTTCTTGTTATTATTATTATTTTTATTTTTATGAATTTTGTTCCCCGAGATTATCACGAGGCTTCGTTTTGTATTTTTGTAGTTGGTATTATTATTAGTTGTAGTAGTATTGTTATTATTATTATCATTATTATCATATATTAATTATTAGTTGTCTGTTGGTGCTGCTGTATTATTATTATTATTA